>JAMPIV010014736.1:0-117285 GCA_024509875.1 Oreohelix idahoensis
TAGAGAATTACAGCAGATGAAGAGGAAGGAGGTGTTGAAGTTAAAAGAAAGAGAGTTAGAATTACAATAGAAAAAGATGAAAGAAGATAACGAATTACAAGAGATGAAAAGGAAAGAAGAGTTGCAGCTAAAAGAGAGAGAGAGAGAGAGAGAGAGAGAGAGAGAGAGAGAGAGAGATAATTACAAGAGATGAAGAGCAACGGAAGTGTTGAAGTTAAAAGAAAGAGAGTTAGAATTACAAGAGACGAAGATGAAAGAAGATAAAGAATTACAAGAGAAGAAGATGAAAGAAGATAAAGAATTACAACAGAAGAAGATGAAAGAAGATAGGGAGATAGAATCAGAGAATGAGAGACTGCGAATAGCATTGGAGGAGAGGAAGATTGATACGGAAATATAATTTAAAAGACTAGATTTGGGTGCGAGGGGTCAGAATTCGACTGACTCCGAGGGAGTCCCATCGTCCCTTTAGGCTGCGGCTACCGAATTTTAACGATAAAATAGATAGTTTAGACTTCTTCCGCGAGAGATTCGAGGACGAATGTGTGGTCTGGAAGGCTAACAGAGACGAGTGGCCATCTCCGCAGAAGAAGATACATTTAAGATAATGTCAATTGCAGTTTTAAATAAAAGACAGGAAGATACTGTGAAACAAAACCAACAAACCACTCAAATCGCAACAGGGTATAGAGAGATTGGCCTAAGAACGCGGAAGGAAATACACCATAAACACTACAGACATTAGGTAATGTCACAACAAACGACAGAGAAATTGCAGCCTGGAAGAACCAACACAGAAAAAACATCCAATGAAATATGCCATAGAGAATAAAGATCACGAAATACCCAAATTATAACCTACATGGGGTTGAACCGGGCATTCTATGCATAAGACAAACACCAGTTTTCCTGTGCATGGACAAAACAAAAATCACGAGTAGTGATCCAATAAACGGAATGTTTATTAGCAAAGCAGACGATAAGCAAGCATTAAAGATAAGAATAAACTGGAAAATTTTAGAACAAGTCGAAAGTTTCTCATGTCTTGGTTACATAATAATAGAAGATAGCAAATGAGAAACAGAAATCAAGAAGAGAATAGGAACGGACAAAGCTACATTCAACAACTTAAGACAAATACTCATATCGAAACAAATAACTCACGAATTATAACTGAGAATAATCAAATGCTATATACATTATTCATTTTTGTATGGTGTAGAAACATGGACAATGAACAAGCAATTAGAAAAAAGAATTAAGGCCATTGAGATGTGGTTACCAGGCTGAAAAAGGAGGAGGGCGGCTTGCATGGAGGCCGTAAGGAGGCAGCCCCTCCACCATGCAAAGGCACAACAGGCCAATCACCTGTTTGCTTAAACTTTTGATTACGAGAACTACAAGTGAGAAAACCGGACTGATTCTAAAGGCGACGAACTGGAACGGACTACGACTTATGGAACTTGGAACACAAGAAGTATTAAATGAGAAAGAAGAGGAGCTGGTGGAAGAGATGAGGAAAGCAAAAGTAGAAATCCTGGCTATAACGGAAACAAAGAAAAAAGGACAAGGAGTCATGGATCTCGATGGCAACACGCTGCTCTACAGTCGTGTACCCACACCTGAAAGAGCTAAAGGGGCGTGGTTTGCATTGTGGCCAAAAACCAAAAGATAGTATCAAGGGATGGAACTTTGTCTCGGAGCGCATTATGGTTGTAAAACTAAAAGAATGAGAAACCATAGTCAACCTGATCATAGTGTATGGGCCAAATGAGGATGCGAGAGCAGAGGTCAAGGAGGAATTCTTCGAGCTGCTTCAAAGGACAGTGGATGACTGCCTAGATGAAATTATCATGCTCGGAGATTTCAGTGATGGAGTAGGAAATGACCATGCTAGATGGGGTGGAGTTATCTGAAGATATGGAGAAGGTACTCTCAAAGACAATGGAAAGCGACTCCTTAGATTCTGCAGTCATTACAAACACCAAGTTCCCCCATAAGCGCATACATGCATACACTAGATGTGAACTAACAAAGAATGAGAAGTCAGTGATCGACTATGCCATTGTTAGGAGGAGCTCATTCAAATATGTCCGGGATGCTAGAGTCTGGAGGGGGCCAGAGATTGGAAGTGATCACTACCTGCTTACAATCAAAAGAACAACTGAAAGAATTGCTCAGCCTAGGAACTGCCTAACATCACGCAAGAAACTAAGTAAACGAACGGGAGAAATGAGCATCAAGATCTACAAGCTGAGAGAGCCAGAAATAAAGACCAGATATCAGGGGCTTATTGCTGCAGCGGTGAGCATCACAGAAGAACAACCTGATGACTTGCAAACCCTCTGGCTTAAATTCAAGGACATCATAAAGACAGCTGCTATAGAAGCATGGGGTGAAGTCCGACTTGGGAACAAGAGAAAGAGGACACCTTGGTGGACAGAGGAAGTCAAAGAGAAAATAAGAGAGAAGAAAATGGCATGGAAACAATACTTAGGAGCTAAAAAACAACAGGGCAAATTGAGAACTGGAAGAATAATTGGAGGAAATATAGAGGAAGATTAACACAATATCTCACCATGTTTCCTCAGAGTGTTAGTTGAGTTTTGGTCTTTTTTTTTTTTTTTGGTAGGGATAATTGCGGTTTTTTTTCCAATAGGATTACAGTAAGAATTTGCACCAAGTATAGTAGTCGTATTTCCTTAAGCAGGCGTGAGAATTATATACTTTCCATTACTTTTCGGGGCAAGTAGTGCAATTTGCCTTACCCGTGTCCATCGAATCAGAATTTTTTCTGAGGGTAAATTTGTGGATTGTGGTATTACTATTGAAATGCAGGCGAGCTTAGTAGGGCGGTGTAATAATGATAGTTTGATTAGCGGGGCTATTGGTTTATAAAAATTTTACTCGTATTAGTACGCTCGCTTGCTCTTAATTGGGAAATATTTTCGACTAGTATAAGATAAAATGGGAAGTGAGGGGTGTATTTTATATTTCTGAGACGGGATTTCATTTTTCCTAGAGAGAGATATATATATCTCTATATAAATAGTGGTGTAATTAATTTTACCGAGTTGGTGGTATATACTCGAGCAGAGCGGGCTTATATTGATAATATAGTGGAATGATATGGGGAATATTTTATATATATATATATATATATTAATATATATATATATATATATATATATATAATATATATATATATATATATATATATATATATATATATATATATATATATATATATATATATACATAGATAACCTCGCTTGATTATAAGATTTGCAGTGTAAACTACGATAGCGTATTGGGTGTACGATTATTTTAGTGGGCATTTACTCATGTGTACGTTATTTTAATTGTGCCTTAAAGTGTTGTGTAATCAGGAGGGATGTAATTAATTTTACGGAATGGGAATTTAATGATTCCTAGAGTAGGTCTAATTTTATTGTGTGTTAATCATTGAATCATCAAGGGTCAGTGTAGAAGTAGCCCAAAGTATTACGGACAGGAGGGTCCCTCAAAGTTGAATTGTTTTGAAACCTGGGCAGCCATGCATAACAAAAGAGTTATGTCAGCCGGTCTGGGAGTTGATTACCAGACCGATGGTTACGTTGAAATGGGATAGAGAGGGGAATTCGGGGTAGTTGACCCGGGGCTGGTAATATTTATGTATCGCTGGTGCTACAATAAAGCAGGGGAGCTGTATTGATCTAAGGGATAGACAGGGATGTATTCAGGGGAGTTAGATGTTATAGATGTGTAAATTTTGATGTGTGGTACATATGTTGTATTATTTGTCTACAGCAGTTCACGGCTCAAAAGGTGGGTTGAAACAGGCCCTTACAAGATTACCAACGGCAAATCTGTCATCTCAGGAGCCGAGTGCTCGAGATATAGCCAGTGGTGAAAGAACCGAGAAGTTCCCTTGCAGTGAAGAGAGAAATCTTCAGCGGGAAACTGGTTCTAGACATCAGGAGCTCTAAGATCACTTAAGCACGTCAGATAGGCGCATCGCCTAGTGCTCATCAGAAGGCAATAATAACGCCTGGAAATCTAATTTCCGCCCTTTGGCTATCACTTATGTGGTAGAGAGCCAGACCCGTTATCAGTACAACGGAAAAGAAAGTGGGAAAACCTACTTTTCCCAACCAGCCACGCATCAGATCCTCAGAAAATGACAGCCGCGTCAGAGAGTCCCTGAGTCTAAAGCCCAAGTCATCAACAGCGAAAATTAGTGGAGGGAGACAGGGTTACAATTCCTTCGGAAGGCTTTAGAGTGGAGAGACAGAAGTGTTAAATAGTTAGGAAAATCAGAGCAGAGAACAGCTTTTGAGGTTTAGTGGCGAAGTTAGTTCGTGGAACAGTATGAGTGATGTGCAGTGTCTGATTTCAGAAAAGTCATGCAGAGGCTGTGTAAACCGTAGTTAGGTGAAAAAGGAGGAGGGCGGCCTGCATGGAGGCCGTAAGGAGGCAGCCCCTCCACCATGCAAAGGCACAACAGGCCAATCACCTGTTTGTCTAAAACTATGATTACAAGCAATATAAGAGAGAAAACCGGACTGATTCTAAAGGCGACGAACTGGAACGGACTACGGACTACGACTTATGGAACATGGAACACAAGAAGTATAAATGGGAGGGAGGAGGAGCTGATGGAAGAGATGAGGAGGGCAAAACTAGAAATCCTGGCTATTACCGAAACAAAGAAAAAGGGACAAGAGGTCATGGATCTCGATGGCAACACTCTGCTATACAGTGGTGTACCCACATCTGAAAGAGCTAAAGGGGGCGTGGGTTGCATTGTGGCCAAAAACCAGAAGATAGTATCAAGGGATGGAACTTTGTCTCGGAGCGCATTATGGTTGTAAAACTAAAAGAAGGAGAAACCATAGTCAACCTGGTCATAGTGTATGGGCCAAATGAGGATGAGAGAACAGAGGTCAAGGAAGAATTCTTCGAACTGCTTCAAAGGACAGTGGATGACTGCCTAGATGAAATTATCATGCTCGGAGATTTCAATGCCAGAGTTGGAAATGACCATGCTAGATGGGGTGGAGTTATCGGAAGATATGGAGAAGATACTCTCAATGACAATGGAAAGCGACTCCTCAGATTCTGCAGTGAGCAGAATCTGATCATTACCAACACAAAGTTCCCCATAAGCGCATACATGCATACACTAGGTGTGAACCAACAAAGAATGAGAAGTCAGTGATCGACTATGCCATTGTTAGGAGGAGCTCATTCAAATATGTCCGGGATGCTAGAGTCTGGAGGGGGCCAGAGATTGGAAGTGATCACTACCTGCTTACAATTAAAAGAACAACTGAAAGAGTTGCTCAGCCTAGGAACTGCCCAGCACCACGCAAGAAACCAAGTAAACGAACGGAAGAAATGAGCATTAAGACCTACAAGCTGAAAGATCCAGAAATTAAGACCAGATATCAGGGGCTTATTGCTACAGCGGTGAGAAACACAGAAGAACAACCTGATGACTTGGAAACCCTGTGGCTTAAATTCAAGGACATCATAAAGACAGCTGCTGCAGAAGCATGTGGTGAAGTCCGACTTGGGAACAAGAGAAAGAGGACACCTTGGTGGACAGAAGAAGTCAAAGAGAAAATAAGAGAGAAGAAAATGGCATGGAAACAATACTTTAGGAGCTAAAAACACAGCAGGACAAATAGAGAAATATAGAGAATATGTGATACTCAGAACAGAAGCAAAGAACAAGGTGCTAGCAGCAAAACAGAAGTCCTGGGAAGAATTTGGAGAAAAGCTAGAAAAGGATGCGCAAGAAAACCAGAAATTGTTCTATAAGACCCTAAAGAACATGAGGAAGGAAAAACAATGCCCTCTTAAATTTATAAAGGACAAGCAAGGCAAATTGCTTACTGCCCCGAAGGAAGTAATGGAAAGATGGAAAGAATATTTCTCAGAACTCCTTGATGGTGAGCAAGGTAGAGCATCAGAAATGATAACCACTAGCACACAGAAGAGGATACAAATGGTGATGAAGATGACATAAAGATGGAAGAACTGAAGGCAGCACTGGAGAAAATCAAGATGCGCAAAGCAGCAGGGCATGATGGTATAACACCAGAAATGGTTAAGTACATGGGAGCATCAGGCGACCTATTACTCCTAAGGGTCCTACAAGCAGCATGGTGCAACAAGGCCATACCAAAGGATTGGGAGATTGCCATCATAACACCGATTTTCAAAAAGGGTGACAATCGACAATGTGGAAACCACAGAGGCATATCCCTTCTCAGTGTCCCTGGTAAAATCTACTCTAGAATCCTAGAGCAGAGACTCCGATGCCTAGCTGAGCCACAATTGGATGAAGCCCAGTGCGGATTCCGAGCAAACCGAAGTACTCAAGACCTAATCTTCACACTCAGGCAGCTGAGTGAAAAGGCCCTTGAGTACAAGAGTGAGATCCATCTTTGTTTCATAGATCTGGAAAAGGCGTTTGACAGGGTCCCCTGGAGCAAACTTTGGGACTGTTTGGCAAGGAAGAACATTCCAGCACCTCTGATACATGCTATACAGAGCTTCTACAAGTCTTGCAGAAATTATGTGAGGACAGCAAACTATAAGTCAGAAGAGTTCAGGACCACCACTGGTGTAAGACAAGGCGATATCCTGTCACCTTATCTTTTCATACTTCTCATGGACGATGTCATCAAGGCATGTAAGGAGAGAACAAGAAAGTATTCAGTGGGGTACTGGAAGATGAGACAGGTCTGTATTTCAGAGCTAGCATTTGCTGATGATGTTGTCCTGATTGCTAAATCAGAGACACATCTCCAATCCAACCTGCAAGTCTGGAAGGAAGAGCTGGAGAAGAGAGGGATGGTCATAAGCAGCTCTAAAACAAAATCCATGGTGATATCACGAGAAGAAAGAAAACATCAGATTAAGTTGGGAGAACAGGTCCTGGAGCAGGTCGACCACTTTAAATATCTCGGAGCTATTATAGACCGAAAGGGGGGCATCAAAGAAGAGTTGGCCACTCGAAAAGCAGCGGCTGGGAGACTTTATCAGGCCATAAATCGAGGATTCCTCAGCAAGAAAGAGGTTGGTAAGAAAACGAAGATGGCTGTATACCGCTCCACCTATGTCCCAGTCTTGACATATGGATGCGAGTCATGGGCAATGACTACAACCCACAAAAGCCAGATCCAAACCTCAGAAATGAGGTATCTGAGGAAGGTGGTTGAAGTAACAAGAAGAGACATGGTCCGCAACCAGACGATACGTCAAGGCCTAAAATCCCACCCGCTGCAGACCCAAATAGAACAGTCCCAACTAAGATGGTTTGGCCATGTCTGCAGAATGGGAGAAGATCGGCTACCACGACAAGCATGGGAAACAAAGAGCCAGGGATCCAGACCTCCGGGACGACCCAGAGTCCGCTGGGAGGACAACATTAGACAATCTTTGAAGGACCGAGGACTAGAATGGAACCAGGCCAGGAAGAAGACAGCTGATAGAATAGTCTGGCGCTCTCTCTTCCAAACCTCTACACCTCACGATAGAAGAGGAACGACTAAGTAGTAGTAGGTTTTAGTGGTGGCTCGAAATCCGAGACCCCACCAAGTTCAGTGTGGGTTTGTTTAATCGTTAATTCTTTTCCCCCTACAGGTAGAAACTCGTGGGTGAAGGGTCGGGATTGATTACAAATCAATTTAGTTGTTCTTGTTCTTTTCCAGGTGTGCGAACACGCACTTTATTAATTTTTAGTATGTTATCTGAAATTTCTTGTGTAATAAAATAAAACTATATAAACTTTAGTCTGGATCAGTCACTTACTTTAACTGTCCTGTACGTATATATATATATATATATATATATATATATATATATATATATATATATATATATACTATATACTGTCTCTATATATATATATATATATATATATATATATATATATATATATATATATATATATAGTCTGTATAGTGTGTCTGTGGTATTTAGTTAAACCCAATCTTCTTAGGGTAGTAAGAGGTGGTGCAGCTATAGCTATCTAATACGTCGCAAGTGGAAAGGGAGAGTCAATCTAGGTTCTCGCCCCTTGACGCCAATAGCCTCATCTTTCCACAGTCACTGTCATTTTCATCTAAAATCTATCTTCTTAGACTTTCTTCCTACTAGTGTCGTGTCTCCATATTTAGGCAACCTCTAGTCTTAAATCCACTTCGTGACAGTGTCCCTGGTAAAATCTACTCTAGAATCCTAGAGCAGAGACTCAGACGCCTAGCTGACCCACAATGGGATGAGGTCCCGTGCGGATTCCGAGCAAACCGAAGTACTCAAGACCTAATCTTCACACTCAGGCAGCTGAGTGAAAAGGCCTTTGAGTATAAAGAGTGAGATCCACCTTTGTTTCATAGATCTAGAGACGGCGTTTGACAGGGTCTCCTGGAGCAAACTTTTGGACTGATTGGCAAGGAAAAACATTCCAGCACCTCTGATTCATGCTATATAGAGCTTCTACAAGTCTTGCAGAAATTATTTGAGGACAACAAACCATAAGTCAGAAGAGTTCAGGACCACCACTGGTGTAAGACAAGGTGATATCCTGTCACCTTATCTTTTCATACTTCTTATGGACGATGTCATCAAGGCATGTAAGGAGAGAACAAGAAAGTATTCAGTGGGGTACTGGAAGATGAGACAGGTCTATATTTCAGAGCTGGCATTTGCTGATGATGTTGCCCTGATTGCTAAATCAGAGGCACATCTCCAATCCAACCCGCAAGTCTGGAAGGAAGAGCTGGAGAAGAGAGGGATGGTCATAAGCAGCTCTAAAACAAAATCCATGGTGATATCACGAGAAGAAAGAAGACGTCAGATTAAGCTGTGAAAACAGGTCCTGGAGCAGGTCGACCACTTTAAATACCTCGGAGCTATTATAGACCAAAAGGGAGGCATCAAAAAGAGTTGGCCACTCGAAAAGCAGCAGCTGGGAGACTTTTTCAGGCTATAAATCGAGGATTCCTCAGCAAGAGAGAGGTTGGTAAGAAAACAAAGATGGCTGTATACCACTCCACCTATGTCCCAGTCTTGACATATGGATGCGAGTCACGGGCAATGACTACAACCCACAAAAGCCAGATCCAAACCTCAGAAATGAGCTCTGAGGAAGGTGGCTGAAGTAACAAGAAGAGACATGGTCCGCAACCAGACGATACGTCAAGGCCTAAAATCCAACCCCCTGCAGACCCAAGTAGAACAATCCCAACTGAGATGGTTTCGCCATGTCTGCAGAATGGCATAAGATCGGCTACCACGACAAGCATAGGAAACAAAGAGCCAGGGATCCAGACCCCCAGGACGACCCAGAGTGCGCTGGGAGGACAACATTAGACAATCTTTGAAAGGCCGAGGACTAGAATGGAACCAGGCCAGGAGGAAGACAGCCGATAGGATAGTCTATCGCTCTCTCTTCCAAAACTCTACACCTCACGGTAGAAGGGGAACGACTAAGTAAAGTAAGAGATGTGGATATGTAGAAGAATGGGGCACACCTCACAGAAAGAGAAGAAAACAAATAAACAGGTTCTAGAAAACCTAGGAATGAAAAGAGAATTAATGAAGGAGATCGCAATTAGAGAGCTAAAATATGTTGGCCATGTAAAAAGACATAGCACCGGACACTGAAGACCATAATAGAAGGAAAAGTTGAATGCAAACGTGCAAGAGGAAGACTGCGCTATCAGTTGGAAAACAACATCAAGAGATGGACAGGAAAGAGTATCATAGTGCACCATAAAGACGAAAGACAGAAAACTTGGAGATCCATTGCAGTCGACCTTCGATGTGCAAATGGCAGCTGATGATGATGAAATAGAAAACAGTATCTCGAAACGCACCATTAGAGCAATCGACAGGAAACGTTGGGGATCTTTCAAATTTTTGTCAAATACTTTTCTTTCAAAGTTTTTTTTATATATTTTTAATAATAAATAAATAGATTTTGTGTGAATCACAGCCAACAGTCAATGCGGTGATGACACTATTTCTGATCTTATTTCAGCTAGTGAATAATCTTATTACTGTAAACCGGTAAAAACCCCATTTATTTATTTATTTTATCTATTTCTGTGTTATCGATTAAACAACTGTTCTATAAAGATCGTATATCTCTTTGGATAACCGCCGCCTATGAAAAACGATAATTTGTATTTCTATTTTTCTGATGTTACCAGCGCCATAAAAATCTGCTTAGATCGTAAGTGAAACTGATAATCCGATTAAATGATCGATGTTTATAACCATACATTTTTTTTTCGGGTGAATAAGTTAATCCACTGCTGATTAAACCATTTTTGGCACGTGATTTTGGGGAATGTAACTTCAATTTCCATCTAAAAAAAGTGGTTCTCAAACTTGTTGTGTTCACGGCACATCTTGGCAATTTTTTAAAACGTGGCTCACTTATTTGAACCTTCACTCGAATGGCTAAGCTGCTGAGTGCTTTCTTCTCGTTGCACAATTAACAGGTTCTGTTATTGAAACCTGGTTGCACCACACTCCAGTATACTCAGCTGTTACTGGGCAACCTGACTGTGCTGTTGTTTTAGGGAATTAAAAGGCAGCAAGGAGTGAAGTGTTAGAGACTTCACCATACTAGGTCCTGCATCGAGAGACGGGATGACCAGTTCCCTTCCTCGCTACCATTTCCTTAACTTAAAGGCAGAGTCAGGTACCCATTTACTACTGGGTAGACTGGATCGTGTCGGTAATGTGGTTTGATGGAATATAAAGACATGGAATCAGATGATACTGACTTGTGGGCAGAAACACTGACCAATGGAATTCTTAAAATAGCAATAAAATATATACCAAATAAAAATATGCCACAGCACCTTAAACCAATAAATAACACTAATAAGAAACAAAAAACTCAGTGGAATAAAGAACCAGTTGCCTGGTGGAATAAAAGCTGTGCAGAAATTCATGAGAGAAGAAAAAGGGCCTTAAAAAATATAGAAATAACAGAACAGAAGAAAACTATGATGAGTATAAACTTATTAGGAATGAATCTAACAGAATAATATTTAAAGCCAAAGAAACTAATTGGAAGGAGTTTTGTCAGTCACTAAAACCTAGCACACAAATTAAAGAAGTATGGAAAAAGCTTAAGGCAATCAAAGGGAACAATAAGAAAACAATAATGCCAACAATCAAACTACCAAAGAGAGCAGAAACAGATAAAGAAAAAGCTAATGCCCTTGCCGAGTATTTCTATAAAGTCAGTGCCAAAAGTAGTCTTGGACAGGAAGAAAATGAGAGAAGAGAAAGACTGAGAATACAGTTTTCAAAAGAACTACCAGACCAGATAGATGAAACAAACTATTTAGATGCTGATATAACAGAGGAAGAAGTAACTAATGCAATAAAAGATAAATCTAATACTGCCTCGGGGCAAGATATACTTAGTTATGAAATCCTTAAGAAAGTACCCAAAAGAACTATAAAGATAATAACTTCCCTTTATAACAAAATCTGGAGCTTATGAAAGATACCAAAAGCATGGAAAGTAGCTATGATAGTACCCATCCTAAAACCCAATAAGGAAGCCCATGATGTAAGTTCATATAAGCTTATCTCCTTAACATCACAACTAGGTAAAATACTGGAAACTGTTGTTAACAAAAGAGTTAAATTCTACCTGGAAAAAAATCAGTTATATAGCCCAAACTAGTCAGGGTTTAGAACAGACAGAAGTACAGTAGACCAGCTTGTAAGATTAGAACACGGTGTAAAGCTAGGGTTCAAGAGAACAGAGAAAACAGTAGCAGTCTTTCTAGATGTCGCAAGGGCATATGATGAATGCTGGCGAGATGGAGCTCTTTACAAAATGAAAAAGATTGGCATTACTGGTAAAACCTATAGGTGTATAGAAAACTTTTTACAGGACAGGTATTTTGCTGTACAGGTAAACAATGATAAGTCAGATATATATGAACAACAGAATGGGATTCCTCAGGGATCAGTGATTTTACCGTCAATTTTCACTATAGCTGTAAATGGTTTAACAGATTAATATAACGACATTAAGAATGCAGTATCGCAATTTGCAGATGACTGTGGCATTTGGCGATCTGGAAAAAACTTGGATCATGTTTACAAAAAACTTCAAAATCAAATAGATAAAGTTTCAGAGTGGATGAAAAGTTGGGGCTTCCAAATTAATGTAAACAAAACAGTAGGTATGATTTTCAGCAAAGGAAATTTAAAAAAAACAAAACAAAATCAATATAACCATTAAAGGACAGAAAATATGTACCTATGCAACAACAAGATTTCTGGGCATAACTTTAGATAAACAACTAAATTATAATAAACATATAGACAATTTAGTAGAAAGCTGTAGGGGACCCCTAAATATACTAAGGATTATAAAAGGTAATGGATGGGGGGCCAGCAATAAAGTAATGCTTATGTTCTACAAGTCTTTCATCAGGGGGAAACTGGATTATGCCAGCATAGTCTATGACTCAGCTGCAGTTTCCAACAAAGCAAAACTAGACAAAATTCAAAATGCAGCCATGAGAACCATTACAGGTGCATTTATATCGACACCAGTAGAAGCACAAGAAGTAGCTCTTGGCATACCGCCCCTTGGTCTAAGACGGAAAGAACTAAGATTAAATTATTGGAGTAAAGTAGCACAAGAAGTGACCCACCCAGCACATAAAGAATTTGTCAAAAACCAACCAAGTGTATGGGACGTCCCCTTAAATAAAGATAGATATCCAACAGGGTGGAGAACTATAAAAGATCTAACACAGCTCAAAGAACTATCAAACACAATTAAAAATAGTAATAAATATAGAAGCAAAATACCACCCTGGGAACTAAAAACACCAATCATAGACTACTCACTTACTGAAAAGATCAAACAAAACATAGAAGATAAGGAAGCCAAAATGATAAGTAGAAATTTCATAGATCAACTAACTAAACAAAGTCTGGCCGTCTACACTGGTGGATCCAAGGATGATAGTGGGCAACTAGGTGCCGGAGTTGTAATACCACAATGGAGAATAAAAAGAGCTACAGTGTAACAAAAGGGGCTTCGATTTTTACCACAGAGATGGTAGCAATTCTTAAAAGTTTAGAAATAATCGAAGATAACCCACCAGAAGCTGTTACGATATTTACAGACTCACTATCATCACTACAAGCACTAGAACACCCAGGTAAATGTAGCCGGCCAGACATAAAGGAAGAAATTCTAGCAATTAATACATCACTAGGGAACAGAGGATGTAGTGTGAGGCTAGTGTGGGTTCCAGCACACATAGGTATTGCTGGTAACGAGTTGGCAGATCAGAACGCCAAGAATGGAAGAACAAGTAAAAACAATATAAGAGCAGGACTGGGAAGGTCGGAGATCAAGAGCCAAGTAAAGATAACTATAAACGAGGAATGGAAGACATCATGGAAGAAAAGTAGAAAAGGCAGACACGCGTTCACACTGCTGAAAGAACCAACGAGGATGTGCCAGGTCAGAGAAGAACTAAAGATACCATCAAACAAAAAAACTGTGGCGTCTCCGTCTCGGTGCAGCATACTTTATGATAGAGGAACCACACTGCCAAGAATGTCAGGAAGAGAATGACATAGACCACTACCTGATCCACTGTAAAAAGTACGAACAACAAAGGCTTGAATTAAAAACTTACTATAGAAATCACAATATAGACATGACAGGTGATAAGGTTCTAAGTATAGATGCCCCAAGAGATGCCCAATCAATACTTAAAAAATATATACATAAAACAAAGGAAAACATATAAGGTTAGTACTTCAGGAAAAAACATCCAACTAAATAGAAATTAAGCAACAAGAACTAACAAAGCATTAACAAAAAACTAAATAACTACTCATAGGATAAGGAAAGGCAACGAGGTATATTAATAAAAAAAAAAAAAAAAAAAAAAAAAAAAAGAGGGTAACAACTCAAAAAGAACAAATACTAATACAAATTAAAACCAAGTGTAAAGGACAATAGATATCTATAAACAATACAAAAGAGAAAATAAAATGGACAAATACTAATATAAATAAAAATCAGCTACTACAAAAGACAATAGTTATTTAAATTAAATTCAAAATTAGTAAATAAAATGACACTAACTACCCCAATTATAACCAACTTTCAGGTTGAACAGGGTAGACCAAGATGGAACGAGAAGAGGCAATAATGGTCAGCTGTTAGTGCCCGATCTCCACCCATCAACTCATCAAAACAACAACAACAACATCCGATTTCATTCAGAAATTACACACACTAATTTGAGGGGACGGGGGTCATTTTTTTTTTCGGTCCCTGCAGAGTCACCACTGTAGTTGGTCCCCTTGCAGTAAGCCGCACAAAGCAGTCACATGATCTTATCGTGGTGATTTCTGAAGCAATCTGTTTTGTATGATGAGGTTGCTATCCTCATGAGCATCATCATATTGGTCGCATTTTACGACTTGCCTGAGGATGGGGTAATCCTATTCTTTTTTTTACTCATAAGTCTTCTTCTTCTTCCTCGTTCGTCCTGAAAAGGACGTTGGTTGCGTTGTGTCGCCGTTTACAGCGAAGCTGCGATATTTGCGCCTCTTGGCCCGACACATCCGACTTCCGCACATCATTTTTTGGGGGGGACCGGGTTTGCCTTCCCTCTTCGATCCCTGCTCTCTCGGCCAGACTGCAGTGATGCAGCTTGTTTTCAGGACCACCACTTGGAAGTGGAGTAGGGTCTTGGTCAGCTCTGGTTCGCTGACCCTGACGCAAGCAGTCAAGCTATGAGTCGCTGACTGCATTCATCTCTTTTGCTGCGTCTTCGGTCCCGCTTTGGAATACAGATATCTGCTTTTAGTTCAATTTTTTTTTTTAAATTAGAACGTATATTTGAACACACAATAACGAACATGTTTTTCATACTACCCTTATGTATGGATGCATATCTGGAGTCATCCTTATATGACCACCAGCTAAGTACAAAGCTATAGTATAGAGACGTTGAAGTGAACCTCTGTTTGTATGACTAATTACACCCTCATTGGGGGTCGGAGTGACTAGGAGGTATGGAGTCCGCCTTGAGTTCTAGAGGTACCGGGTTCGATTCCCAGTTGAGGGAATATAATTTATGGAAATTTATTTTCAGAACCAGTGGTCCTAATGATGTCATACTCCCCCTGGTCTCCTGGGTAGTGAGATCGAATGCCTAGCCTTCTCGGATAAGGGCGGCGAAACAGGAGGTCCCGTGTGCAAGTTGCGCACGTTAAAAATTCCACGGCAGTTGGAAATCGTAAAGAGTAGGCCTATCAGGCCGCTGCCCTGGCAAAATTTAAAAAATTAGAAACCTACCCACCACAAAAATATTTATAGAATGTGTGATTCCTATATACACACATTGGGATTCTTGCCAGTGCTACGGAGTTCGTGCATTGTGCTGAGATCCCCCTTGTGTGATCTGCGGGAGGAGATCGGAGCACTGATGGAGTAGTCCGTGTGCAATGATGATAGTCCTTAAAACCAAAACCAGAAAACAACCCTCATTGACTTTTGAAATCATCCACACACTTTCAGGGATTCCCGCCAAGAGGCCAGCGCTCTAACCGCCTAGACAATCGGACTCCTATTTCTTCTTATTCTTCTTCGTTCACCCTCAGACGTCAACGTGAATAAGTTCAAAGAAAGCAGTGATCAGCCTGAGGCTGTTGATATCTCCGTAGATTTTCTCCAGGAATGGTACTGGTGATGGCCATATGCGTTTTCTCTGTTCCTCATATGTTGGGCACCTTTGAAGCAGATGTTCGGCAGTCATTTTATCAGTGCCACAGTCACACTCATCAGTAGTTCCTATCTTTAATTTGTTGGGACTCCTATTTGAGAAAGGTATTCTCTTATTTCCTCTTTAACACAGAGGTCCTTGCTTGAAATGCTTATAGTTTTTTAAAACTCACAACTCACATAAATAGGACATATAAAGGTGCATCAATATAAATCTAAGATCGTTTTACAATATCTATAGACTCGTCTTTAACAGTAGTTCAGATTGCATTCAGAGCAGAAGCATACTAAGGGGGTGCAACGAACTACCCGCCCTGGGTAACAGCCAGGAAAGAGGGTGGGGGTGCCATCGAACACTATTTTGGTAGTACTTTCTGATTAAAATATAAACTTGAAAATGTGTTTCTTTATACGTCGGGGGTGCCAAAGGTATGATTTGCCCCGGATCCCAAATACTTTTACGCCCCTGAATTCTAGAGGTATCTCCGTGTGTTTCATTTTAAGACTGCGATTATTTGAAACAGAAGTTAATTGTTCTTCTTCTTCATTCCCCATTTCGTTCATTGTGGAACATGAAGCCACGTCTGCTACTGGTCCTCTTTCTGCAAACTTGTAAAAAAAACATCCATGGGAATTCTAGTGGTAGTTTCTGTAGAATTTGTTTTACACGATGAGGCTGCTATCCCTATCCACTATCACATATTAGTCGCCCTTTTAAGGTGTGTCTGGGTAGCGGAAACCTATTCTTGCATGGCAAGCCGACAAAATAAGTGACTCAGCTGTGTATGTGACTTCATTTGCTGTGCTACGATTTCCTCTACATGATTAGAAACAGTTTAAGCTTTATCGGACACTTTGACTCTTTGTTTAAAATAGCTTACTTGTTTTGTTTGTTGTTTAATTAAATTTGTGAAATTATTCATATCTTCATTGCCGAGATCTGCATGCTTAGCGGTAAAATGCATTTTCAGTTTACTAGGAACAACGGCTTCGTTCGAAAGTTGTCACCGCACACAGCACATAATGGCGGCGGAAAATCTTTCTCTCCGACGCAAGATAATCTCAGACTTAAATAACTGTCAATATATTGTCGACGAATTTTAGAAATTTTAAACGGTCTTGGCGTGACTTCGTCCAAACTGGGGTCTTCATTATTGCAAATAGTAGTTTTATTGTCACTCATTTCACTGTCGCGTTTTCTTGTAATAAATCTGTCCATTTAGGTTGGCTAATTGTCCTATAGTTTTTTTTGTTTTTAATATGTCGTGTAACTTGAAATAAATTCATTATTGCTCAGATGTGTGGGCTGTTTGAGTTTCTTTTTAATGAGATAAAGGTGTAAGATCAGTTATGTTTTACATTATTTTGAAGAAACATGCATAATTTAGTAATTTTACAAAAGTTTCGCTAAGCACACTTAAATAGGTGCGGCGGCACTCGATTGTGACACGGAACACCGTTTGAGAGACACTGATCCCGAATGTCGTGGCAGACTTCTTTCTACACGCCACGTTCCAGAAAAATGATGCAGCTACCGCACCTAAAAAAGGGGGGATAACATTGGTATTTTGGGCTGCTATAAAAATAAATTTAATTTTGCAGCTGATGGAAATAGCAAAGCAGTTTTATTACTATATCCTTTGATGGTGCTTATGTTTTTTTTTTTTTTTTTTCTTAAAGAGATTGGGCTTAAAGAACAGGCCCAATGAAAATGTCATTCGAGGCTGGGGAACCGCTATTCCTGACTTTTTTTTCTCTTAAAGCCCCGAATTAGGAGCTTGCTCCTTCCCGATCACAAGGGTTTTAATTTAGAATGCTATTCAGTCAAATTTCCGGCCCGTAAACATTTCTATGACAAACGCCGAGCCCTTTGAACCATGAACACCGTTCCAGTACAACGCCCTGTTATTATACATCCCAATGGCTGCTTATGTTACGAGAAACTAAAGAACTGAAAAACTATATTTCTATTAACTGTTTTTGCTTTCTCTACTACAGACTTGTAAATTGATAAATCAAGGTCCATATTGCTAATTTAGCATTCTTTCATCTTTCATGACAAATTGCTTTGATTTGTTTATGCCCTGTTATTATACATTGTTGGCTGTTATGTTACTGAAACAGACACTGAACTATATTGTCATTAACTGTTTTGCTGAACTACTACAGACTTGTAAAATAAATACTAGGTCCATATTGCTATTTTGCATTCTTCTTCATAATTGCTGATTTGTATAGCCAATAGTTCTGCTTCGTACGCTCTCAGACGTCATAATTGCTGATCTGTACAGCCAATAGTTCTGCTTCGTACGCTCTCAGACGTCATAATTGCTGATCTGTACAGCCAATAGTTCTGCTTCGTACGCTCTCAGACGTCATAATTGCTGATCTGTACAGCCAATAGTTCTGCTTTGTACATTCTCAGACGTCATAATTGCTGATCTGTACAGCCAATAGTTCTGCTTCGTACACTCTCAGACGTCATAATTACTGATCTGTACTGCCAGTAGTTCTGCTTCGTACGCTCTCAGACGTCTACTTGAATATTTTCAAAGAAAGCAGTGGTCAGTTTGAGACTGTTTGCATCACCATAAAGTTTTTTTCAGGTATGGTACTGGTGACGGCCATATGTGCTTTCTATGTTCCTCATATGTTGGGGATCTCTGAAGCAGATGTTCAGCAGTCATTTTATCAGTGCCACATTTACACTCATCGGTAGTTCCTATCTTTAGCTCATTGAATAGATGATATCCCGATCTGTTGTGCTTTTCCCTTCTTATTATTCAGGCAACATGGGTTTGCCCGGAGTGCAACGATGTTGATTCTGTTCAACAACAAAAATAACAACAGTATTCGGATTTGCAACAAACAAACAAAACATCAGTTACCATTTGGTTCGTCTTTTATATTCCTTTATCCGATTTTGTGCGGCAGTAGAATAGTACACTGCCCACGTGATGGTAAGTGATGTCATGGTCTTGTTCATATAATATTATTATCATCATTTTTCCTTTTAGCTCCTTATGGAGTATGGAGCCAGCTCTGCAGCCCCCCCCCCCCCCCAGGAGGTCTGCACCAACGCATTAATTTGCTCTTGCAGTAATTGTTTCTGTATCAGCATGTTTTACATTGTGGTAAAGTGGGATGTTATAAATATTTATAGGGGACTTAGTGTACTGACTGAGATCAGCTGTGAAGGTATCTATATCTAATAAGAGTAGTGTATTATAGATAACCTTACTTGCTGCCACATATGTATACCTCAGTCAGAATTATTCTGGATAGTGTGATGACTACGTTATATGTCTAGGGTATGTGTATGATGAAGTGTAAGTCATAACAACAACAGACAGATAAACAATTAAATTTATTCCACCACACTTGACAACACTGTGACACTCACATACATAAAACACTCTAAGAGGATATCTTAAAGGAGTCACTGATAACTTTTCAAATAACAATATGTATTCAGTGCTGTCATGAATGTATATGTGTCCTGATTCAAATACAAAAGGAACCAGGAATCACAATCAATTTTAATTACAAGTTATATGTACAGAATTTATTAATATGATTCTTGTAGTGACATATATTATTAATGGTATCCTATGTGTGTCAGTTGTGTAGTGGTAATCTGAGGTAATACTGGTTTTGTTTTGTTCAAGCTCTGTTGGTATTTGTCATCAAGACTTCAATAGTTTGTTTCTATTGGAACTAGTATTGGAGATGTTCTCAGTTCCTGGTATTAAAACAATTAAATTCCCCTCTTAATTTTAGTTTACAATGTCATTTTAAGATGGGGGTACATAATGTTGAGCTCCATGGCCACACTCTCTTATCTTGCGTGATGACTGCAGTAAAAGACTCCTCTGCTCGATTACTTTAATGAGTTCTGGAGCCACCCCACTGGTTGCTATATGGACCAAGGAGTATGCTGTCCACCTCGGGCTTCAGCAAAGCTCTGACCAGGTGCTGCTCAATAACTTTAAGACCACGGTCCCTGAAACAAGAAGGTTGTACCTTCTACGTCAGAACTAATTTACACTCTATTTCTACACTGAGCAATTTACATTCAATTTTCATTAAAAGATATTGAATATTTCAAGCTTACCACAATTCATGGAAATAATAATAAACAGTTTCGTTGACTGGCAATGAATATAGCACAACTCCGTTCTGCCGATGTCCCAGGCTTTATTTTATAAAAAATATACACTGGTGCTCAACGCACTGCTTCTTAGTAGGTTTATTACAAGATGTGGCAATGAACAGACGCTCTGAATTGAGTATATTCGCAGCTCTACCCAATCAAACCATGTCTACACATCTTTTCAAAAAAGTACCCTTTTCTCACGTTTCCCCTGACAACACAAGATAGTATTTATAGTCCGACCAATCGTGTTTAGTCTTTCATTTGTTGCGCTCCAATCAAATAGGAGTTAACATGGTAGGCTATTTCCGTAACGTAATGTTTCTTCAAACACGTTATAAAAAAATTTTATGAGCAGAAATGATTTCATGCTGTCAGGCACCCCCACTATTTTATTTTGGCCATAACTTGGTAATTCCTAGACTATTTGCGTAACGTTTTATATATTCGTTGTCAGCAAACCCTAAGGAACCCAAATATACGAATTTAATGGAGCCAATATGCATTTTCTTCTAGGATAGTCGTGCTGTTACTACCTTCTCACTTCCAAACTTGAGGGTGTCTGGGTACTGTCATGTTTTCAAACGTAAACCGGTATAATGTCATAATTCCCAATAAGCGTTTTTTCAGGATTTTAAAACCTAACTCTGGTATGGGTAGTGAATTTTATCACTGTCGATTTGAAATAAAGTTAGTGCATGTGGCCTTACACGCGTGATGGCAGCAATTGTGTATCGCGCGACGCGTGTTTAGTGTTGCACGTGTCCCTGCTTTCTGCCTCTCCCTTCTCTCTATCCTTTAGTCCATCTGTCTTTTAGTTACGCCGTGTATAAAATGGAATGAATGAAATATTAAATTTAGGTCATTGATCAGCTTGCGTATCTCAAGGTTTTTCCAAGAAATACAGTACACGTTTCATTGAAGAAAGCGGGTAATAATACAGTAGGCTTTTACTATCAACGTGAAAGCGTTACAATTTGCAGACGAAGTAGAAAACAAGGGGGATTTCGAGTACAGTCATTGTGACAGCACTGTTCTTTACCATTCTTCTTTCCTTTTATTAAATTTATTTGTTAGGCTTTGCATTTACGTTTTAATTTATATATGGGGATTAGAATAATTCACGACATCTCCCCTCTTAAAACAGACATTATATGTCAGTCCTTTATTCTATATACACATAGAGAAATTTATTATTATTTCTGGGGTTTACGGTGATTCTCATCACACGGATGGCGGCTTAAAAAATCCGCTCCCAAAAATTCCAATTCTTTACATCCAACGCAACATTTGGTTGGTCGCTCTGTTAAATTTGCTTCCTTTTTCATCTCCATGGCGATGGACAAGGTCAACAAGTGTGTCTCTTCCTGATGTTCTCTTTCCAAATATTTCTTCAGGAGATTCACATGATAGATTTTTTCTTTCCCCTTCTTATCTATCTTATAATTTGTTCTAGACACCTTCTCTAAAACTGTATATGGACCTTGCCATCCAATCTGTAACTTATTCTGACTCCCGGGGAGAAGAAGCAGTACCTTCTCTCCCACAGCCAAATCTCTGTCTTTCGCCCTCCTGTTATAATAGGCAGCATGTTTCTTCCTGGCTTGTTTCAAATTTTCATTGGCAAGTTTCCAGCCAGTTTTTAAACGAGTGGTCAGCTCATTCACATATTGGTATGAAGATGTAATGTTTTCCTCTGCCTTTTCATCAGTCCACGTTCTTAACAAAGCTTCGAGTGGACCTTTTATTGGCCTTCCAAACAATAATGTTGCCGGGGCCATACCGGTTGAACTATGGGGTACCTCCCGATAAGCAAAGAGGGCGGCGTGCAGGTACTGGTCCCATGTATCTGGTTTTTCGTGTGCCAACTTTCTCAGGATCGACATCAACGTGCCGTTAAATCTTTCCACTTGGCCGTTCCCTTGGGGATGGTACACACTACAATGGAAGTTGTCCACCAGAGTCAGAATGTAGCTGTTCCTTCTCTTGGTTCGGGTGAGAGGTCCCACAAGATCCACGGCAACTCTCTCAAAGGGTGTTCCCACTATGGGCATTTCCCCCAGAGTTGCTGGTGCAGTCCAATGTTTAGGTGCTACTCGTTGGCACTCTGGACAGGATTTTACATATCGTTTGATATCTTCAGTTATTCCTGGCCAGAAATAATGACAAGCTATTCGCTGTCCTGTTGCGCTGATTCCCATATGACCACTGAAGGGAATCGCATGCCCTAGTTCCAACACTTTAGTCCTATATGAAGTGGGAAGGACCAGCTGTCCGTGACCATTGGAGTCAGATCCAGCCTTCCTATATATCAGTTTGTTCTTCATATAAAACTCTCCCTTGCCTGGAGGTGTATGAGATTTGGGCAACTTCTTGAAACATGGCTTGAGTGTTTTGTCCTCAGCCTGTGCCTTCCTCATCTCATCTGGGTGAGTATTTATTTGATTATCCTCCTCCTTTTTAGACTGTGATCTGGTCTGCACTGTTGCCAATATCACAGGTCTCTTGGGATTCCCCAAAAAGACATATCTACACCCCAATATCAGAGGGTAGATTGGCTCATTTATCACTGCTGCTTTTATGATTCCTTCCACATATCGCGTTTTCACTTTTATTCGGGCGACGGGAAGTGTCATGGTAGCTACATCCTTGGTTGCAGTTTGAATCTCCACTGTTTCTGTGGTGTATTGATCGGCCTGCACCAGGTGAGAACTCACAACGGAATCGTAATCTAAACCGGTATCATATAAACACCTTGTGGTAAAGTGGGATGTTATAAATATTTATAGGGGACTTAGTGTACTGACTGAGATCAGCTGTGAAGGTATCTATATCTAATAAGAGTAGTGTATTATAGATAACCTTACTTACTGCCACATATGTATACCTCAGTCAGAATTATTCTGGAATAGTGTGATGACTACGTTATATGTCTAGGGTATGTGTATGATGAAGTGTAAGTCATAACAACAACAGACAGATAAACAATTAAATTTATTCCACCACACTTGACAACACTGTGACACTCACATACATAAAACACTCTAAGAGGATATCTTAAAGGAGTCACTGATAACTTTTCAAATAACAATATGTATTCAGTGCTGTCATGAATGTATATGTGTCCTGATTCAAATACAAAGGGAACCAGGAATCACAATCAATTTTAATTACAAGTTATATGTACAGAATTTATTAATATGATTCTTGTAGTGACATATATTATTAATGGTATCCTATGTGTGTCAGTTGTGTAGTGGTAATATGAGGTAATACTGGTTTTGTTTTGTTCAAGCTCTGTTGGTATTTGTCATCATGACTTCAATAGTTTGTTTCTATTGGAACTAGTATTGGAGATGTTCTCAGTTCCTGGTATTAAAACAATTAAATTCCCCTCTTAATTTTTATTTTACAATATCATTTTAAGATGGGGGTACATAATGTTGAGCTCCATGGCCACACTCTCTTATCTTGCGTGATGACTGCAGTAAGAGACTCCTCTGCTCGATTACTTTAATGAGTTCTGGAGCCACCCCACTGGTTGCTATATGGACCAAGGAGTATGCTGTCCACCTCTGGCTTCAGCAAAGCTCTGACCAGGTGCTGCTCAATAACTTTAAGACCACGGTCCCTGAAACAAGAAGGTTGTACCTTCTACGTCAGAACTAATTTACACTCTATTTCTACACTGAGCACAATACATCACAAACATTGAGTTCAGAGCGTTAGGCCAACTGTCAGCTTCATCTGAAATACTTTATACCAGTATTTCCCTCCCTAATGGTTACTACGCCTCTGCAATTCCAGCATTATTTCTTTCTAGTTAATAATCTAGGTGTCAGTGTACTGTTTGGCCATTCCATGCAGTTTTACTTTCCTCCGACACCTTCTGTTCAGGCTGGAGCACTATAGGCTTTACATCATGTTCGCTACTGAACCACACATATATACAGACATAAATTATCAATTTACATTCAATTTTCATTAAAAGATATTGAATATTTCAAGCTTACCACAATTCATGGAAATAATAAACAGTTTCGTTGACTGGCAATGAATATAGCACAACTCCGATCTGCCGATGTCCCAGGCTTTATTTTATAAAAAATATACACTGGTGCTCAACGCACTGCTTCTTAGTAGGTTTATTACAAGATGTGGCAGTGAACAGACGCTCTGAATTGAGTATATTCGCAGCTCTACCCAATCAAACCATGTCTACACATCTTTTCAAAAAAATACTCCTTTTCACGTTTCCCCTGACAACACAAGATAGTATTTATAGCCCGACCAATCGTGTTTAGTCTTACATTTGTTGCGCTCCAATCAAATAGGAGTTAACATGGTAGGCTATTTCCGTAACGTAATGTTTTTTCAAACACGTTATAAAAAAAATTTTATGAGCAGAAATGATTTCATGCTGTCAGGCACCCCCACTATTTTATTTTGGCCATAACTTGGTAATTCCTAGACTATTTGCGTAACGTTTTACATATTCTTTGTCAGCAAACCCTAAGGAACCCAAATATACGAATTTAATGGAGCCAATATGCATTTTCTTCTAGGATAGTCGTGCTGTTACTACCTTCTCACTTCCAAACTTGAGGGTGTCTGGGTACTGTCATGTTTTCAAACGTAAACCGGTATAATGTCATAATTCCCAATAAGCGTTTTTTCAGGATTTTAAAACCTAACTCTGGTATGGGTAGTGAATTTTATCACTGTCGATTTGAAATAAAGTTAGTGCATGTGGCCTTACACGCGTGATGGCAGCAATTGTGTATCGCGCGACGCGTGTTTAGTGTTGCACGTGTCCCTGCTTTCTGCCTCTCCCTTCTCTCTATCCTTTAGTCCATCTGTCTTTTAGTTACGCCGTGTATAAAATGGAATGAATGAAATATTAAATTTAGGTCATTGATCAGCTTGCGTATCTCAAGGTTTTTCCAAGAAATACAGTACACGTTTCATTGAAGAAAGCGGGTAATAATACAGTAGGCTTTTACTATCAACGTGAAAGCGTTACAATTTGCAGACGAAGTAGAAAACAAGGGGGATTTCGAGTACAGTCATTGTGACAGCACTGTTCTTTACCATTCTTCTTTCCTTTTATTAAATTTATTTGTTAGGCTTTGCATTTACGTTTTAATTTATATATGGGGATTAGAATAATTCACGACATCTCCCCTCTTAAAACAGACATTATATGTCAGTCCTTTATTCTATATACACATAGAGAAATTTATTATTATTTCTGGGGTTTACGGTGATTCTCATCACACGGATGGCGGCTTAAAAAATCCGCTCCCAAATATTTCTTCAGGAGATTCACATGATAGATTTTTTTCTTTCCCCTTCTTATCTATCTTATAATTTGTTCTAGACACCTTCTCTAAAACTGTATATGGACCTTGCCATCCAATCTGTAACTTATTCTGACTCCCGGGGAGAAGAAGCAGTACCTTCTCTCCCACAGCCAAATCTCTGTCTTTCGCCTTCCTGTTATAATAGGCAGCATGTTTCTTCCTGGCTTGTTTCAAATTTTCATTGGCAAGTTTCCAGCCAGTTTTTAAACGAGTGGTCAGCTCATTCACATATTGGTATGAAGATGTAATGTTTTCCTCTGCCTTTTCATCAGTCCACGTTCTTAACAAAGCTTCGAGTGGACCTTTTATTGGCCTTCCAAACAATAATGTTGCCGGGGCCATACCGGTTGAACTATGGGGTACCTCCCGATAAGCAAAGAGGGCGGCGTGCAGGTACTGGTCCCATGTATCTGGTTTTTCGTGTGCCAACTTTCTCAGGATCGACATCAACGTGCCGTTAAATCTTTCCACTTGGCCGTTCCCTTGGGGATGGTACACACTACAATGGAAGTGTTTGGCCTGGAAGATCCTGAAAACTTCTTCAGTTAGTTTCCCCTTGAACTGAGAGCCATTATCAGTCAAGATTTGATTGGGAAAGCCTAACCTTGTTGTCATGAAATATTCTAATCCACATATATAAATTATCAGGTAAATATAAAGCCTAATAAATACATATAATAAAGAAAGGAAGAAGAATGGTAAAGAACAGTGCTGTCACAATGACAGTACTCGAAATTCCCTTTGTTTTACGCTTCGTCTGCAAATTGTAACGTTTCCACGTTAAAGATAAGCCACTGCATAAATACAAGCGTTTCCACAACACATTAAAACGGGTATTGCATTTCTAAGAAAAACATTGAGAGGCACTGCGTAATGACCTAAATTAATCCTAACATTAATTATACTACGTTACCAAAACGAACGAACAGATGGACTCAAATAGAAAGAGAGAGGGAGGGCTGAAAATCAGGAACGCATGCAACACGCGTCGCGCGATACACAATTACTACTATCACGCGTGTAAGGCCACATGCACTAATTTTTTTTTCAGACGGACAGTGATAAATTCACTACCCTTCCCAGAGTTAGGTTTTTAAATCCTGAAAAACCCTTATTAGGAAAGATGACAATAGATGGGTTTACGTTTGAAAACATTACAGTACCCAGACAGCACATCTTCGAAACAGGAGGTAGAAGAAATTGCATATTTTGAACGCAGCCACTTAGCTCTTTTAAATTTGTATATTTGGGTTCCTTAGGGCTTGCTGACAAAGAATATGTAAAACGTTACGCAAATAGTCTAGGAATTAACAAGTTATAGCCAAAATAAAATGATGGTGCTGTCAGACAACACCCAAAATCAGAATCGCTCAGTGGTAGATTTTTTAAACCGCCATTGTACGGGAAATGGGCCACAAGTTACATTTGAACTGATTGGCTGGAATGATATGTAAGGCTAAACACGATTAGTCGGACTATAAATGCTATCCTTGGTTGTTAGGGGAGACGTAGGAAGGTAAAATTTTTTCAAACACTTGTCGAAACGTGGCTCCATTGGCCAGACTCGCTGATATAATCACTTAGGAGCGTTAGTTCGAGACCACTAGTTCAAATAAGCTTGATAAAGCAACAGTGCGTTGAAGCCAGCTCATATTTTTGCTAAATAAAAGCCTGGAACATAAGCAGATGGGAATTTGTGCCAGTATTTGTGCCAGAATTCATTGCTAGTCAACGTATCTGTGTTTATTTCCATAAATTGTGGTAAGCTTGAAACATTCAGTATCTTTTAATGAAAATTGAATGTGAATTGTTAATTTATGCCTGTATATATGTGTAGTTCAGTAGCGAACATGATGTAAAGCCTATAATGCTCCAGCCTGAACAGAAGGTGTCGGAGGAAAGTAAACCTGCATGGAATGGCCAAACAGTACACTGACACCTAGATTATTGATTAGACAGAAATAATGCTGGAATTGCAGAGGCGTAGTAACCATTAAGGAGGTTAATACTGGTATAAAGTATTTCAGATGAAGCTGACAGTTGGCCTAACGCTCTGAACTCAATGTGTGTGATGTATTGTGCTCAGTGTAGAACTAGAGTATCAATTAGTTATGAAGTAGAAGGTACATCCTTCTTGTTTTCAGGGACCGTGGTCTTATGGTATTGAGCAGCACCTGGTCAGACCTTTGCTGAATCCAGAGTCGGACAGCATACTCCTTGGTCCATTTAGCTATCAGTGAGGTGTCTCCAGAGCACAGGGGAGAAATCGAGCAGAGGAGTCTTTTCCTGCCGCCATCACGCAAGATAAGCTGATGTGGCCAGCTGGGCTCAACATTATGTACCCCCATCTTAAAATGACATTGTAAAAATAACATTAAGAGGGGAATTAAATTGTTTTAATATCAGGAACTGAGAACATCTCCAATACTAGTTCCAATAAAGACAAACTATTGAAGTCATGATGACAAATACCAACAGAGCTTGAACAAAACCAAACCAGTATTACCTCATATTACTACTACACAACTGACACACATAGGATACTTTTAATAATATATGTCACTACAATATTCATATTAATAAATTCTGTACATATAACTTGTAATTAAAATTGATTGTGATTCCTGGTTCCTTTGTATTTGAATCAGGACACATATTCATTCATGACAGCAATGAATACATATTGTTATTTGAAAAGTTATCAGTGACTCCTTTAAGATATCCTTGTAGAGTGTTTTATGTATGTGAGTGTCACAGTGTTGTCAAGTGTAGTGGAATAAATTAAATT
This sequence comes from Oreohelix idahoensis, assembly GCA_024509875.1. Classification (NCBI taxonomy): domain Eukaryota; kingdom Metazoa; phylum Mollusca; class Gastropoda; order Stylommatophora; family Oreohelicidae; genus Oreohelix; species Oreohelix idahoensis. The sequence continues at coordinate 28,122 of JAMPIV010014736.1, forward strand.
GTTTATCTGTCTGTTGTTGTTATGACTTACACTTCATCATACACATACCCTAGACATATAACGTAGTCATCACACTATTCCAGAATAATTCTGACTGAGGTATACATATGTGGCAGCAAGTAAGGTTATATATAATACACTACTCTTATTAGATATATATACCTTCACAGCTGATCTCAGTCAGTACACTAAGTCCCCTATAAATATTTATAACATCTCACTTCACCACACTTGTGAAAATTGTGAGCAATGCCTCTGCCACATGTTTAGAATCAATCGATGACAGGGCTACTGCCTCTCCCCACATAGAACAAGTGTCCACCAGAGTCAGAATGTAGCTGTTCCTTCTCTTGGTTCGGGTGAGAGGTCCCACAAGATTCACGGCAACTCTCTCAAAGGGTGTTCCCACTATGGGCATTTCCCCCAGAGTTGCTGGTGCAGTCCAATGTTTAGGTGCTACTCGTTGGCACTCTGGACAGGATTTTACATATCGTTTGATATCTTCAGTTATTCCTGGCCAGAAATAATGACAAGCTATTCGCTGTCCTGTTGCGCTGATTCCCATATGACCACTGAAGGGAATCGCATGCCCTAGTTCCAACACTTTAGTCCTATATGAAGTGGGAAGGACCAGCTGTCCGTGACCATTGGATTCAGATCCAGCCTTCCTATATATCAGTTTGTTCTTCATATAAAACTCTCCCTTGCCTGGAGGTGTATGAGATTTGGGCAACTTCTTGAAACATGGCTTGAGTGTTTTGTCCTCAGCCTGTGCCTTCCTCATCTCATCTGGGTGAGTATTTATTGGATTATCCTCCTCCTTTTTAGACTGTGATCTGGTCTGCACTGTTGCCAATATCACAGGTCTCTTGGGATTCCCCAAGAAGACATATCTACACCCCAATATCAGAGGGTAGAGTGGCTCATTTATCACTGCTGCTTTTATGATTCCTTCCACATATCGCGTTTTCACTTTTATTCGGGCGACGGGAAGTGTCATGGTAGCTACATCCTTGGTTGCAGTTTGAATCTCCACTGTTTCTGTGGTGTATTGATCGGCCTGCACCAGGTGAGAACTCACAACGGAATCGTAATCTAAACCGGTATCATATAAAGACCTTATAGTGACACCATTACAGATGACATCTTCACACACTGGGGGGTGGTATGGTTCCTGTAGTTCTTCAGGTTTGACCTTCTTTTCCTTTTTCCCCGATGTCATAGCAGCACAATGAGGAGGTTTCCTTCTACAATGGTCAGTGTCATGATTGTTCATCTTACAATTTTTACACCACCTTTTTCCTTGGTTGAAAGATTTTCTTTCATCATATTTCCTTTCATCGAATTGTGGGGTTTTATTTTTATTTTCATACCGTGGCCTATCAAACTGGGGCTTACCTTTGTTTTGATTGCTAGGATCAAATTTATTAAAGTTCTGTGGTGCCCTAAAGTTATCCACTTGTTTCTCTTTATTACCTGTTACCTCTGCTTGAGCTGCTTGATACCTTTCAGTAACATTTAGCAACTCACCCAGCCTCTCTGCACCTTGTTCCATGAGAAACTTTCTCAGGTCTGGAGCCATGGACTCTCTTAATTGCTCTATAAGAACCATTTCCTTAAGATCTTGGGTTTTCCCCAGAGAAGTCCATTTCTCCAAGTATGTCTCTATTCGTGCAGAGAACTGGTGATAGGTTTCACCTGACAGTAGTTTAGCATTCCTAAATTTTTTCCTATAAAATTCTGCGTTCTTTTCATATCTTAACAAAAGAGCCTGCTTTAGCATGTCATAATTTTCCTGATCACCTCTGCTCATTTTTGCAAAAACTTCATAAGCTGCCCCACGAAGTCCCTGAGATAACTTTAAGCTCCACCTTTCTCTCTCTAACCCATATGTGGTAGCTAATAGTTCATACCTATTTAGATAGCTCTCTATATCATCGTCTTTCTCAACAAAATGATCTAAATGAAAATTCATAGCTGAGGTTGAGGCTCCTTGGCTAGCAGTGGCATCCGAGGCAAAGGGACTGGCACCATTTTCAGGAGCATGGCCCTGAAACTCAAACTCCCTTAGTCGTAACTCATGTTCCCTTTGTAATCTCTTCTCCTCCTTTTCTGCTTCCCTCTCTGCAGTCAATCTTCTTTCTTCGGCTTCCCTTTCTGCAGCTAATCTTTTGTCTTCTCTTTCTGCCTCCAATTTCTTAGCCTCAGCCTCAATCTGCAACCTCTTAATCTCTTTTTCAGCTTCTATTCTCTTATCTTCGGCAAATCTTTCAGATTCTAATTTTCTTTCGGCCTCTTTTTCTAATCTACTTTCTTCCCGTTCAATATATTTGTCACATTCAGCAGTGACATAAGAAATCATAATTTGCCCGTCCATTCCTAACTCTTTCGCAGTCTGTACAGCAGCAGATCGAAATTTTGCCAGGTCGGCCATTGTCTAACAGATAAATGTCTAAACAATTTTATCTATGACTAATTAACTCAAGACAACACAGGCACTGTGAGCTCAACCTTATTTATTTTCACCCAAGGATACTTTTAATTCTTATTATTCCCTGAAGTGAATTACCCCCAATATTTGTAATAGGGAAAGATTCAAAATCCCGAGGGCGAGACCCCAATATATGTGGTAAAGTGGGATGTTATAAATATTTATAGGGGACTTAGTGTACTGACTGAGATCAGCTGTGAAGGTATCTATATCTAATAAGAGTAGTGTATTATAGATAACCTTACTTGCTGCCACATATGTATACCTCAGTCAGAATTATTCTGGAATAGTGTGATGACTACGTTATATGTCTAGGGTATGTGTATGATGAAGTGTAAGTCATAACAACAACAGACAGATAAACAATTTAATTTATTCCACCACACGTGACAACACTGTGACACTCACATACATAAAACACTCTAAGAGGATATCTTAAAGGAGTCACTGATAACTTTTCAAATAACAATATGTATTCAGTGCTGTCATGAATGTATATGTGTCCTGATTCAAATACAAAGGGAACCAGGAATCACAATCAATTTTAATTACAAGTTATATGTACAGAATTTATTAATATGATTCTTGTAGTGACATATATTATTAATGGTATCCTATGTGTGTCAGTTGTGTAGTGGTAATCTGAGGTAATACTGGTTTTGTTTTGTTCAAGCTCTGTTGGTATTTGTCATCATGACTTCAATAGTTTGTTTCTATTGGAACTAGTATTGGAGATGTTCTCAGTTCCTGGTATTAAAACAATTAAATTCCCCTCTTAATTTTAGTTACAATGTCATTTTAAGATGGGGGTACATAATGTTGAGCTCCATGGCCACACTCTCTTATCTTGCGTGATGACTGCAGTAAAAGACTCCTCTGCTCGATTACTTTAATGAGTTCTGGAGCCACCCCACTGGTTGCTATATGGACCAAGGAGTATGCTGTCCACCTCTGGCTTCAGCAAAGCTCTGACCAGGTGCTGCTCAATAACTTTAAGACCACGGTCCCTGAAACAAGAAGGTTGTACCTTCTACGTCAGAACTAATTTACACTCTATTTCTACACTGAGCACAATACATCACAAACATTGAGTTCAGAGCGTTAGGCCAACTGTCAGCTTCATCTGAAATACTTTATACCAGTATTTCCCTCCCTAATGGTTACTACGCCTCTGCAATTCCAGCATTATTTCTTTCTAGTTAATAATCTAGGTGTCAGTGTACTGTTTGGCCATTCCATGCAGTTTTACTTTCCTCCGACACCTTCTGTTCAGGCTGGAGCACTATAGGCTTTACATCATGTTCGCTACTGAACCACACATATATACAGACATAATTTATCAATTTACATTCAATTTTCATTTAAAAATATTGAATATTTCAAGCTTACCACAATTCATGGAAATAATAATAAACAGTTTCGTTGACTGGCAATGAATATAGCACAACTCCGATCTGCCGATGTCCCAGGCTTTATTTTATAAAAAATATACACTGGTGCTCAACGCACTGCTTCTTAGTAGGTTTATTACAAGATGTGGCAATGAACAGACGCTCTGAATTGAGTATATTCGCAGCTCTACCCAATCAAACCATGTCTACACATCTTTTCAAAAAAGTACCCCTTCTCACGTTTCCCCTGACAACACAAGATAGTATTTATAGTCCGACCAATCGTGTTTAGTCTTTCATTTGTTGCGCTCCAATCAAATAGGAGTTAACATGGTAGGCTATTTCCGTAACGTAATGTTTCTTCAAACACGTTATAAAAAAATTTTATGAGCAGAAATGATTTCATGCTGTCAGGCACCCCCACTATTTTATTTGGCCATAACTTGGTAATTCCTAGACTATTTGCGTAACGTTTTATATATTCTTTGTCAGCAAACCCTAAGGAACCCAAATATACGAATTTAATGGAGCCAATATGCATTTTCTTCTAGGATAGTCGTGCTGTTACTACCTTCTCACTTCCAAACTTGAGGGTGTCTGGGTACTGTCATGTTTTCAAACGTAAACCGGTATAATGTCATAATTCCCAATAAGCGTTTTTCAGGATTTTAAAACCTAACTCTGGTATGGGTAGTGAATTTTATCACTGTCGATTTGAAATAAAGTTAGTGCATGTGGCCTTACACGCGTGATGGCAGCAATTGTGTATCGCGCGACGCGTGTTTAGTGTTGCACGTGTCCCTGCTTTCTGCCTCTCCCTTCTCTCTATCCTTTAGTCCATCTGTCTTTTAGTTACGCCGTGTATAAAATGGAATAAATGAAATATTAAATTTAGGTCATTGATCAGCTTGCGTATCTCAAGGTTTTTCCAAGAAATACAGTACACGTTTCATTGAAGAAAGCGGGTAATAATACAGTAGGCTTTTACTATCAACGTGAAAGCGTTACAATTTGCAGACGAAGTAGAAAACAAGGGGGATTTCGAGTACAGTCATTGTGACAGCACTGTTCTTTACCATTCTTCTTTCCTTTTATTAAATTTATTTGTTAGGCTTTGCATTTACGTTTTAATTTATATATGGGGATTAGAATAATTCACGACATACATCATAAGGTGGTTAGCCCCATGCACAATCTCATATTAATCTCTTCAAACGACACGAGTAAGGTTGCAGTAATCCTGCTCTTTATTTGTCTCCTCACAGAAAGTAAAATAACTGTACGTTTCTTTACCACGCACTTGTTCCGTACGCGGTAGTACAACTTCCACGCCAGACATATATTGTTACTCTTTAATCAGTGTATGTCCAGTGTTCGTAACTACCGTCCGGCTAGACAAGGCACGTCTCGGGGGCCCCAGTACCTAGTGAGCCCCGGAGAATCGAGGTCAGATTGTACCTCGATTTATATATATATATATATATATATATATATATATATATATATATATATATATATATATATATATATATATATATATATATATATATATATATATATATGTATATGTATGTATGTATGTATGTTTCCAAGATGGCGGCGTGGTAGGCCGCACTTTTGTGTTGTGCATTTCATGTCGTCGTTTTGGAGTCTGCATCTGTGGTAACAGCCCTCATTAACGCTGTATGAGTTTGTAGTGTGTTTGGCTCATGTTCAGGATTATTTTGCTAAGTGTTTTAAATGTGAAAACATCAAGTGTGCCCGTCATGCGAGTTCGCTGTTTGTGTTGGAACCAAGTATCCAAGATGGCGGTTTTGTGATTTGTCAACCGGACTGCGTTTCAAAACATCACAAATTTAATGAAGGCTATTGTTACTGCTGTTATCAAATTTCGAGAGGCCATATTAATATCGCAAGTTGAAGCAATGCCTTATTATAATCATACATGCCCAATGAGATAGCCATGTATTGGTTCAACTTCAAGTTATTCGATCTGACAGAAACATGTCAAGTCAGCTCGACCTGGCGGTTAGCGTTGAGGCTCCCCACGATAGTAAGTGGATATTCTTAACACCTATTATAACAACACCCGAAGAGATTGTTACATAAACAAGGGATATTTGTGATAGGTAAAAACGAAAAGGTCTTTGAAACTGAACTTTTTATTTGCAAAAAGATATATATTCATTTGTGAAGCCACTGGAAAGAAACAATGTTTTCGTTGGCAATGGCTAACTGGATACTGTCACCCCTCATTGTGAATGGAAGGATCCACTGACTTATTAATTTTGTACAATGCTGAAACAAGATTTGTAGCAGAGAAGAGACTTTTCCACGGCTTTGAGAGGTGTGTCAACTTGAAGCTCTCACATTAGTAAGTGGAAATTCTTAACATCGACTATAACAACACCCGAAAAGATGGCTACAGAAATTAAGGATATCAGTGAAAGGCGAAAATTAAACTTTAAAATTGACATTTTTATTTGTAAAAAATATATATCAGTTTTTGAAGATACCGGAAAGAAACTATAGCATCGTTATCAATGGCAACCGGATACTGTCACCCCTCATCGAGAATGGAAAGATCCACTGACCCCTTACTATGGTATGCGTTGCTGAAAGACCACAGAGCGGACATGTGTCAGATTGTGTGTCCAGTAGAATCGTGAATGTTTGGTTTTTGCTCATGTCTCGAAAGACGGTGAGGGTAACTGAAGGCTGGAGACTTTTGATGTCAGCTTGTAAACTGTGTACGAATTGAATTCAACGGATTATGAATGTTTGCCGATTGTATCCTGGGCGGAGTTTAGCACACTTACGGACTCTATGATAGGAAACTCTTTACAGAGCGATACAACAGGAAGCAATCTGATCATCAGAACAAGTCCCCCCGTCCGACAAGTGTTTCGGCCCTATATACTCCTTTACACTCTAAGGGGGGCGGGCCCACTTGGGTCATGACTCCCACGCGTCTCAGCTTCCTGTTGTCTTGCATCGAAAATGAACCCATTTCACTGATGGTAGCAACTTTAAATTCCACAACTCCGCCAGCCGTGGAGGCAATAGTGAAAGTAACAAGGAGAAGACAAATTATTCCGTTCGTTCCGTCGCACACACTGAGACACCAGCGTGAAGTCAACGAGTCGCCACTGCGCGTTCCCCACTGGACTTTTGATACTGACACCCCTTATAGTATACACCGCTTGTCGCCCCTGAGTCGCAGCCCGTTCACTAGTCCACCACAAACCTCAGCATATTGTGGACTTAGAAAAATTCCTGGTTTTTTCGGTACCGCAGCGTTTATTGTTACGATCTCCATTCCCCATTGCGGTTGTTCCACAGCCAGCCTGATGCCTTTTCGGCAGTTTCACTAAGCCTCTTCAGGGCCCTTGTTCTCGACTGTCCCCTCAGCCCCAACAGTTTCAATAGATCATACACTGATGCAGCCACAAGCCCTCTTGCGCCCACTTCAACAGCCATGACCCTTGCAGTGAACCCATCGTGGCTCAGATCCGCGGCCAGATCACTAATATGTATGTATGTATGGCCACTGTATTCATTTGACTCCCGAATGTTTGCTCATCTAATCATGGATTCAAATGTATGTTCTGTTGCAGGTGTCAGTAGACTCAATCACAGGAAAAGTATGGACCTGACTTGCGCATTCGTGTGCCTCAGATGCTGCAGAATCAGCTGATTTTGCCGTCATTGAACGAATGTTGCTCATCTACTCCATGGATTCAGCAATGGCACTGTCATGTTCCAATCAGTATGCCCTGAAGCGTTGCCTGCAGAATGAACGCACTATGACACGGCCGTCTCCGCGATTTTCTGATACTCTCTGGATATGCCCCTCGTCCAGGTAGGTCTACCGCCATCTCCCAATCATTTGCACAATCAAGAAGAGATGGTAAACTGCTACCAGGTTTATTCGGTTTGGGGTGTGCTGACTTTCCTGCCCTCAGAAAGTATGTGTTTGCGGTGTCTGGCCGGACTTTGCTATTCGCCTTCATTCTTGCCAGATCTATTGTCGCAGCAAGCTCATTTAGCACTTTGTTATGGCGCCAAGTGTATCGCCCTTGCCCTAATGACACCTTACACGCTGAGAGCACGTGTTCAAGTGTCTGCCTCCCCTGGCACATCACTGAGATTATCCGATATGATATGGTGTTTTTATACTATATCAAGTACATGTTAATGTATTTTTTTGGATAATAAAGATTCTGACTATGTATGTATGTATGTATGTATGTATGTATGTATGTATGTATGTATGTATGTGTGTGTGTGTGTGTGTGTGCGTGCGTGCGTGCGTGCGTGCGTGCGTGCGTGTGTGTGTGTGTGTGTGTGTGTGTGTATGTTTGGCAGCATTGACCACGAGTTTATGATAAGGGAGCTAAGCGAATCAGGCTACCCGGACGTCTTTGTCAACATCACCAAAGATATATACAGTGGCTCCTCATATCAAGTTAAAAACGCCAGTACTATCACAGACCGGATCGAGCGTAAGAAAGGTATTATTCAGGGGTGCCCATGGAGTGTCATTGTATTTGAACAAGGCATTGATAAATGGCTGCGGTGGATTGAGCAAGGTTATCAAATACATCACATACCGAATCCCATTCAAGGGTATGTGGATGACGTAAGTCTCTTCGCCACCAACATACACGACTTACAATCAATGGCACAGAAGACAACAGTATTTATGGAGACCAGCGGGATGGAGGTTAAGCCACAAAAGTGTGCAGTGTTCAGCGGTCAGCGAAGCGGAAACAATTGGGTCAACACTCGTAAGGTGGACATTAATATCCAAGGTCATGAAATCCCCTCTTCTGATCGAGGGCGTTCCTACAGATACCTAGGACATGACATTACAATTGATAATACATCGGACCAGTTTCAAGCAAGCAGCCTTATATTAGAATTTAGATCAAATTTAACCAAATTAAGCTGTGCCCCACTACCAACATCAGCAAAGATCTCATTAATTAACCCGATGTGTTTCGGTCCTCTCATGTTTTATTTTTCTAACATACACTTCACAGAAAAACAACTTAAAGAAATTGAAGATGAAATTGTACACCACGTTAGAACATGGCTAGCGCTAAATGAATCATCCACAAGGAGCTATTTCTTTTGTCCCAGGTCGAAGGGTGGCCTTGGCATACCAAACCCCTTCATATTATACCACTCTCGACATATTTCATTCCTTGTCAGTATGCTCAATTGTGATGATAGTCTTGTAAAAACTGCAGCGATAAACTCGTTGGATAGACGTATGAAAAAACGTAAAATAGACCAAGTAGATGATGATAGGAATAACTTTGCAAGTTACGAGTTAAATGAAACAAACCATCTAGCTAAAAGATCGAAGGTGAATTGGCCAAAATCATTTTGGGTAGAACTGAATGAAGAATGCGCGCGTGAAGGAGTGAGTGTGAAAGTGGATGACAGTGGCCATTACACTGTACATTTAGATGTAGATGAAGATGTGAGTCTAACATACAAGTCAGCAAATGCTTTTTATTCTGGATTTAAATCACATAAACTTAACCTAATTCTAAGTGAACTAAAAAGTAAATCATCACAAGGGAGAATAGTGCGCGAAATGAAATGTGTAAACCATTCATTGTCATCTAGTTTTCTATCTAGTGTTAAATTAAGTGATAAAATACTTTAATTTGCTGTGAGATCGAGGCTACAGTTGCTGGAATGTGAAAGTCTTTTACATCTATATTACCCACAGACATACACGAAAATGTGCAAAATATGTAACCACCCATACGAAACAGTGTCACATTTATTGAATGGATGTACCAAATTTCAAACATTATACCAACAAAGGCACAATAGAGCTGTAGACATTATTTATGAGAAACTGAAATCCTCATACAATAATAAGAGTGACATAACAATAAATAAAGAGATAATAGTTAAACCATCACTTTTCGGCAGCAGTAACACCTCATTTAAGACACATGCCGTAAAACCTGATTTAACGATAATCAATCGACAGAACAAAACAGCTTTTATAGTAGAGGCAGCAATACCATATGACGCCCATTTAGATAAATGTTACCAACATAAATTTGATAAGTACTATCCATTGGCTGCAGAAATTAACGAACTAGGCTATCGTACGCATGTAATCGTACTGATAATTGGTAGTTTGGGTCATGTACATGCAAAGTGTGTGAGTGGATTAAGGTCGCTAGGGTTGCGGAAATTTGAAGCAAAGGTTTTATGTAAATATGTCAGTATCAGTGCAATTATAGGTTCTTACAGAATATGGAAACTTCGATGTAAAAAACACCCATTTTAAATTGCTGAAATGTTTTCCCCACCGTCTAATCTCAATTGTGCTCTGTCTACTATACCAAACGACTATTGTATTTGAGGCTATATTTAATATCTCACTCTACTAGCTGTCAAAGTTTTTTATGGCAAACAGAAATTCTGATAAAACCCCCATGTAAAAACAACCATATTGCTCAACTTGAATGGTATTCCACACACATTTTGTAAATTTCAATAATTCTCATTTTTTGGCAGGTTATATCATATCATTATATGCCAATGTCTTTTAGAAAGCTTAAAAAATTTTATGTATGTGTAACACAAAGGTTCGATGTAAAAACACCCACATATAACTACTTGAGACGTCTTCAGCACTTTATGTAAATTATAATGATTCTCCTATATGCCATGTTGTATCTATTATATCATGTCTGTACATATTAATGTATTTTATGGAGAATAAAGATTCTGATATGTATGTATGTATGTATGTATGTATGTATGTATGTATGTATGTATGTATGTATGTATATGTGTGTGTGTGTGTGTGTGTATGTATGTATGTATGTATGTATGTATGTATGTATGTGTGTATGTGTGTATGTGTGTATGTGTGTGTATATATATATATATATATATATATATATATATATATATATATATATATATATATATATATATATATATATATATATATATATATATATATATATATATTTATATATATATATATATATATATATATATATATATATATATATATATATATATATATATATATATATATATATACACGGTGTATCAAAGAAATCCAATACCATAATTCCCGCCGTAAGTACGTCGGTCGGTCACATCAGGCACACCGTCATTTGCGCACTTTTGTATTTTCGAGAGAGTACATTAACTTTCAACCACAGCTAAGGGGTGCAACTATGGTTGAAAGTTAGACAATAATTGTATTGTTTCCCTTATATGTACTCTACCGAAAATAGAAAAGTGCGCAAATGACGGTGTGCATGAACAGTTTGATTATGGAAAGTCAAGATTTTAAAAGATGCACGAACAATTGTTGTCATAAAAGAAATGTTAGTTATTTAGCCAATTTACGGTCCATTAGATCATTATCACTGCTCCACATGTCATTTATGAAGGTTACTCCATGTCTTAATATTTAAAACATCCATATAATTTTCACTACAAATATCTAATGACGGTCGCCTGCAATGAAATGACCACAGTAGTGATAGTACCGTCTGTAATACATGTAACAGAAACAACACACTATAATTAAAAACCTGTCAATTTTGAAGGGTTATTGCTAGTAAGCTCATATCTCCCAATGGAATAATAATGCAGTCATGTGTAAGTACGAAACAAAACAGCACGAATTATACAGTCAATTAACTCTGGGTTCAATTTTTTTTAATCAATGCTGAAGTAAGATTGTTTATTTTTATTTCACACATATACGGTGAATAAAAAAAAATGATCATCTTCTTCTTCTTCAAGTACTGTGCCTAGTGGCGAAGGAGATCGTGTCTCTCCACAACTTCGTGTCTCCAGTACAATTTATCAATTCTGCTGTTGACTTCTTTCCATGCCACCGATGTCAAACTGTCCAGTATTTGCTCTCTTTGTCTTCCCCTATCTCTTTTTCCTTTAATCTTACCTGTTGTTACGATATATTCCTGCTTTCCTCTTCTCATAACATGCCCCAAAAAAGTGGATTGGTTCTTTCTAACTTGTGAAATAAGTTTACTTTGCGCACTTGCCTCTTTCAGCACATCCTCATTACTCTTTTTGATTGTCCATAGTATTTTTAACATTCTTGTGTAAAACCACATCTCTGATGCCTTGTCATAAAGTCGGGTGTAAACCCACTTCTTTGTTAATATGCACAGCCAATCCACGTTCAACAGACGCTGAGACAGATTATATTACACGAAGTCAAGTTCCCCCAAGATGGTCGCAGACAAAATAAATTAGGCATAAACCCTGTTTTTCGGAACTCGGTCACAGAATGTACGGAAAAGCCGAGAACCAATCAAAAAGGCCCGGCAATTAAAAAGACGAAAACGCCGAGAACCTATCAAAAGGGTTCCTTACGCAGTAACATTTACCTGTGTTGACCTATATATGGGGGCGCATTTTATTAAAAACAAAACCACACACAAACACGAAGCCAGCTCGAACGACAGACGGTGGAAGAGAAAGTTGTCACGATTGATTCCTACATACTGTAGTGAAATTACCGTGATACAACGTAAAATATCTCCAATTATAAAGATAACGGGTAAAATAACACGTAGGGATAAAAATATAGGCAAGATATGCCGAGGCTTCTTCACCTACGCCAGCGCTTTCTACCGCCATTGAAACTAATTAATTGGAACATGCAAACTAAACGACATATCCTTTTAGACGGGGTAGAAACGGAGATAAAAGAAAAAAATTATGACGGTCTGAACACGTGTTTGAATCTAAAAATGCAAAAAGACGCAATTTGTAGTTTAAAGGAAAAAATTACGCCACTAGTTGACACAATGTAAGGAAATAGACAAAAAGCGACCTTAGCTCTTGTTAGAAACAGACGTATCTAAGACGTTTTACGGTAATTGGTCGTTTTAATTTGAATATAGCGGCAAATGCCATACCCGAAGGTTCAAAAACAAATTTCAAAACTAACCTTGAGAAAAGTAGGTTTTTCTTTAATAATTAAGTTAGGAAAATAAAAACTAGCTAGTTTGATAGCCCATCTTGAGCAGAGAAATAATATACTTTTAATTACACAGACGGACAGATAACACGGAAGATATTGACGAAAGACCGTATTGTTCCATACAGGCTAGCGAACAGTTTTTTGTACATATTTTCACTAAAGTTACATTTTGGCGTCCTTGAGCCTAAAAATGCAAAAATCAAACTGCAGATGAACTAGGGGCAAAGTCGGAGGATAGTAGCTAAAAATAACTTAGCATAGAAATCGTATAAGTAAGTGGGGCAGGTTTGTGTAGTTTTTTCTTGTAGTTAGTCCAAAAAACAAGTGTAATTTTGGGAAAAAAACCAAGTTGAGACGGACAGACCGACAGAAAAATACTACATACTAGACTGAGACTGGACTGAAATTGGACATTTATATTTTGAATATTTGAAAAGTTAGAGGGGAAGTCCGTTGATTGGACAAAAGCTTTTATAGTACTGAAAGACAGACGCTCGCTTGTGCCATTTTATAGAAGACTGTCCATTGACACAGTTCGTTACTGCTAGAGGTGATTTCCAGGAATTATTAAATAAAAATCAGTGGGACGCCCTAATCTAGCCAGCAGCTCAGCTGAGTTTTGCTAGTACTACGTAACTGTGTTCTCAATTCTGAATTGTGGTAAGGGAAAAAGCATTTATCTTGTTTATTTTAATATTTTGAGTGATTGATACTGCCATATCATGAAAAATGATTACGACAAGTGAGTGCTTACTCTAGGTCCCCAGCAGCAGTCCAGGGCCTAGAGACAAACAAATAATATATGAAAACATATCTAAGACTATGGAAGGCGGATCTATATTTGAGATCAGTGGGAACATATCACCCACCTTATTGGATGGAAGAGGAAACTATTGAACATATTTCGGATACAATGCAGTCTTGGGAAACTGGTACTATGTGATAACAACTGGGTGAGATGTGCTAAGTTGGTCAGAGAGATCTGACCCAATCTGTGTAATGTTGTTTTGCTGTGTTGTGTGTAAGAGTGGCGCAGTAAACAGAGTGTTGACACATGGCACAAATTTTTGTTTCAGAGTTTCTGATCTGGCACTACGCTTGTGCCAGATGCTTTTGTAGAAGTACAAGAGCGGATGCCTGTGCAGCCTAACATTTTACTCCAGCTACTGAGAGGAGTGGGCCACAAGAATTCTGTACTATATCGTCACAGGCCAGTTAAGTGCAAATCTGGCCTGCTGTAGATTCATCAACTGTGTCCACCATCAATAAAGAAATAAAATCTTGTTATATAAACACTAATATCAGTCCATATGTCAAGGACAAGGAACTTTATAATCATAGATTGGGCATGATGACGCCACCCCAACTAAACATCCAGTGCTAGTTTTTCCCAAGACATTGTAGATATTATTAATATTAACCAATGTAAGAATATACCTATGTACAAAAATTTCATTTGATTATGCAATATATTTATGCACTTTATTGATAAATACATATTGTTTCATATGTTCTGACCAAAAGAAACAATTGGTTCAGGACTAATAAATTTAAAAAATTTTTAAACTTCAATTCTAAAAGCCAGTGTTAGTTCAGTTTATCATAGAGTTTATTATTATTATTAGACTTATTATTTACATGTGTGTGTCTGTGTATTTTATTACCTACACAGTACATTTCAGTACCCTAGACTTTTAACGTAGCTAACATTCAGTTTAGTAGAATAGGTCTGTTTGAGGTCGTAAGTGGTAGCAGAAAGGCCTTCTGTAACTCACATAAACTTTTATCTCAGGAGCCTTCACAGCTGACCTCATCCAGTACACTAGGTAACATAACAACCATACAATAACACCAAAAACCACTACACATACCTGCATGCCGGGCAAACTTGCTTCACTAGTCGAGTCAAAATCTGGCTTGTATTAATCTTAGAGTGTTTATTCGTGTCATCCAACCTGAGGTCGTATGTTCGAGTCAATCCAGCTGCCTGGAACTTCGCAGGAGCACAGTGATTGTTTCTTTCTTTCTCTGATCCTTAGCCGCCGACCGTCAAAGCAGTCAGTGGCCATTACGCCTAGTGGCGTCTTCTAGGGCAACAACAAATTGATTCCACTTTGCTCGGTCGGTGGCCATCCTTCGTACAGTGCCCCAACTCTGGTTCATTCTTTGCATCTCAGCCTCCACAGTCCTCCGCCAAGTTGTTTTTGGTCGGCCTCTCTTTCGTTTTCCTTCAGGGGTCCATAGCATAGCTGTTCTTGTGATGGCATCGGGGTCTCTTCTGAGGACATGGCCAACCCAGCTCCAGCGTCTACCAGCTATGATGGTGTGCATGTCCTCTTGCAGTGATTGTACCGGAGCTACATCCTTAGTCCCCCTAAGTTTTGGGTGGGCTAAAGGAACGATCATCAGCGGGTGTTGTGTGCAACAAATTAGGAAGGACAGAACTGTTCTAAGAGATGAGTACACATTAGTACTATTTCCGTCGGCAATTGTGAGCAATTAACTGTCAAGGAAGAAAAAGTGATTTAGCGTAGTGAGAGACAAGATTAACAGCACAGCTGATACCTAACTATAATTGATTAACAGCACAGCTGATACAATTTTTTGTTCCTATAGTTGGAAGACTTGTAATATATATATATATATATATATATATATATATATATATATATATATATATATATATATATATATATATATATATATATATATATATATATATATATCATATGTAAACGTACAAATCCATTGCATTCCATCTTCCAACATCCACCTTTCAGCACAAGAGTAGATAGTGTATATACTTAATAAATAATAAGGAAATTGTATTTGAACGACTTGTCAATTTTATAATTGTTAAGTGAAACATGTTTCCTTGTTTTAATATCACAGTTAGTTACACAGCGGGGTGGCATTTTATGACTGTCTCTACTCTACTAATTTTTCGAGATCAGATCATTCACAGCCGTAACTAATTTGTGATACCAGTAGTTCTCTCATACACTGGGACTTCGCCATTTCCCTGCAGAAATTCTATTTCTGTATTGTCAGTACTATACTGATCTTAGAGCCAATAAAAACCTCACGCTACATGCCTCTAGTGCCTTCCCCGTTTGTTTACTAACTAACTGTCCTTTTATAATGATAAATGCCTAAATAATGCTTGAAGTAAATATGAGGATGAAAGGATACAGTATACATGATGAGAGAGAGAGGAGGGGCAGAATGTCAGACGGGACTGCGTGCCCAATTCTTAACCCTTTGAAAAATAAAGTTCGTTCGTTCGTTCGTTCACTACCATATGTCAGGACCGGTTCTATATAACAATGAAGAACTCTCTTTCTTACTTCCAATGACAAAGAATTGTTACATAAAATACCCTTCATTTATAGAATGCTGCTTTTGCCTGAGCTATTCTGCTCTTCACTTCTGAGGTGCATCTTCCATCCGTGGTTATTAATGTACCAAGGTATTTGGTTTTATCGACTTGTTTTAAAACAGTTCTATTAACTTTGATAGTGCATTCTGGGGAGGCCCTTTTCTTTGAAACGACCATTACTTCAGTCTTTTTGCTATTAAGGCTGAGGCCTTTATTTTCACTGTCTATCACTATTGTATCAACCATTTCCTGCAGCTCCTTTACACTTTTTGCTATTAAGACTGTATCATCAGCGTATCTCAGGTTGTTTATATTACGTCCGCCGAATGATATTCTGGGCACGTCCTTTAGAGATCTCATTATATTTTCATTGCACAGATTGAACAGATCCGGTGACAGCACATACCCCTGCCAGACACCCTTATTTACTTGCTGAAACGTTCCTATTTGGCTGCTAATTCTTACAGCTGTTGTTTGTTGCCAGTACATCTTTATTATCCTCAAGTCTTTTCCATCAATGTTGATGCTTTCTAACATTTTGATAATTTCCTCATTGTTCACTTTGTCAAATGCCTTAGTGTAATCTATAAAGCACAAGTACAGATATACAGGTATAGGTTTTTGAACCCCGCACTTTAAAACTGGTGTTTTTTTAGTGCAAGGGATTCCCGGTTCAACCCCATGTGGGTTCTAATTTGGATATATAGTGTTCATCTTTCCATATAGTGTATTACTTTGTTGTTGTCTTATGTGTTGGCTCTTCCAGGCTGTAATTTATCTGCCGTTTGTTGTGGCATTGTTTAATGTCTATGGTGTTTGTAATATTTCTTCTTCCATGATACCATATTGCTCTCTCTCTCTCTCGATATTGACATCTTTTTTTCGGCTGGGCTTTTGTTGGTTTTGGATTGGTGGTTTTTGTTTGTTTGTTTTTTTTATAATTCTTCTACTGGTATTGAATGGACTTTCTGAGTTCTTTTTTTCCTTGTCATTCTAATTTGTTCTAGTTGTTATATGTTGGTTCTTGTTCTGGTAATATAAAATTTAATTATGTTGTGTAGCTCCCTGGGTAGGTCAACTTTCAGTACATTTTCCAGTGACAGTGATGTCGAGTTTTGGGTTCTCAAGTTTTCCATTAGTGGTCTTCTGTGCTGTTCGTATTGTTTGCATGTTAACACATAATGTGCTATGGTGTTTTTCTCCAGACATGTTGCACAGTAGGGTTCCTCCACCATAAAATAGCCTGTTCCTAGTTGAAGTATAATTAGTTTTCTGGTATTTGACCACTGTTGTAGATGTCATTTAAGAGTTTTGTTATCACTTCTACTTCAAATTCTCACAAAACTTCCATTTCCTCTACTGTTACATTATCTGGCCCAATGCTTTGTCTTTTTTTTATGTGGCGCATGGCATCCTCTATCTCTGCCACAAGTATCGGAGGTCCTTCACAACTGTCTTGGTCGTTCAAATCTGGTATTCCATGATGATACAGCTCCTTAATGTATTCTGTCCACTTTTCTATCATGTTCTTATGACCCATTAACAACGTTCCTTTTTTTTTTATTTCAAACAGCCAGTGACTGTTTTTGTCCTTCTGCCTGTTAACTCATTTATTTGCGTGTACATAGATTTTGTGTCTTTTCGGTTCTGCGCTTCAAGCTCTCTGCACTTTCATGTTTCTTTTGCTTTTTTTTACATTTGTTTACTATTTCCTTATTTAATATGTCATATTCTTCGTTGTCTTGCTTCTTCTTCCTTTTTGCATCCATCAGTTTTAAAATTGCATCTATCAATCACTTCTTCTTTGCAGTCCTCTTTACTTTTGGTACGATTTCTTTTTATGTTTGATGTACTGATTCCTTTAGCATTTCCCACTGTTCATCTATACTCTGTATTTTTTCTATTGCATTGTACCTATTCTGTATTGTAACGTTGTATCTTTCACTCATTTCCTTATCTGATTTAAGTAAGGCTAAATTTAACTTGATGTTGTTTGAAGCTCCTTTTACTTTCTTCAATTTTATTATAAGTTTTCCTATTACTGGTGCATGATCGCTGTTGCAGTCTGCTCCTGGCTTAGTTTTCACATATTTCAAACTGTTTCTAAATCTCAAGAATATTAGTATGTAGTCAATCTGATTATGAAAATTGTTCCCTGGACTTTTCCACGTCCAAAAGCGTCTTGGATACTGCTTAAACCAGGTGTTTCCTCCTACCATATCATGCGTTCTTGCCCACTATCAGTCTGTCACCTCTCTCATTTCTTTCTCCCAGGCCACAGCCACCAGTCACATCATCAACTGTTTCATTTCCAGCCTTTGCATTGAAGTCTCAAAGTATAACAGTTGTCTCATGAAATTTACACTGAGTCATTGTCATATCAAGTTCATTGTAAAATGTGTCTATTTCTTCTTCTGTACTATATGCTATTGGGGCAAAGATTTTTATAAAATTGACATCAATTGGTCTGCCACTCAGATTAACTAACAGGACTCGATCTGATATTGCGCAAAATCCCTTTAATGTTCTTGCCCTTTCTGCATCTAATATACTACTGGACAAAAGTTAAGGGCCGCCATTCAGTTTAGACAAGGTTTATATAATTGATTGGCAAACTGTAAAGACAAGTGAAAATGTCATTAAAACTGAGCTCAGAGAAATGTGTATACATTTCTGTGTGCACTAGGTTAATTTTTTTTAAATGTCCAAAAACGGGGTCACTTTAACCCACATGTGAAAATTGCCCTTGTTGCTGCAAAAACTGGTGGTTTTTGCAACACGCCCCACTAGTTCAAAAGGTGAAAAAGTGAGTTGAATTTGAATGCACGTAGTCCCACTCTACCATTCAAAATGCTCTGAAATCCCCTTAACGTCGTTGTCTTTTACTAGGAAGTTGTTTTGATTCATGATTATTCAAGGGATAATACGACGGTAGTTTCCCGTTGCTTTCCGTCGGTTTGTGTACGGTTGTCTACGCTAGCCTTTGACTAAAAAGTCAAACCCACAAGGCAGTGGGGAGGGAAGAGATTAAAGCCCCTCCATCTCGCTGGTTGCCACATCATAAAGCTTCAGATTTGATACAGACAGCTGTGTAAAGGGCAATTTTTACTATCTTGCAATATAATACATTTATATTCTTATTATGTTCGCAAATATTTTGTAAGCAAAGTATTTCCTTTTTAAGTGCTTAAGGAGAAGTCATTTTTGGGTTGCTTCCCTTGAAAATAGTTCTGTCATCTTCGATCGGACTCCGCAGACGACTCTAGGCCTACTGCGATTTATTCTGTGGCTGGGTAGGAATAGATTGTTCTTGCTTCAGTATATCTATGGCCTGAATTTATACGTAGTGTTTGTATGAGTAGGACGAGTCTGTCTTATATATGGATATCTTTGCATTTCTAAGTCGAACTAATTTGGTTGTCGCTAGAAAAGGTCAAAGGCTATGCAGCGGAAGTATCGCTAGCAAGGGGTGTGATCCATGGCTGTCATCCTGTGAGGATGCCGAGTTTTGTTGTAGCAGGCTTTTTTGCCGAAATAGTGATCTATATATGGATGGGGAAAAGTGATAATCATTTAGACATGTTGTATGTACTTTACCCCAGTGTTTATTCTCTTTTGCCAAGGAATGGCAAAGTTATATTTCGCATAAAAAGGTAAAACCACAATTTATTATGAACTTGGGCTTCGCCATCGTTGTTGATAAGCAGATGCACAGTGGTACTTTTGAAAAGAATATCCATTCAAAGGAAGAAGACATTCCTATGTATCAGCACTGGATTGTATGATATTATTCAATTACCTCTATGAGAGAACCTATGAAGAAATGAGGACATTTAATGAATGACTAATTTTGGTCTATATTCTATAGTGAGTGAAGCTCACGAGAGAGAGAACAGCCATGTTGAAATTCATATACTTTGTATTTATCGAGTGAGAAAAAGGGATGCCTGTACTATCGCTCGATGAACCAAGAGATCACTGCTACATGTGAGAACCCATGTCTGGGATTCCTATATTATGAAATATATATATATTGAACTTTACGTGAAGGAATATTCGCTAGACGAGGTTAGGTCTAGGAGCCTTCCTATGTATTGGTTATGGTCTGACGTGCCCAGTCAGTAAAGCCAGATGATTTACATGATGGAACGCTGAATGCTTATTTACGAATGCTCCATTATGATATTTGCCAAGCATGAATGCTAACTTAAGATGATATTCCTGTGATCAACATTATGCTGTCTATGTCGACATTTGTTCCTGTAACCATACACGTACTGTCCAAGTGTGCGTCCCATTAAATGTTATAAAAAGACCACCGTAGTTCCAGTACTTCTTGAATTCGAACAGTGTGAGTATGAGTGATGTACTACCAACCTGTCAACTCTATCGAATCATTCTACCATTCGCGTACTGACATTCAGATACACACTCACTGTTTACACTCACATTCTTGTCGGAGCCTCATCACGTTCCAGGACAAGATGACCTGTATGACCAAAACTGTGCTGGGTTTGATGAGTTGACAATCGTTACACTTTACTACACCAGTCCCAACATCTACATTTATCCACTGGTGGACATTCACATCATTTAGCAAATAAAGCATGATTCAACAACTAGTAGCCAGTATGAGTTAACAACTACACACAAAGAAAGAGTTTAACAAGCTGTCCCTCGCAACTGTCCTACCAAGCCCTCAGTGACAACCACCTGTTTTGGTTCACGGATGAATATTCAGTATTCACAGCTAACCTCTATATCTAGAGGCCATTCAACCATCCACTACCCGGTTGACGCGCCTGGTAGGAAGGCATGTTCCTTCCCCAGGGAATGATAATAATGGAAGAAAATATTCAAGTAAATTTAAAATCACTAATTAATTAGTTATGAGTATGGGTCACTATGGAATAAATTAATATGCATGCAATATGGCTGAGTCCATATGTAGATAATGTGCAGCCTTCGTATGACCACACAATATGACGAGCAGTTGGTGTTCAGCGTTGTGGGTTCTTCAGCGTGACTAGTCTCTAACATATGATAGTCCTGCAGTATATGGGTTGACAGAAGGTACTGCTGGTATTGCACGTGTAGAACTTGAAGTATTAACTTCTTTAAAAATTTGGATTTCTTGTTGATATTTATTGGCGATCTTCAACATGTAATATGTGCAAATGAGGCTAAAGAGAATGCAGATGCTGCAGCTGCTTCAGGCACAATGAATTGCTGACAGATCTTGTATACAATATATACTGTGACGCTAGTAGAATGCATTGCACAGTAAATCTTTTGTTGATAATTGAACGTAGATCAATTGAGCGTTGTTTAATTGAAATGGTGTGCAATGAAATACCTGAACCGTGCTGTCACCACGTAACAGTTACAAACATGGGCGTTTTCTATAATTCCTTCTAATGGAGGAAGCGACAATGTCTACTATCTAGAGAACTAAAAATTCCTAGCAATAAGAAACTTCTTAGACTGCAACTAGGAATGGGCTATTTTAGAATAGAAGAACCTTACTGTGCAGAGTGTCTAGAAAAAAAATAATATAGAGCATTTCCTATTAAAATGTAAGAAGTATGAAGAAAAGAGAAAACCAATATTAGATTATTTACATGTATACTTCTTCTTCGTTCATCCTGAAAAGGACGGTGGTTGCGTTGTGTCTGTTTACGCCTAAGCTGTGATATCTGCACCTTTCGGTCGACACATCCGACTTCTGCACGGCATTTTTTAGGACCGGGTTTGCCTTCCCATTGCGATCCACACTCGCTCAGCCAGACTGCACTGCTGCAGACTGTTTCCAGGACCACCACGTGGAGGTGGAGTGCGGTCTTGACCAGCTCTGGTTCGCTGGTCCTGACGCAGGCAGTCAAGCTATGAGTCGCTGACTGCGTTCTCTATTGCTGCGTCTTTGGGTCCCATTTACATGCATACAATTCATCCATAACTGTGGAACAGGTGTTGAGAACAGACAGGTCTAGAGAACTGCACAATATAGTTAAACAGTATATAACTTACTTACTAACTTACTTAGTCGTTCCCCTTCTACCGTGAGGTGTAGAGGTTTGGAAGAGAGAGCGCCAGACTATTCTATCGGCTGTCTTCCTCCTGGCCTGGTTCCATTCTAGTCCTCGGTCCTTCAAAGATTGTCTAATGTTGTCCTCCCAGCGGACTCTGGGTCGTCTTCGGGGTCTGGATCCTTGGCTCTTTGTTTTCCAGTATATAACAAGAACTAAAATTAATATATAAGGATCAATGATGGTGTGCGGAAAAGGGGTAGTCTGATGGTGTGCTTGTATGGCTGATGGCAGATAACTGGGGGATTTGATGTACTCTCGGATACCTCAGGGCTTTCTTGCCCCTTTTTACCTTGTTAACAACAGGACAGTTGTGAGACACTTCATTTTACTTTGTATAGTTATAATATCCTATGTGAAAACAAAGTTCAAAAATAGAAACTATCATTGAGCAAGTTGGTGATAAAATTAACTGCAGGGAAAAATTTATGACATAACAAATGGTTTGTAAATCAATTGACAGAAGTTACGAAAATCCGTACGATAAACAAAGGTTCGCTAATTAGCTTTAATGTTTGTTAGGAAACATAGTTACAATTCATGGAAAAAAGTATGGACATGATTTAATAAAGTCAACACCAACCTGTCCCAAACGAATTCTCTTGAATCACAATTATATGTTCTCAAGTATTGTGCAAATATTCAAAAGGTGGAAATAAAAAATAACGAATGAAAGTATAGAGGGAAAAAAAGGAAAAGACGAGACAGAGTAGGACCACGCTATGACAATATTCCATATTCCTTGCAATTCATTATAAATTCCTTGTTTAAAAAAATAATGGTTATGCCGGTATGTCTGCCTTTCTTTCTTGTTGGGAAAATAAGAGACAAAGGATAAGAAGAACACAATCAAAATGTATTGGACATGTAGAAAGAAGAGGAGAATTGGAATACACGGTAACAGGGGAAACTCAGAGAAAACGGAACAGGTGGATCTGAGAGAAAATGCTAAATGGAATGTCAGCGATGGCACAGGATGATGTCACCAAAATAACTCACAGGCACAACCAGAGACCAGCGTATTGTGTAAGTGAAGTTTTGTGATCGTGTGGATCATAAATAGGCAACCCAGGAGTTGTGAGAATCTACTTTAGAAACAGTGAGCTCTCTAAAGATGTACCTTCATAAAATCATGTATGTTTTCAGGTTTCACTTTATTTGGACTTTTGAATAAGTGCAACCTTTACCTAACTTTTACCTCCGCCGGACGATCTGCTCCCTGCAATTCAATCATAAGTGCGTGGAAAATTAAAGTGAATTGATATTTTACCGAAAGTTAACTCCCGTCAAAGAAAGTATCGCGTTCAGATCTCACGCATTTCATGATTAAAGTTAATCTTTGTAAGCTAGCTGGTGAATTTTCACTAGGGACGGGGCAACAAAAAAAAAAAAAAACCTTTAATCCTGGAGATACCGCGCTTTTAAATGTCTGTAGCAGAAGATTAGTCCGTGGTTTCTTTAGCTTTAAAAATCTTTCTCTTTTTCCTTTCCGTGAATAACTGTTGTAGACACTGACAGTTTTACTAGGACCAGATGATCACACCAGCTTTTGTTTTCATCAAAAATGCGACAATGCACAGATCGTTTTAACAAAATCTAATTACATATTTTGGATCAGAGATTTCCTGCAATGGCTTTTACTGCTCATTGATGCTCGAGAATAACAGAATGAATAAAGCGAGAACAGCCTTTTCTAGTCCCAACAACATTTGGAAGTCTTCCCAGTACAGCACAAACACCAAATTAAGACTGTATGAGAGCTGTGTACTTTCTGAGCTTCTCTATGGTGCGGAATGTTGGAGAGTAATAGAAAAGGAAATGTCGAAACTGTCCTCCTTCCACACAATCTGCCTAAGGAAAATTCTCCGAATCTTTTGGCCAAACACCATCAGCAACCAAGAACTACTTATTCGGAGTAACCAGGAGGACATGCACACCATCATAGCTGGCAAACGCTGGAGTTAGGTTGGCCACGTCCTCAGAAGGGACCCTGATACCATCACAAGAACAGCTATGCTATGGACCCCCGAGGGAAAGCAAAAGAGAGGCCGACCAAAAACAACTTGGCGGAGAACTGTGGAAGCTGAGATGCAAAGAATGAACCACAGTTGGGGCACTGTACGAAGGATGGCCGCCGACCGAGCAAAGTGGAATCAATTTGTTGCTGCCCTACAAGACGCCACCAGGCGTGATGGCTGCTGACTGCTTTGACGGTTGGTGGTTATGGATCAAAGAAGAAGATGCTCGAGCATGCTGTTTAAGACCATTGTTTTTATTTCTGCAGTAAATGTGAATTCTGACACTTATTTACTTTGCTAATAGCTTTTGTTTAGTATCATGGCAGTTGCTCAGTGTGCATTCAGCTGTTTCCTGTAATGCCATATCAAAAAGTAAAGTTGCAATGTTTTTCATGGTTGGAAATCTATGCTCATGCTGACGGATCAGTTGTTCAGTTCTTAACTTCAGATTTACTACTGTGTCACTGGCATAAACAAGTGAGCCTGGAATTACTCTTTATGTTCTGTTAGTCGTGAAATGTCAGTAATTGTTGCACACTGAGGGGCAGTGATAGCTGCAATGCAGATATGACAGGCAGTATGTTGCTTTAATACACTGTTCACACAATAGCCACTTAAAAAATGAATTTCATGGACCTCAGCTGTGCTTTCTATTTCTATTTCTGACAAATCAACATGCTGCTCGGTGTGTGTAACTGTTGTTGTATTCATATCAGTACAATCAAGCAAAAAGTCATTATCATCTTCGTCGTAACTACTTCCACGTGTAGTCATGAGGAATTGTGACAAGCAGATAGTTCTCAATCTATGTTTGAATTCAAGAGGAGTTGGCACTGCATTATTTAATCTCATGGAGCTGAAAAAATTATCCAGGCAGTCTTGACTCACACGTGATGTCAGCAAGAAACTGAAATTTCCACTCAACATGTCCTCTGCAAGATCAAGCACAGATGTGGTGGACAAAAGGATGCCTGTCTGATATGGTATCCGTGCTCCCTGCTTTCCAACTGAAAGCGTTGTAAACATTCGAATCACAAATCGTAACATTTCAACAGCATTTGCATACCTATCTGGAAGCTGCTTAGTCAGAGCCATGACACGACTGCGACTTGACATTAAATCAAACCATTTAGATATCACCTCAATAAACCGAGCAGTTGTCAGATTATTCACAGGTCTGCCCTCCTTTTCTACCATGTAGTGGATCCCTGCACTGACAGATATACTGAAAAAGTGAAGTGCCTGTGACACCTTCATCTTATCAAAATGTCCAGGGCAGAGTATGTCATCAGTAAGGTGTGGAGCTAGTTTCAGGGTGCTGTTCCTTTGTAAGTCAGCCAGTTCCCTAACAGGCAGTATATTTGCAATGTTAGAAGACACATTTAACAATATACACATCTCCTCAGATAATCTGAAATCATGGCCAGAGATAAATGCAGACTTAAAATTTTTGATCAAATGAGGTGTGTCCGCTAGGAAATATAGCCACTTTTTGGTTGCTCTGGATGTGCAATTTTGTTTCTGGAAGCACAAACACCAAAGCTGGCCCACATTGCTCTGTTTGCACTTCCCATGTCACTTGTGACAGTTACCACATGCAGACCAATTGCAGCAGCTTTATGTATTATTTCCAGAATTAATAAAAAGCAACAATTTGCTTCCATCTGCTGGATAGTCCAATTAGCATGAATACTAGTGCATTTGTCGCAATGCCCTTATGTTCAGGTACATTGACATGACCAAGAATTTCTCCTATTTTTGCATCATATTCAATAGCAGATTTAATTGACATTTCATCTAATGTCAAGCAGCACAGCTGTTCTACTCCTAACATGTTTACAACCTTTAATTTCATGTAATCAAACATCTGATTGAGTATTCCCCCAGAAATCTGAATGTGTTGTATTCGTTGCTGCAGAGTACGTATAGCAGGCAGTAGGTAATACTGTTTCAACAAAATATTATAGCCTGTTGCTCCACAAGCAAATCGAATTTGCAATGCTTCTTTAGTCTTACTGCCCCCATTTTACTCCTCTTGAAGACCTACAATTAAGGACCCGAATCTGATCCTCAGATAGCATGTTTAATATTTTATCTGTCAGGCACGACAATTTTTTCTTGATTCTATTGTTCTGTCTCTTCTCTGAAGCTAAACTTGCTGCAAGTTTACTGATTTTTTTTCTAAGTTTCTTAATCAATGTTTCCTTAGCAACACAGCCGGCACAGTTAAGTTATCTTTAATGGCTTCTGTCTGCATGCTATTTTCTGATGCTGAAGAGTCCGTGTGGTTGTCATTAACACTATCTGTTCCTACATTGTCTTCAATAGAACTGTCAGTTGCTGAATTTTTCTTCTTGTTGTAAGTGTGATCATGGTTTAGGCCTAGCGCTGCAGTGTGTACTACAACAACGTCCCTTATCTTAGGTAATCTTCTGTGCTGACCAGGTGCACGGTGTAAAAATTTGGTAGGGTACTGCATTCCATCTAAGTTTCTTCTTCCCATCCAGTCGCTTCAATTCAAAATCAGTCATCTCGAAGTGTTGTTCACACAGTCTTGCATTAATAGAAGCTTTCTTCTTCCTCGTTCGTCCTGAAAAGGACGTTGGCTGCGTTGTGTCTGTTTACAGCGGAGCTGCGATATCTGCACCTTTCGGCCGGCACATCCGACTTCAGTACGGCATTTTTTGGGACCGGGTTTGCCTTCCCTCTTCGATCCCTACTTTCTCAGCCAGAATGCAGTGATGCAGCCTGTTTCCAGGACCACCACGTGGAGGTGGAGTGGGGTCTTGGTCAGCTCTGGTTTGCTGACCCTGACACCAGCAGTCAAGCTATGGGTCGCTGACTGCATTCTCTATTGCTGCGTCTTTGGGTCCAATGTTTTCTACTCACTGTATTCCCAGATCGATCTAAGTTTCTTGTCTGCTATATAAAGGGGCTCTACTCCAACCCATGCGGCACGTGCTGATGTCTTGACGGTAAAATTCGAACTCTTTTACTTCTGCTTTTGATTTCATCCAATTTCAGGGGACGTTATTCTTTCGACCAAACGTAAAATACGATAACGTAAATTTCGGTGAAGTCTTGTTAAATTCCTCCAAACAAAATGTTGGCTCACACCAGATTTTTAGTGCTTCCAGTGTCAAAAAATGAATGAAGAACAGTAACTGCTACCATGGCCTTCTTCATCTGTGTTAAAATCAAGAAGATAACTGGGAAAAACTAACAATTTAACCGTTGCATGAATGGCGTTGAACCGTCACAACCAAGCGGTAATATGCAAGTGAAGTTATTGTTCAAAGCTTAGGCTAGGCCATTGTTTAAGTTTAAATGAGATTCAGAAGGCAAGCATGATCCCCATGAGATTCAAGTGAAAGGACATAGGCCTAAGCAATGTAATTTTGATTGCCAGAATTTATTTTGCTGGGTGGTAGGCTATAACATTTTCCTCAAAACTTGCAAATTTTTTTTATTAAGGGGTCAACAATTAAAGATCCTCCTGCACCCGTAGTCAGAACCTGTGAAGCTATATTCTGCGCTAGTCACCGATACTTGCAAATCGAATGATGCCATAAATGGCAGCCATTGAATATTCTGTCTTAAATGTAAACACCATACTAGTATCTTATAATTATTACCCTTTAGGGGTTGAACAAGATATTCTTCTTCTTTCTTTGATCCTTAGCCGCCGACCGTCAAAGCAGTCAGTGGCCATTACGCCTGGTGGCGTCTTGTAGGGCAACAACAAATTGATTCCACTTTGCTCGGTCGGCGGCCATCCTTCGTACAGTGCCCCAACTCTGGTTCATTCTTTGCATCTCAGTCTCCGCAGTCCTCCGCCAAGTTGTTTTTGGTCGGCCTCTCTTTCGTTTTCCTTCAGGGGTCCATAGCATAGCTGTTCTTGTGATGGCATCGGGGTCTCTTCTGAGGACATGGCCAACCCAGCTCCAGCTATGATGGTGTGCATGTCCTCTTGCTTGCTCCGAGTAAGCGGATCTTGGTTGGTGATGATATTCGGCCAAAAGATTCAGAGAATTTTTCTTAGGCATGTTGTGTGAAAAGAGGACAATTTCGACATTTCCTTCTCTGTAACTCTCCAGCTCTCCGCGCCATAGAGAAGCACAGAAAGCACACAGCTCTGATATAATCCTAATTTTGTGCTGTACTGAGAGGACTTCCAGATGTTGTTTAGACTAAAAAAGGCTGTTCTTGCTTTGTTCATTCTGTTGTTGATGTCTTTGCTTGCTCCGCCATCTGGTGTTACTATGCATCCTAGGTATGTGAAGGCATCTGTCTGTTCCAGTTGCTGATTCCTTACTGATACGGGCTCAGGGTTGCTCACATTGAGCGTCATGACCTCTGTCTTCTTTAGGTTGATGTTCAAGCCCACCTGCTGGCTATACTTAATAAGTCTATCCATTTTTTCCTGGATGTATTGATGTGAATGTGCTAGCAGTGCAATGTCATCTGCATATTCCAGATCTTCCAATGTAGAAAATGTAGTCCATCTTATTCCTCTTGGATTGCCCTCTGTTGTCTGGCGCATCACCCAGTCTATGACTGTTAAAAATAGAGTGGTTGATAAGGGGCATCCCTGAACAAGATATATTTCTTCACAAATTAAAAAAAGGTGAGAATCACCCAGCTGGAGGCGACACGTTGGTCTACAGCATTACACTTTTTTTTTTCGAATGTTGACCCAACTCTGGCCTGCTTCTCAATTTTTAAGGACAGTAAGTATAAATACATATATAGTAAATCGTGAATTATACTAGCTTTAAAATTCCTCAAGATCAAAATCCAAGTATTAAGGACAAGTGTAACTAACAGAGAAGCAGAAATATGTATGAATTAATTAAAGTTTCGTACAGGCCAAGAGAATATGAAGCCCAGGGGGAAAAAAAGAATCAACGAATGAATCTAACAGAACCAAGAATGGGGAAGTTGGTGATTAGTTGACACTGACAAAACAAAGGAGAAAATTGTTGTTTGTAGTGAAAAATCTAAAGGACTTAGCTGCTGAAGAAGACTGAATATGGAGTTTTTTCAGAGGTCGCCTGAAGAGGCGACTAATGTAAGGTTGAAGTTGGAAACCTCATTATATAAAACAATAATGATAATAATTCAAACTCCCACTATATAAAACACATTGCTGCAAAAACCACAACTGAGCATGGGACTGGAGGACAAACATCAGTTTGTTTGAGGGAGCTGACAGCGTCATGATTTAATGAATAACAGCTGCAACAATCTGTTAAATAAGTAAGTACCTTCAGTACTGAGAAGACAAACACTTGGATAGTTAGCATGCAATGCACCACCCTTGCAGATGATTCCCTTGCAAAAATCCTGCACCAAACCACTATTTGTGGTTTCTGTAGCAGCTTATTTTATGTAATGAGGCTGCCAAACTCATGCACAGCCTCACATTTTTCACCTCTTATAACATATCAGAGAGGAGCCGCGGTAGCGCAGTGGTTAGAGCACTGGCTTCCTAGCTCAGTGGTCCATGGTTCGATCCCCAGTTGAGGTGGGATTTTTTAGACCGCAAACGGCCCCAGGGTCGATCCAGCCTCATTAATTTGGTACCAGAACAACTCTAGAAAGGTTAAGGCGGCCGGCGTCATGCTGACCACATCATCCCTAGTGTGCCGTTGGTCAAGAAAATATGGGCGCGTAACTGGATCCTTTTTTAACATATCAGAGGGATCAGTTCTTCTATTCTTTCTTTGTCTCCTCGGAAATACCAAGATGTCACATGACATACTTGGGAAATAGGTGAGGAATAGATACAGATGGCACCAACAAAGAGATTTACAGCTTGAATTTTGCACTGAAGAGCAATGCCAGCATCTTCATGTTACATCTTGTTCCATTGGTCTTGTTCTTTCAGCATGGCTGTTTGCACCTTCTTAATAAGTCGCTACTTTAGTTGCATGCCCTTTCTCCTGACCCCAAGGCAATAGATCTTTTTTTAACAGGCGAGCACAGGTAGCGCTTACTTTGGTGGGAAAACTCAGATGACTTTTGCCTGAATAAAGCACAAAATTTAAACCTGTTTACACGCATTCCTGATAATGTTGAACGCAGGACTAAAATAATTTCCTAGAAAATAACTTCATGCAAAACACTATCTCTGTAAGGATTTTCATTGTTTTATTTTATTATTTTGCTTTGTAACAGCCATTACAAAACAGCATCATCTTTTGTGGAAAATATTACCCAAGGTGACACATTTACTAATTAAATATCTTTGGAGCCCAGACAGTTCAATCTCGTAGCAAAATGTTCAGGAGAAATTAAAGATTTTCACCACCTAATTTGATCTTAGCAGCCTGACGCGTTAATGTTGGGTAGACAATTTCATAGGTCAGGGATAACAAACACAGAAGCATGAAGGGGCAGAAAGAAAATAGACAACAGAGATTAGGCAAGAATGGGTGAATGAGGAAGTGAAAGAGTTTAGGAAGTTTGAAAGTTACAATGCAGGAAGTGAATTAAGAGAAACCAAATTCGAGAACCAATACCATCCTATTAGCAATGGCTAGAGTCAGAGACACATATAATAATGTTGAAATATTTATGAATGATATAAAAGCTCAGATAGAGTCATTAAAATATTTAGAGTGGGAAGGATTATGACTTTTTGATGAAAATTTGTGGTTTGTCTGAAGTTTGAGGAACATACCTACGCCTTTGGTGTCTCCAGCCAAAATAAGATGATTAAGAATATCAGTTCAACACAAAACTTTCAAAGTAAGAAGTCTGGCCATATTGATGAGAGATTACAAGAGATTTAAGAAATTTGGAAAAGGAAATATCAAACAAGTGGCTTGTTACCACAGTTCTTAACATAAACCAATGTTAGATATTGCAATTGAATATGTGGCCTCTCCTTACCCTCATATTTTATTAGGCATTGTTTTAAAAAACACCACAGACTTCTAGAACAGGTGGCAGATATAATAGATGCCAAGGTCTTTGAGAATTTGCAAGATATACACACCAACAATAGTACCGTTTAAAATTTTAAAGAGATTTGGTAGCAACTGAAAAAATGCTTCAGTTTGCAGGTCTGTGTGGCTAGATCTGGTCCAGTTTGTTTACACTTGGACGATGTACTAGCCAAACACAAAATCATACAAAAGTCTTATAAGAGCAGATTATTTATAGGGAATCGCTGCCACAAATATCTGACATCAGAAGTTTATAAAGGTCTCACAAAAGCAATCATTAGATGAACATTGATGCTTACAATCCATAACGGTATCATGGACATAGGTTTTTTTTAAATCACAGACATTGCATTTATTGCTAGAGAACAGTTTAACTCACTCAATGAAGCTTTTGATAAAGTACACAACAACATCTTACATGGCAAGTCTGTACATCAAGAATCTGCCTCATTAATACAGACATATATGATTGTGTTCAGATATCTCTTCACCAATAAGACAATTCCTAAACAGCATATATTAGAAAAACACTGCACAGACTGGATCAGAACTCATGGCTTTGGAATGGGCATGCATGGAGAACAAGGTGGAGACTTTGTACATTCAACAGTATTTAAGATTGGAAGACGAGCATTCATTCATTCATAACCCTCCACTCCCAAAGGAGCATAGGCCTTCAACAAACACATGCCAAGTCCTCCTGTCACGTGCCATCATCTCAAGTTCTTTCCATGTTCTCCTCATCATTTTCACCTCTGTTTCCAGCTCTCTTCTCCATGTGCTTCTTGGTCTACCTCTGCCTCTCTTGCCCTGGGGGTTCCAGATCAAGGACTGCCTTGTAATGCTATCAACAGGTTTCCTCAGTGTGTGTCCTATCCATCGCCATCGTCTTCTTCTCATCTCTTGTTCCACTGGCACTTGTCTAGTTCTTGTCATCAGTTCCACGTTGGTAACCTTGTCATACCATTTTAATCCCTCTATTCTACGCAAGCACCCATTTATGAAAGTCTGTAGCTTTTTGGTTTTTGTCTTTGTTGTTCTCCATGTCTCCGAGCCATACAATAGGACTGACTTCACATTTGAGTTGAAGATTCTTATTTTCGTGTTGGATCCTATTTCTCTGGAAGATGAGCATGCGGTATTAGAAACATAAATTAACAGTTGAAATTTATTATGGAAACGCATTTGCTACAAATTTCTCCCAACTGTCAATGTACAAATATCCCCCCATCCCCCCAGAAAAAAAAAAAAGAAAGCCTGAGTGATGTTGATAGCCCCTTCAGTCATAACTGACTATGGGAATGCACCCCTGCGGTGAAAGCCCTCAGCTGCTTATTTTCCTGGTGATCCTTACAATGTTTTCTCCTCTCTTCTACTTGCTGTGAGAGCCTCTTTTCTCCCAATCTGAGGTGGCGCCATAGATATCATTGCCACTTGGTGCGATCGGCAGCTTCATCCTCCCAGGTTGCCGGATTCATGTCCAGTGCCCTCATGTCTCTCTTGCACACATCTTTGAATCTCAGCTGCAGTCGCTCAACTGTTCTTTTGCAATCTACCAGTTGTCCGTAGAAGATATCTTTCTTCCATGCGGCGGACATGGCGAAGCCAGCGTAGTCTGTGCTGTCTAGGCAGTGTATACATGCTTTGAAGCCAGCACATGACAACACCTCGACATTTGTCACTTTGTCTTTCCGCGAAATACCGAGGATGTGGCATAGACACCGTAGATGGAAGGTATTGAGCCATCTTTCTTGCTTAGTATAGGTTGTCCATGTCTCTCTGCCATATAGAAGAGTGCTGGTGACGCAGGCGTTATATACAGCAGCTTTATTGTGAATGGAGTTTCCCCAAACACGCGTTGTGAGGCAGGCAAAGGTAGCTGCAGCTTTGCCAATTTGTGTCCAGAGAGAGTTTGTCATTGATGGTAGACCCCAGGTATGTGAAGTGGTGCACCACTGCCAGTTCATAGTTATTTATAGTGATAAATGGTGCAACATCCACATCCTGACTCATTGTGATGCTGAACTGTAATTTTATTTTTCAAGAGGCCCCATTCTTCTTCTCCGTGTATTATTTATGTTTTCATGAGGGATGACTGTAGGTTTAAATTTTAATATCCGAACCAGTCTTCCTTTCTTTGTGTAAATATAACTGCGTTCAGTTTATTTCATTTGGAGTTGAGCGCGTAATATTATTAGGCTGGGTGAATATTTTCCGATGTAAACCCGCACCTACCCGGTAAAAACGGGGGTGTGTGTAGAAAACAACCCAGGTAACATAGAACGTATCAAAACTGATTCTGCTCACTCGGTCAGGGATAATCTTAGCTAACATGATGCAATTTGAGATGCGCGGTAGCAGTAATAAACCTGAGTCATGTATTATTTTCGATTTGATTGGCCGGGGGCAGTTATTAACTAATTGCAGAGATTTCATTGGTTTAAGAGCGGCCACGCAATGACGTAAGGCGTGGGCGCTTGCATCATTTTTTTTCTGTAATAAATAACAGAGTAAATCGAGTAGCGGCCTCTTTGTCTCCAGAAATTACAGCCGTGAAATAAGTCTTATTCGTCTGCTCTTAAGTGAGAAATTCGATATTGGGTACGTAAGCATCTTAATTTAGCAGAGTAGATAATTCGTTTCTTAATAGAATCTTAGCATGATAACGTAAGTTTTTCTTCGGAGAGTTGAATTTAATTTATAAAACGTAATTGCCATCAATTGCTATCTTAGAATACTACTAGACGTGCGCCTATATAGTTTCTGTGAATAAGTAGCCGTATCTCTGATTTGGGTACAGGCTTTTTGCGATATTCATTGTGTAAGGTTAAGCGCTAAGATAAACCGGCGCTCGGTAATATGTAGTAGTTAGTTGTGACAAACGCAATTTAACTCTGATAATTTACAAGTGTATATATACGCGAGCGTATTTATGTATTTTATTTCATTGAGTATTTATTTCTGATAATTTACAAGTGTATATATACGCGAACTTAGTTGTGTATTTTATTTAGTTGGGGTTTGATTTAGTTGTGCTATTTTGGTAATGCAGTCGGATGGCAAGAGATTTAATTTATATTTCTGATAAGGGATTTTTTTTTTTTCATAGAGATGTAATTAATATTACTGAGAGGGGATTAAATATTTCCTAGATGAGATATATAAATATGCGACTTGGATAACCATCCCGGATTATTCGTAAAAAGTAGGCCTAAGAATTTTACCACGAAGGTTTCGCTTCAACGTATGAATTGTTTTGATACCTGAGGCTAGACGTACATAACAAAAGATTTAGGTCAGCCAGTGTCGGGGAGGTTTCTTACCAGACTGATGTTTACTTTGAAATGGGGTAGAATGAAGAGAAGAGAATTGTATGGTAGGCTGACTTTTGGGAGATAAATATTTTGGTTATCGCTGTGCGTAGTTGGGAAGGGGAGCTGTATTGATTTAGGGGAGAGGTATTTATTTAAGGGAGTTAGGTGTTAGAGACGAGTATACTTTGATGTGTGGTATATCTGTTGTTATTATTTTGTTTACAGCAGTTTCACGGCACACAAGGAGGGGTGTAATCTGCCTTCCAATTTACAACGGCAAGTTGTCGTCTAAGGAGCCGAGGGCTCGAGATATCGCAGAGGTAAAAAAAACTGGTGACGCGGTAGTTACCGGCGCCAAGTACGTCTGCACCAGTAAAAGGAAGCAGTTCCTTTGCAGTGAAGCATTCTTCAACGGGAACGGATTTCTTAAAATCCTGAGCTCTAAGCTCATATTCACACACCGAAACAAAGGCGCGTGGCCTGGTGTTGTCGTTTAAATTCGGTCATAATAAAACCGACGGCCTTAAACCCAATGAGGGGTATCTGGGCAGGTGAAATAAAGCTCGGCAGCAGTGAAGCTCTACATCCTAAGTCAAGTACCTAGTCATTATTTCAGAAGTCATCAGCCGCAGTAGTCCGGGCAGGAGATAGGGTCAACATTCCTTTCCCGAACACAAACGAAAGGAGGGGCGTAACGGAGACGCCACATCAGCAGAAGACGGCAGTGTCAAAGTAGACACTGAGCAGAAACGGAGGGGAGAGAGGGGTTATAGAGACAGATAGAAAGTTGTGTTAGGACAGCCTCTGAGATAGCACTGAAAAAGGTCATTTAGTGGATCAGTGCTTCTGAAGCAGTGGTTAGCAGTGTAGGACATCAGATAGTGTATTCATAGAGTGTAGACATTGAGTTACGTCTGCAGACAGACAGTGGTGCTAGAGTTAATAATTATTAATAGTATAGTTAGGAGTGATGGCTCGTACTTCGAGGCCCCACCAAGTACAGGGTGTGAAAACTTAATTCCTTTTTTTCTTTCCCATACAGGTTGAGAGAGTGGATGAAAGGGTTGGGTAATATTATATGGCGTATTAATTGTCTTGGTTCATTTTTCAGGTGTGCGACCATCGCACGTTATTTATTTTGATGTGTAATTTATTTGATTGTGTAAATAAACCTATAAACTGTATACTGGATCAGTCTCTATAACTATACTATACCTATATGTTGTCTGTATAGTTGTGTCTGTGGTCTTTAGTTAAACCTTATCTCCTTTATTGGTAGTCAGAGGCCTATAGCTATAAAATACGTCAGAAGTGGCGAGGGAGAGTCAATCTCGGTTCTCACCCTCGAAGCTAATAGTCTCATCTTTTCACATTCACTGTCATTTCTCATACAAAATCTATCTTCTCAGACTTTCTCATTCTAGTGTCTTGTCTTACACTCAGACAAAACTCTATACTTAAATCCACTTCGTTACACTCATCACATTTGATTTCTTTAGATTTATTTTGAGGCCAAAGTCCCTGCATGCTTGGGTGAAGCAATTCATCAAGCTCTGTAGATCCTGTTGGCTTTGAGTGAAGACTTGCAGCGTCATCAGCAAATAACAAGTCTCTTATAGTGACCCTTCTGATTTTAGTTTTTGCCTTCAGCTGTGCGAAGTTAAACAGTCAGCCATCTGACCTAGTGTGAAAGCATATTCCTTCCGTTGCAATGGAAGGAATATACCTGAGTGATGTATGAGATAAATTTTGTAGCTAGGGCAGATATTGTAAAGCGTGTTCGTGTGTATAATACTGTGAATGTTAATAGTCCTATTTGTGATATTTTGTGGGTATACATATACTCAAGACCAAAAGAAACGCACATATTAATTGTTCTGATTTTCAAACAAATAAAATAAAAAAATCAAGTTTAAATCGTCTTTAAACACAATTTTAGCAATGCAAGACGATACTGCCACGTGGAAAATTTGTGCTGCGGTGAGTTGTTTACGGCGTAGATGAGCAAACGCTCAAAATAAAAATTCATTACAGTTCGTGCATTTCATGATTTTTTTCATGCACGACTTTTGGTTGTCTGTTGTTCACCCAATTCTCTATAAAATGTGCGTAGAACCCATAAAAATGTCACACAGCAAAACGATGCCAGGGCAGCGGCGTTATGGCCAATTCTTTACGATTTCCAACTGCTGTGGAATGCCAGACCGAGGTCGGTCGGCGATGGTCCCTGTTGTTTGGTTTCGATGCAATAGACGATAAATCGAGGTATGGTGAACTTGAAATGCCTGGGACACCTCTCTAACTGATGCTCCACCTCTGAGCATTCCCACTGCTTGATTACGCTCGTCAATATTCAGTCTAGGCATCGTTTTGCTGTGTGAAATTTTTATGGGTTCTACGCGCATTTTATAGAGAATTGGGTGAACAACAGACAACCAAAAGTCGTGCATGAAAAATCATGAAATGCACGAACTGTAATGAATTTTTATTCTGAGCGTTTGCTCATCTACGCCGTAAACAACTCACCGAAGCACAAATTTTCCACGTGCTGTATCGTCTTGCATTGCTAAAGTTGTGTTTAAAGACGATTTAAACTTGATTTTTTTATTTTATTTTTCTGAAAATCAGAACAATTAATATGTGCGTTTCTTTTGGTCTTGAGTATATAATAAATTATATCATTATATTGTATTAACACAATATCTCCACATTTTTATTTACAGTATACAGCATCCGCAGTGTTATTTTTAAAAAAATTCTCAGTAGCAATTTAGGCTCATGCACTCTGTATAGTACTAGAAATGTAACCATGAATAATTATTTAACAATTCATGCTTTGATATTAAAAAATTTCAGCGATGTCCATTTTCTGTAACATGTCTATTTTATATTAATGTATAAACTGAGTACAGGTTATCCTTGCTGTTAATGTCATTGTGTAACTACGATGACATTAAAACTTGAACAAAATTACTTTTTGCACTTTTTCAGACTCTCATATCTTCTGTTGTAATTATAGTACAATGTTCACTTTTAAACAGCAACTTAGAGTAACATACCAACTATGACTAAAAGCCATCTGAAAACTGGAGGTTTTAACAACAAATTTGCAGTGAGGGTTTAATTACCTCATATTGAATGTCTAGAGCACTGGGACTGGAAGTCCCAAACGCCGGTAAGAATTTGACACCATGACTGAACGGTAGCTGGCTCCAAATTAGGTAACTAAAAGCATGCTGGCAAACCGCTGTGTCTGTCAGTTCCACATTGGGGATGATGTCATATCATTTCAATCTTCCTATTTTGTGGAAAGACAAAGTGACAAATGTTGAGGAGGTGTCACGCTCTGGCCTTCAAAGCATGTCTACATCACAGACTACGTTGCCTTGGCCATGTCCGCCACATGGAAGATGGTCGCATCCCGAAAGATATCTTCTACGGACACCTGGCAGATGGCAAAAGAACAGTTGGGCACCGCAGGTGAGAT
This sequence comes from Oreohelix idahoensis, assembly GCA_024509875.1. Classification (NCBI taxonomy): domain Eukaryota; kingdom Metazoa; phylum Mollusca; class Gastropoda; order Stylommatophora; family Oreohelicidae; genus Oreohelix; species Oreohelix idahoensis. The sequence continues at coordinate 66,257 of JAMPIV010014736.1, forward strand.
TCAAAGATATGTGCAAGAGAGACAAGAGGGCACTGGATATAAATCCAGCAACCTGGGAAGATGATGCTGCCGATTGCACCAAGTGGCGATGCTATCTACAGCGCCACCTCAGATTGGGCAAAAAGAAGCTCTCACAGCAAGCAGAAGAGAGAAGAAAACGTTGAAAGGCACACCAGGAAAATAAGCAGCTGAGGGCTGTCACCTGAGGGGCGCATTCCCATAGTCAATTATGTCTGAAGGAGCTATTATATCAACGGGCTGATCACCCGTTTGCCAGTCACTTCGATTACGGAAACAACAGCAAATGGATTGATTTGCCGTTGCCCTAAAGACGCCAATAGGCGTGATGGGAAACAATGACAAAGAAAACCTATCTGCTGTTGCCCTAAGACGCCACTAGGCGTAATGGCCACTGACTGCTTTGACGGTCGGTGGCTAAGGACGGAAGAAGAAGAAGAAGAAGAGCTATTATATTATAAATTTTGTGCAAGCACCAGTTTTTGAAAATCTGTGTCTGGTTGTCATTTTTATTCTTCTCTGTAGAACATTGTTGACATTTCAGTTGAAAATTCGTTTTGTGTGTGTTTAGGACTTGATTTCTACTTATTTCCCTACATTTTCCAATGTAATGAAATCTCCTCTTTCCTCTTGTATTCTTAATTTTGATGTCATTGTCTGTTCCTCCAGCTTTGTCTATATTGCTGCCTAGGTATATGAATGATTCCACATCTTGTAGGGATGTATCTTATAGTGCAAGCTGACTATCATTTATCACATTTCAATCAGTCAATAGCCTTAAGCTCCGCAAGGAACAAAGGCCTTCAATAAACACATGCCAAGTTGTCTTGTCGCATCATCGGTTCGAGTTCTTTATACATCTTCCTCATCATTTTCACTTCTGTCTCCAGGATTCTTCTCCATGTGCTTTTTGGTCTACCTCTCTTGGGGATTCCAGAACAAGGACTGCTTTGTAATGCTATTTGTTGTTGTTGGTTAAGTAGGGTTGCTGAGCTTGTCGCTCTTTTGCAGCCAGTGCCAAGTTAGAGAATTTGCACATGCTCTGTAGCTGTTGAGTGGTGCTGTATAGAGTATTTGTGATTTTTGGGGAGCCTTGCACATTTCTGTAAAAGTCCTGGGCAGGTCAGCAAAACATGCTGAATTGTCTTATATAGATGGGCACAGTTATGGCAATTAGGCTCATGTGTGTTGTTTAATTTGTTTAAGTGCTTCTTGAGTCTGGTTTGTTCTGTTCTAAGCTCCACATGTCGTATGTTGTTGATGTTGCCCTTTTTGCTGGGTTGGGTCATTTTCTTCTTCTTCTTCGTACACTCTCAGACGTCCACTTGAATGTTCTCAAAGAAAGCAGTAGTCAGTTTGAGGCTATTTGAATCCCCGTAAAGCTTTTCCACGAAAGGAGCTGGCGTCGGCCATATGCACTTTCTCTGTACCACATATAAGGGGCAACTTTGAAGCAGATGGTCAGCAGTCATTTTATCAGTGCCACAGTTACACTGATCAGTAGTTCCTATCTTTAGCTTGTTGAATAGATGGTATCTCAATCTGTTGTGGCCAGTGCGGAGTCTGAAGATTACCACTTGTTCTCTTCTGTGGAGCTGGTAGGGTCATTTCATTATACAAAGCATGACCAGTAGACCCTTGTGCCCATCAGTTAAGCCATTCCTCTTTGAAATTGTTGTGGAGTATTCGTTTAGCTGTCTGCACGTTGGCTGGAGTATTTGTTTGAACCAAGCTTGCTCCTAGTTTTGCTAGTCTGCTTTTTCATTGCATGGTATGTCTGTGTGTCCTGGTATCCACTGGAGAGTGACTCTGATGTATGTTGTTAGCAGGCTGTCAATTGTTTCAGCAAGCTGTATTATTTCTTTATTTTCAGTTTGGAGGTATTCTTCCAAAGCCTGAAGTTTTGATTTTGAATCATTGAAGATTATGATATCTGAGGGTTGTAATGCTATCAACAGGTTTCCTAATGTGTTTTCTATCCATCACCAGCCTCGTCTTTTCATCTCTTATTCCACTGGCACTTGTCTGGTTCTTGTCATCAGTTACACATTGGTGATTTTTTCATACCATTTAATCCTTATATTCTGCGGAAGCACCCACTTATGAAAGTCTGTAGCTTTTTGGTTGTTTTTACTGTTCTCCATATTTCAAAGCCATGCAGTATACTTTATCACATTTATTCTCATATTATTTATCTGTTCTCTTGGTATCTCTATGACCTCTCATGAAGTATAATAATTGTATTAGAATTTCTTGCGTGACTTGTTCATGTTTGTTGAAGTTTTATTTTGGCTTTAAAGTTTCTACAGGATGGTGTAGCCAACCCCATACCCAACCATCCTTAATTGTCTCATGTGACATTCCTAGTAGGTAGCATGTCACGAAGTGGATTTAATTATAGAGTTTTGTCTGAGTGTAAGACAAGACCCTAGTAAGAGAAAGTCTGAGAAGATAGATTTTGTATGAGAAATGACAGTGATTGATGGAAAGATGAGACTTATAGCTTCGAGTGTGAGAACCGAGATTGACTCTCCCTCGCCACTCGTGACTTATTAAAGAGCTAAAGACTCACTACCTCTGACTACCATAAAGGAGATAAGGTTTAACTAAAGACCACAGACACCACTATACAGACAACATATAGGTACAGTATAGTTATAGAGACTGATACAGTTTATAGTTTATTTACACCATAAAATAAATTACATATCAAAAATAAATAGCATGCGTGGTCGCACACCTGAAAAGAACAAAACAATTAAACTGACTGATAATATAATCCAACCCTGTCCCCCATTCATTCAACCTGTATGGGATAAAGAATTTAGGATTAAACACACGAAGTATGAGCCACCACTCCTAGTACCTATTATTAAATGTATATAAAAATCTAACACCACTGTCCGGATGTAGACCTAACTAACACACAAATCTGGGAAAAGAACTTTCTAAAGTCCTAAACCGCAAATCACAAAAACACTGATCCACTAACAGACTTCTTCAGTGCAACCTCAGAGGCTGCCCTCTGCTCTGACTATCTAACTTCCTAAATTCGGTCTCTCCTCTGTTTCTGTTCTTTCTATCTGACTCAAAACTTCTGTCTCTCCTATCTAAAGCAGTCGGAAGGAATTTTGACCCTTTCTCCTTCCACAACTATGGTAGCCGATGACATGGGTTTGTAGACACAGGTACTTGACTCGGAATGTAGCTGCTTCACTGCTGACGAAACTTAATTCAATGGCCCTGTTACCCCTCTCCGGTTTTAGGACCGTCTGCTTTATTATGGCCGAATTTACACAAACACAACCAAACCCAACCTCCAGGCCACGCGCCTCTTCAGAGTGGTATAACGAGCTGAGAGCTCTGGTTTTCTATAGATAAACACGTTCCCGCTGAACATGGGGCTTCACTGCAAGAGAACTGCTATCTATTTCTGGTGCAGACGTACTTGGCGCCAGTAACTACCACGTCACCAATTCTATTTCACCTCTGGCGAAGCCTCGACTCCTCTACTACTGAGAATGACCGACTATCTTGGCACGCTGTAAGGCAATTTTGCACCCCTCTCTGTGTGCCGTGAAAATGCTGTAAACAAAACAAATAACAACTAATGTACAACAATTCAACATATTCTCATCTCTAACACATAAACACCTTAATTCAAACCATCTCCCGTCTCTCTAGTTACCACCGCTCCCCTACACACTAAGCACAGCGATAATTTAATATTTATGCCCCAAAAGTCAGACTACCCTACACTTCCCTTCTCTTTCATTTAATACGTCTGGTAGGTAAACCCCCAGACACGGCTGACCTAAATCTTTTGTGCAAGGCGCGCCTCGCGTCAAAACAATTCATACACTGAGGGGACTCCACTGTACTAAATACTAGGCCCTACTTTATATTACAGGCTGACCTGGGACCGTTATTAAATTAACACAATATAAAATTTACACCCCTCTAGGAATAATTAAATCCTGTCTCCTTAAAATGAATTACACCACTATATCTAGATATATATACCATCTAGGAATAATTAAATGCCATCTATGTAATATAAAATTCACTTATCAGTAATATAAATTACATCTCTTACCACCCGACTGCATTACCAAAATAGCACAACTAATCAATACCCAATTAAATAAAATCCACAAATACACTCGCGTATATATACACTTGTAAATTATCAGAATTAAATACCCAAATGAAAAATAAAATATGCAAATACGCGCGCGTATATAAATACACTTGTAAATTTATCAGAATTAAACTGCGATTTTCACAACTTACTACTACATATTACAGAGTGGGTTTTCTCTTAGCGCTTAACCTTACACAATGAATATCTGAAAAAGCCTGTATACAAATCAGAGATACGGCTACTTATTCACAGAAACTATGAAGGCACACTTCTAGTATTATTCTAAGATAGCAATTGATGGCACTTACGATTTTATAAAATGAATTCAACTCTCCGAAGAAAAACTTATGTTATCGTGCTAAGATTCTATGAAGAAACGAATTATAAATACGGCGCTAATTAAAATATGGACATACCCAATTACCAAATATCTCTAGCTTGAGCAAGCAGTAATGACGTTGATTTCATGGCTGTTAATTCTGGAGACAAAGAGACCCGCTAAAGACTATATGCGGGTATATATCATAGAAAAAAACCATGCTATAACCCTGCCCTACGTCATCGCTTGGCGTCCCTCTCAAACCAATAATCTTGCCGCAATTAGTTAAAACTTGACCCCGGCCAATCATATCGAAAGATAATACATGACTCATGTTTATTACTTCTACCGGGCCTCTATATTGCGTCACGTTAGATAATGTTACTACCGTTGGCATGAGCAAAATTAACTTTGATTCGTTGTAGCGCCCATTTTTACGTAGCTGGGTAGAGGTTCAACACCCACCCATCGATTTACCGGGTAGGGGTTACTAACGTTCGGAAAATTTTTACCCAGCCTAATAGTCAAGTGCCTAATACAATAAAAATTTACCGCAATTATTTAACAAAGAAAAGCTTACGTGATTGCAATTACTTTAGAGAAAGAAAGACTGGTGCAGGTATTAAAATTAAACCTACAGAAATCCCTCATGAAAAAAACGCAATTAATTACCTACAGAAAAAGACTAAACTCAAATAATTTCATAGAGAAAAAGAATGGGGCCTGTGGAAAATAAAATCACAGTAACTTCTCACATTGTGTTACTATTCTTTTGTCCCCATTCGGGCCCAAGTAACACATGGGCAAACCCTTTTATACTCACTATTTATTCATTTGAAATAATTACAAGTTCAGTTCATGTATATTTGCACTCCTTACCGCTTTGTGTCAGATTGGAACTTTGATATTTAAGATTTGTTTGTGTTTATAAATTCAGTGTTACCACTTTCAGCTTGAGGACACTAACTGATTAACTGAAGAATGTGGGGTAACACAGGAGCTTTATGGAGATGGAACTCACAGCTCCACAGCAGCATTTCTTTATGATCAAGAGACTGGCCAGTTTAATACATTTGTCCACATATACTCACAGTGGGCTAATATTTATATACACAGCTGTCTGATGCCTAGTTGATGAGGCAGTTGGCACTAGTTGTATACATGATGGATGCATTCTCTCATACGTCCATCCCTGCCAGTCTTTATGCCAAACTCTAGCGCAGTCTTAGCCTTGTTGATCATCTATTGCAGTGCTGTCCTCTCCCTTATCCATTTCCTATGTCCCCCGTGTGGGTGCTATTAAAGCTTGTCTATCAGCTTTTTCACTGCTGCCTACCCCTCCATAATCAGTACAGTAGATCCACATCGGAATATGCAGATGACATTGCGCTACTGGCGCATTCACATCGGCACATCCGGGAAGGGACGGATGGACTTGATGGGTTTGGCCGGCGGGTGGGCTTGAACATCAATTTGGGGAAGTCTGAGGTCATGGCGCTCGGTGTGAGCAACCCTGGGCCCATGTCGGTAGGGAATCGGCAACTGGCACGTACAGATGCCTTCACATGCCTAGGAAGCATGGTGGCACCAGACAGCGGGGCGGGCGGGGACATCAGCGTCAGAATGAATAGGGCAAGAGCGGCCTTCTTTAGCCTAGGCAACGTCTGGGGGTCCTCCCGGTACAGCACAGGCGCAAAGTTGGGATTGTGTCTGAGCTGTGTGCTTTCTGTCCTTCTCTGTGGTGCGGGGTGCTGGAGAGGGAGGTGTCGGGGTTGTCCTCTTTTCGCACGGCATGCCTAGGAGAAATTCACCAAATCTTTTGGCCGAATACCATCACTAACCAAGATCTGCTTGCTCGTGGCGGGCAAGAGGACATGCACGCCATCATAGCTGGCAGATGCTGGAGCTGGGTTGGCCATGTCCTCAGAAGAGACCCACAATGCCATCACAAGAACAGCTATGCTTTGGACCCCTGAGGGAAGGCGAAAGAGAGGATGACCGGAAACAACCTGGCGGAGGACTGTGGAGGCTGAGATGCAAAGAATGAGCCAGAGTTGGGGCACTGTACGAAGGATGGCCACCGACCGAGCAAGGTGGAATCAATTTGTTGTTGCCCTACAAGACGCCACTAGGCGTGATGGCCACTGACTGCTTTGACGGTCTGCGGCTAAGGATCAAAGAAGAAGAAGATCCACATCATTTCCTGAAGATTCAAGGCTATGAATGTTTCAATTTAACCAATAGCCATCCATTTTGAACCTTTCAAAGCATGGACTGAGAGTGATATATGAATTTGTTGTAACTGTAAATTATGCCTTTAGAATGTTTTAAAACTTTCTTTGCATTCATTCAAGGATCATGGCTGCACATGAACACTTGCTTTTGGCAGCTGATGGAGGAGACTCTGGTGGCATGATGAAGAAATGCATCACAGCCGCATTGATGAAGGGGAAGAAAACCTGGCTACTGATGTTGGGATTAACATTAGGATTTCTCCTATTTTATATTGTATCTCAGCTAAGCTTCACAGACAAGTTCCATTTCAGCACTCTGAAATATGCAGTACAGAATCCTAAATATTCTGTTTGGCCTGTGTTCCAGATTAATTCACCTATAGATAGTGTAAGTAATTAGATCTATGTGCATATCAGATACATTGTTTAGGTAAATGAATATGTATGTATATCCTATATTCATTGCAGTTTTTCATTAATTCCTTGTTTTAAAAAAACCGTTTGGTTTTCTTTCTGTCTGTCTGTGATTCTTACTATTTTTCTTTCTGTATTCGTCTCTTTCTTTCATTCTTTCTTTCTATCTTCAAACATTGAGTAATGTGTATGTTCATTTAAATGAATTTGTTTTAAATTGGCCTAAAATTTTACAAAGTTATTTATGTCCATTCTGTCTTTCTTTCTTCAAACTTTGGGTAATGTATACATTCATTTGAATGAATTTGTCTTAAATTAGCTAAAATTTTGCACAGTTATATGTGTTTATTCCTTCTTTCTTTCTTCAAACTTTGTGTATTATTATTGGTGTTGAACTTAGCTGAAAACTATATGTATACAAATTACACAACCTTAATGGACTTACTGATAATCAGATCTGACAATCATCTTACTAATTCTGTTACAGGCGTACTTCAGATCATTGTGTGCCAGGAATGGAAATTACAGTATAACAGGCCTATCTGACATCAAGAAAGAGTGGGCGAAGACACGTGATTCACTATGCCAGTATGAAGTCTTCTTTGTTTTTGATCCCCACTATCATCACCATTACCATTATTTTCATCATCAGGGCACAACAGATCCTGACCCAACTCATCAGGTCTCAGGGGTCCAATCTCTGACCGACTGCGATATAAGTGATCCTGCATTATATTGTGCCATGTTATATCAAGATTACAGTGTATTAAAGTATATGTAAATCTAATTTGTAGAGGTTTGAAACAGCCTTATATGACATAAATGTTTATTGCCACTCTGTCTTTGATGAGTTTTTACCATAATTATCTGTTTAGTGAACTAATATTTTTTTAAATTCCAGAATGTTATACGATAAATTTAAATCCATCTTCACTTTGGAGGCAAGAAAGGGAACCCATCGCATTCCTGAAACTTTCCAGAAAAAAGTTCGCAGATGGTTAGCAGACAATGAGGAATTATACAAAGAAGTTCTTAATCAGGTATTCTTTTATTTTCACAGGCGTGTGAGAGTTTGTGACTATATGCTCATACTATGTTATATATACTATATAATGACATGTATATGGTGTTGACTATACAGATGTGAGAGCAGTTAACCAGCGTTCTGAATTTTGGAAACCTCCCCCCCAAAAAACTGGAAATGTTGCAAGATTAATACATCTCAAATTAGTGCATACTAATTCCCTTTCCAAACCTTTTGATAGCATTACAAGGCAGTCCTTGTTCTGAAATCCACAGGGAAAGAGAGGCAGAGGTAGACCAAAAAACACATGGAGAAGCGAACTGGATACAGAGGTGAAAATGATGAGGAAAACTGGATACAGAGGTGAAAATGATGAGGAAAACATGGAAAGAACTTGAGCAGATGGCACATGACAGGAAGACTTGGCATGTGTTTGTTGAAGGCCTATGCTCCCTGGGGAGCTAAATGGTATTGATTGATTGATGATTTTAGCTGGTCAAGACCGTACTCCACCTCCACGTGGTGGTCCTGGAAACAGTCTGCAGCAGTGCAGTCTGGCTGAGCGAGTATGGATCGAAGAGGGAAGGCAAACCCGGTCCCAAAAAATGCCGTGCAGAAGTCGGATGTGTCGACCGAAAGGTGCAGATATCACAGCTACGGCGTAAACAAACACAATGCAACCACCGTCCTTTTCAGGGCGAACGAGGAAGAAGAAGAAGAAGAAGAAGATGATGATTGAATTCCTTATCCCGTTTAGTCCCTGGGGGGGGGTCTCTGAGGTGATGGAGACAGAATATGACAACTGTTCCCTCAGGCATGTCCCTGTAAGAGGCAGCTAATATGAGGTTGTACATGGGGCTGGCAACCTCATCATGTAAACCTAGTACTAGAGACACCACCATTGCAGTTGCACATAAAGGCTTTATTGCAGGCTTTCTGCAACGGAGCCACCTGCAGCAGTGGTTCCTTGCTCCATCATCATAATGGGATTTATCCTGTCCAGAACGTTGTCTCCATTACAGCTGCTCTGAACGCATCACGTTTCTGGGCAAGTCAACCTGCATTATCCAAAGACAAGTTCAGACTCTCTGTGATGTCTTGGATCCACTGTCGTCTAGGTCGTCCCCTTCCCCTTTTTCCAGGGACCATGCCTTCCATTACTAATTTTTTTAGACTATTATGTCTTTTTATATGACCATAATCCTTGCTCCATAAGAAGAAAAAAAGGGGGGGGGGGTTAAATACACCATTGTCCCTTTATGAAACGGTGTCATTACGTCTTATGTTAATTTGAATTATGCATAAAATATGAAAACGCCATTTTTAATAAAATTGTCATGTTTAACAAAGCAAAAACACACTACTGTGGTTCTAATTATATGCGCTTCAAAAATGCATCCCCTACTTTACATGTATTTTTATGCATGGAGGCATATCTGGAGTCATCCTTATATGACCACCAGCTATGCACAATGCTACAATATACATATGTGGAAGTGAACCTGTCGGGGAGGCTAATTACACCCTCATTGACTCTTGAAATCATCCACACACTTACAGGAATTCTTCCTGTGTTGAATAATTTTGAAAACCCAGCATTGCACACTAAGCTTGGAGTCACTTGAGCCCCAGACGTAACTCAGGCTTTTACCTGGTTGGCTGCATGCAAATGGATCTCACTACAGGCCCATTATAGGTAGGGGAAGCTGAGAAGTGGCTCTGTGTAGGAAGTGATTGTTGAGGATCGCTCCATGGTTAGTCAGGATGATTGTTGCACCATGAAGCACCCCTCACTGGTAGAATGAAATGTATAGCGCAGACTTTATGATGCATCAACACATAGTTACAAGAGAATTCGTTGTGTAGCCTTTAGGCTTGATGGCAATGTTTATAGATATGTGGAATACCCACACTAATAAAGTGTAGTTGTAGACGAGATTTTAAAAGGCTTTGGAAAAGCCGTAGTTAAAGTGTTTAACTAAAGTGAATTTATATTCACCACAGTGTAATATAATTACAGGTGCTTGCCAATTGAACGCTTTAGTGATAAAAGCAATTTTAGGGACTCGGTCGTCCAAGATGGAATAAATATGAAAATATTATGGCAGATGATTCTGGCTTGGAAAGCCAAAGGAAAAATATAATATAAATATAAGATTAAAATGTGAATCAAGTCATATCGACGAGAGATATATATTCGCAGATTAGTAAATCTGATGTAGAGTTTTCCATGAAGGAATAACTGTGTAAAGATGTATAGTCATTATGAGTTCCAGGAACTAGGTCGAGAATAAAACCTAAGTTCTCCGTTTAGCCAGAATAGAAGCAAATTTGAATAATAAACTAATCATATTATTGTGTTATATATGAACTGTTTGTGAATGTGATCATTAAATATATATATCCGTCGTTTACGGCCGTGCTTTCTTCAGTTGATGACATTTGTTGCAGTCTAACTGCTGGAATGTCATTGAATTGTCATTCAAATCTACATGTTGTCACCTTCTTCAAAATACAGAGTAGATACATTTGAAAACGCAACTAGATCAAACATAATATTAATATAATAGAATACAGAACTCTCAATAATAATGAAACAAAATAAAGTAAGCAACGAATATGATGGAAATAATATAACTTTATTTCAAGAGGAACACGAATCCACGCAGGGGGCTATGTATCAGTCACCATGTCAGTATCAGTTCTGACTCATGCCAAAGATAGAAATCTACAACGTCATTAATCCTGACAACAGCAACAAAACCCCCTAACAGTGATGATATCTTGGGAGAGCCCAGAACAAGAGCACAGTACTTTAGCACTGCATATTTGTAGAGCCCCCTTGGATGACAAGGAAAGCACAGTATGCCACGCGCTTCTTCCTCCTAGCTTGGGACCAAATGTGATGATCCTTTAAATTCCAGCCAAACTGGAGAAACTGGTGCTCTTCAGCTCAACATATCTTGGAATGGCAGAAAAGTCACAGGAAAAGCCTAGATCTACATTGTTGATAAAACTAAGGCGTCTTCAACTTGGTATTATCTGCAAAAGAGCGAAAAGCTCAGCATCCCTAGTTAAACAACAACAACACCAATCTGTTGCAAAAATTGTTTCTGGTAAGATTTAGTTAATGCCAAGACAAAGCATTTGTAACCCAGTGTAATTCCTGGGGGTCTCTGGGACGGCAAAGAAAAAGGACTACTACACCCTCAGGCATGTCGTAAGAAGTGACTAATATGAGGTTGTACATGGGGCTGGCCGCCTCATGATTTAAAATAAATTACTATAGAAACCATCATTGCAAGGGCATGTGCTTAACACATTAACTACCGCGAGCCGGTGGGACCGGCTTTTGATATCCTATCATTTGGACCGCGAGCCGCTCAGACCGTCGATCTAATTTTAGTAATAAAACGAATGAAAAATGTACTGAAACACTTTCTGATCTGGTTCAAGATTTAAAGTTGCCACCGGAAAACAAATTCCCTCTTCTTCTTCTGCGTTCGGTTTGTAGTCATGCTAAATCTGCAGGCCTGTCGCCAGGACGAAGTCCACAGTCTTTTCCAGGTCGGCGCGACAGCCCCATAGCTTCTGCTGGAGCTCATCACCCTTTGGCCAGGTCGCACGTCGCAATTTATCATGGGTTGGACAGTTCTGGAGAATGTGTTCTGGAGTCTGGATACCAGTTCCACATGGGCATTCATTCGTGTGGGATATCTTGAGGCGATAGAGATGTCCAAGTAATCTGCAGTGACCAGTTCTCAGGCGGAAAATTGTCGTCTGTTGGTATCTGTTTAGATGGTGGATTGGGTCATCTCTGCTGTATATATCCCCTTCCTCCTTCCACTGATTTTTGTACTTGTTGTGGATGATGGTTTTTGCTTCCCGATAGGGCAATGGGTGGCTGTATTGTTCCATTTTACTGCCACTTCTTGATAGAGCATCTGCTTTCTCATTACCAGCGATTCCACAATGGGCAGGTAACCACTGAAGGGCAATGGTTGATGACCTTTGGATGATGTTAAGCTCAGATCTGATCTCATTCATCATGTTATCATTTCTGGTGTTTTGTATTGATTCAAGTAATGATCTGCAGTCAGTGAAGATTACTATTTTAGCTTGTGGCTGCTGTTCAGGTCTGGTGAGGATCTTCAGGGCTTGCAGTAGTGCCATAGCTTCTGCCCTAAAATTGGAGGAGATCTTTCCAGTTGGGAAGGCCTTTCGGATGATCTTTCCATTTAGGAATCTTATAAAAATGCCTCCTCCACCGTTCTTTACTGCCCCCCCTCAGCAGATCCATCTGTGTATGCATGTGTCCACTCCTTCGGGTTGTACTTTTCTTCAATCATTTCTTGAGCCAAAGTTTTTAGTTGTTGAGGGGTCAGGTGGCCTTTCTTTTTTTTATTTCAGGGACTTCTGTGATGATAGATATATTTCCATGGCAGTCGTCTGGCTCCTCGTAATCAATTAACATTTCAATCTCAGTAGATCGATTTGGGAGGAGGTCTTCATGGCATCGATGCAGATGTTTGGAGATGTTTAGGAAGCTGGTTCTTTTCAGCCTGTTCTTTGTCACACTATGGAGTTTGGCATGCATTGGATGACTTGGCATTCGTAGAAGCTTCTCACTGTGAGTGAATACCTTTTCCTCACGTCTGTCATCAAGAGAGCGGATGTTGGTGTATCGCTCCATTGCCTGGATTGGAGAAGTCTTCATCCCTCCAGTGATTAGTCTAAGGCCTGAATTTTGCACTTTCCCTAGACATTCTGTGTTTGTTTTAGATGCTGTGGCCCAGGCTGACATGCCATATTCAAGTACAGGTCTGACTGTGCCTGTATAGACTTTTTTAAGTATGTTGGTATTTGCCCCCCAACTTGTGCCAGCCAGTTTCTTCATAATAGAGAGCTTTCTTATTGCTCTCTGTTCTACTGCTTTTATGTGCGGCTTCCAGGTGAGTCTCTTATCCAACTTGACTCCTAGGTATGTTGGGTTTTCCTCGATTGGAAGTTCACTTCCATTTAGCTGCAGTTTGATCGTTTCTTGGCGATTTGACAGAGAAGCAGGTTGCTACTGTCTTGGAGAGGTTTATCTGTACTCCCCAATCTGATGCCCATTTACCGATGGTATTTAGCGCTGCTTGCATCCTGAACTTCGCAGTAGGCAAATGTTCAGCAGCACACCAGGCAGCAAAATCGTCAGCATGAAGAGCCCTGGAGATATGCCCGGACAGTTTCTCTGCAATATCATTTATATATATGATAAAAAGTGTGGGGGAGATAACTCCTCCTTGTGGCACACCCTGTTGTAGAGTGACGCGATGGCTCAGTTTCCCGTCAAGTTTTACTCTTGCTGTGCTGTATCGAAGAAAGTCCCGTATCCAGCTGAACATTCTCCCTTCAATTTTGCTGTTGAGCATCTTAAGGAGGAGTTCTTCTTTCCATACCTTATCGAAGGCTTTTGTCAAGTCTACAAAAACCGCCAGTACTTTCTTTTTCTCCTGAAAGGCATTTTCTACTTCCTGGGCTAGATATACTAGCTGGTCTTCGGTGCTGCGATTTTTTCTAAATGCTGACTGTGTGTTATCAAGCAGATGGTTTTTTTCCAGATGTTTCAGTAATCTTGAGTTCACCATTCTTTCCATTACCTTACCCAGACAGCTCAGTAGGCTAACTGGTCGGTAGCTGGACTTGCTTGTTTTCTCCTTTTGTTTCTTTCTGATGGGAACAATGATTGCTTCTCGCCATCGATCTGGAAATTTTCCAGCACTCCATGATTGATTGAAGATTAGGAGAAGCTTGTGCCTGGCTACAGGTCCAAGGTTCTTGATCATATCATTTGTGATGCCATCTTTTCCTGGAGCTTTTTTGTTCTTTAGTTTTGTTATGGCAGCACTGAGTTCTCTCATAGTAAGGGGTGACTTCATGCAGATATCTGGGTTTTGGTGCTTCATTTTTTCTTTTACTTCCTTACGTACTTCTTGGATCCGTGCATGTGAAAGTGATGTGGTGCTTTCTTCCTTGTAGAAATCTGCCAGGATGTTTGCTGCCATCTTTCCTGTGTGGTATTTTTCATTTTCCTTGATGACAGTCTTACAGTAGCTGGTTGTTGTTTCTTCATTTAGCACTCTTGTCAGATTCCATAGCTTGCTTGAGTCCTTTTCCATGTTGAGACTGCTGGTCTTCTGGTGCCTGCTTCTTAGGATTTCAGCTTTCTTTTGTTCATTGAAAGCTTGTTTTATGCTGTTGTGCCTCTGTGTGTTCTCTAATGTGGGATTTTGCTCCATAGTTTCCCGTGCTTTATTTAATTCACTATGGAGTTTTCCCAGGTTGTCACTCCAGTATTGTTTGAAGTCTCGTCGTTTACCTCGTGGAATTGACTTCTTTGCTGCTTGGATGATTGCCTCACTGATGATGGAGATGTTTTTATTGATGTTATTTGAGTGGGCAATGTTCTGACAGAAATTGTCGGCTTGTTCTTTAAAAAATCCCCAGTTTGCTTTTTTGAAATTCCAGCTAGGAGACATATTGATTTCTCCTGCACTTCTTATCTCAGATATCTGTAATGTGACTGGTACATGGTCACTTCCCCCCAGTTGAGTATTTACTGTTCTGGTGGTGAGTCGATGTATGTCATCTGTAGCCATAGCAAGATCTGGTGTGCTCGTTGTTTTCCATACTCTGGAATAGAAGGTGGGCTTATCCTCTGGTTGGTTTATTAGAATTAGTTTATTCTCTACCATCCAATCTTCCACCTCTTCTCTTCTCGGATCTGTTGCTTCATAGCCCCAGCTGGGTGAGTGGCTATTGAAGTCACCCATAATGAGGTGTCTCGATGCTGCAAGCTTCACTTTGTGTAGCTCCAGAGTTGTGGTTGGAGGGCTGTAGCAGTTTGTGATCATTAAGTCTCCACTGGGCAGCAGTAGTTGGACTGTTATGTATTCAAGTTCGTCCTCACCAGATCTGTGTGTCTTTACTGCTGGGATTGAGGTTTTAATCATGTGAGGATTCCTCCCTTAGTTCTTTTTGCCCTGTCTTGGCGGAAGGATTGGTATCCACGTACAAAGAATCGTTGGGTATCTTTTAGGTGAGTTTCTTGGATGCAGATTATATCAATGTTATTTTCCCTGAGGAATTCTTGTAACTCCGGTTTCTTGTTCCTCACTCCTTCTGCATTCCATTGAGCCACTGTAAGATAGTGGGTTGGTTGGTCAGTTGCTCTACTTTGCCTTCCCCTTACCATTTTGGTTGGCAAAGGCACACCGGTTGCTTGGGTGGGCCCTTTCGAGGCTAGGGGCCCGGCTCCGCTCCTCCCCGGTTGTAGCTGATAGGAGCGACGCCATGACGTAAGTCGAGATTGTCGCATGACTCCAAAAGCGTGTGTGTCCTAATTTTTCCCGGTATCTGCGCCGTAGCTGACACACTCCGTCTTCGGCAGGCCGGGTTGTGTTTGTTGTTCAGGGTTGTCTCCCATAGCCTTTCCATCTCCCAGTAGAAGCTGCAAGGCAGCAGTTGGTTTGTTTACCGAGGTTTACCTTCCCCGTGGCTAGAGCTTATAGCGGCTCTTACTCGCTTGATGCACCCGTCATAGGACATATGGGGGATTTCAGTGGGGTTATCAGTGCCACCTGTTACCCCTCCCCGTCCTGCTGGGAGGACATCGCCGTTTGGTCCGCGACTGCTTATTCGTCCAGCAATGCTGACTTAATTCGCAGCTGACACACCATATCTGGAGGTCGTTCCACTATCCGCCACCCGTGGACGCGCCTGGTTGGGGTCGGTCGCCCCTTTGCCAGGAACAAATTCCCAAAGCATGGTTGTTGTAGAACACTGGAAAATTGATAATATGTTCATATTTTTCAGCATTTTGGGTTAGTTACCAAATTGTGTAAAACTGTTTACCGTGGCAACTAGTGATAGGACCACAAAAAATGCTTGTACATCTCGTCTAACAGCTGAATAGGCTAGAAACTTGTTTCAACAATTGACTGATAGATCTAGCGACGAGGACAAGAGTGAAAACGGTGTGCACATTGATTGAAATAGTGATTTTGATAGAGATGGGGCGCAAGCAGTTATAATTGTGAAAATATTGCAAGTCCTTGGCCATCGGAGGGCCGTTAAATAGCAACAACCTTTATTAGAGTTACAAATGGTACTTATTGTTATAGTACATTCATTTATCTTTAAAATGACGTGTAATTCATAAAAATATGTAAACAATTATGAAAACTACAGCTTACTTTGTGCAAACACCTACAGGATGAAAATGGGAAAACAATTTAATTCGGCCGCAGTGTGTTTTTCAATTCGGTAGTTAATGTGTTAAACATAGACTTCCTCAAGGGGGCTATCTGTGTTGGTGGATCTGTTCTCCATAAGAAGTTGGGAGATGATGGTGAAAGTATTTGTAGCTTGTGTAACGGGTGAATTAGAATAGTTTACAGATCAAGGGCAAGTATGTAATATAATGAAGAGTGGCAAAAATTCTCATTTTGAAAGTGGTGACATTGAACTGAATGTCCTTGTAGAAAAAAATGTTTGTTGATAATCAATCACAGTAGATCTAATTCATGGTATGGAACAGAGGAGTTTCACACCATTACAGGATGTAATGTCCAGCTATAAAAATTAAAGAACAGGTGCTAAGAGAAAGATAGCAATCTTTAAAACAAATAACGTTATTATAAGAAACTAGGTGAATGGGCATTTACATGCTCAAATGTTATTGATTAGAATAAACAATTTCTTTATACAAGCACAATTTTCAATGTCTTGATTTACTGACATAATAGTTAGTCAAATGGTCTTACTCATAAAAAAGCAATGTAAAGTTGAGCTTGATTGAAAAATGATTTAAGTAAGTAAAGACAGATGTCAAAATTCTGGCCCTGCATCTTAACTAATAGTCATAGAAAAGGTTAATTTCTAACACTGCACTGAATAACCTTCATCTGTTTTGCCAGGGATTAAATAATGACTTCTGTTAGTTCACACCTCAAAGGCATACAGATTAAAATAAAAATTATGCTGTTTATTAAGTTTAGTCCACTACAAACACAGTGCTATTTAATAGCTTCCTATCTGAGATGACCTGTATGGCTTAGGCTTGTAAGCTCACAGACACTGTTCATTGCATGACTGGATAGTGTCATCAGATCACATTGATTTCTGATTAGCATGCATATATATTGTCACATAGGATAAGTGAAGTATATCTGTATGTAGATATTTTAAAATGTTACAAATTATTTTTAAGCCTGAGCTACAGCTTTCATCTGCTGAGACTGTTTCTGTACTGTAATTTTCACTAGAGGTTTCTGTTGATATTTCATGTGAGGACATAATTCCTTGCGACTGATGCATAATAATGAACCCAATAAACTTAATTTTACACATGGTATTCCATGTTACGAAAAAACCTATGTTCCAGAAAGCACCACATTTACTATATAATAGACCCATAATCTCTAGTACTGAGTTCAAGATGTGTACAGTGCTGAATGTAGTACTGAATTAATGTGTACATCTCTTTGTTCAGTCAAGAAATGTAGATGTTGTATAACATGTGGATAAAAGTTCATTTGTTTGTGAATATTATTTATTTAACATAATACAGTTTGTGTTTCATGCTCTCCTTCATTAGCATACCTCAGGGTTGAGGAGTCTGCCAAAACATTCTTAGACTCCGACTCTTGAAATTTTATAAGTCTGACTCTGGCTCCCAACTTCGACTCTGACTATAGTTGTTTTTGAGCACTCAATTTAAAAGTATGGTCAAATTTCTCAACCTCTTTCAGTGCAAGATAATGTAATGATGGAGCAGGATTTGCAGAACTCTTGCCCACTTCTAATTTATATAGCAGAAGACTTTTTTGTTTTTTAAAACTCCAATTTCAGAAACTTCACTGGGTACTTTTTACTTCCATTGCATAAAATGTACTAAGTTAATAATAAATGACTACTTTAAATTGTTTTCAAATTATTTTAAGCGTGGAAACCCCCCCCCCCCCCCCCCCCCCCCCCATGATCTAACGTGGATCTGCATTGGCTTAAGTCATGTACAATTTGGAGTCAGAGTCTGCACATTTTTTACAGACACCTACTCCACTAAAAAACGACACACTCCACAACTCCGACTGCACAGCCCTGGTATACAGTTGTACAATATGATATTACCACATTACCACAGGATGTTGTCCATGTTGTGAGTGAATACACAAGAGAGCACACTATTTTTAATCCACTGAGAGATAAGAGACCTGTACTGCCACTTGACCAGTCAGAGGAACAGTAGTAAGTACTTGATGTGATTGCCATTAACTCTTAGTATACAGCAAGCCCCGTGAAGTGGCGCGGGTTAAACGGCTCGTTTCGAAAAATGCATAAAAAAGTAGCATGTATAGTAAAATATCTTGTAAACCCGTTTTCGAAAATGTCTTAAAGTCTGCCAGTCTTCAGCCATAAATTGCATGCTTGTGTCAATTCCTTGTCACCAGTTATACAGTTAATAGCTTTAAGTTCTGTCAGCTTATTTACCAGAGAATGGATCATACAGTTAACACCTTTGACTGTCATTAAGTTCTCTCAGCTTACCTACCAGAGAATAGAATTAGTAGTTAAAAGCTTTGACTGTCTTTAAGCTCTTTCAGCTTATCTGCCAGAAAATAGTTCATAGAGTTAACAGTTTTAAGATCTGTCAGCTTATCTGCCACAAAATAGTTCATAGAGTTAAGTTTTAAGATCTGTCAGCTTATCTGCCACAAAATAGTTCACAGAGTTGATAATTTAAAGTTTGTTTTCAGCTATCTACCAGAAAATAGTTAATAGAGTGTCAATGACAGTGTTTAAATTTGTTCAGCTTACCTATCAGAGAATAGGTGATGTAGACAACAGCTTTAAGTTCTGTCAGCTTACCTACCAGAGAATAAATTGTAAAGTTAACAACTATGACTGTGTTTAAAGTCATTCACCTTGCCTATCAGTTAATAGATCATACAGTTTACAGCTATGACTCATTAAGTTCTGTCAGCTTATCTACCAGAGAATAGATCATGTAGTTAACAGCTTTAAGTTCTGTCAGTTTATCTACCACAATATAGATCATACAGTCAACAGCTATGGCTGTCATTAAGTTCTGTCTGCTGATCTCATACAGTTAACAGCTTTACGTTCTGTCAGCTTATCTACAGGAGACTAGATCATACAGTTAACAGCTTTACATTCTGTCAACTTATCTACAGGAGACTAGATCATACAGTTAACAGCTATGACCATCATTAAGTTCAGTTAGCTAACTTACCAAAGAATAGATCATGTGGTTAACAGCTTTAAATTCTGTCAGTTAGCCCATACAGTTAATAATTTCGACCATCACTAAGTCACTAAGTTCTTTCAGCTTATCTGCCATAGAATAGATCATGTAGTTAACAGCTTTGCCTGTCATTAAATTCTCTCAACATATATACTAGAGTATAGGTCATACAGTTAATAGCTATGACCATCAATAAGTTCTTTCAGCTTATCTACTACAGAATACTTCATGTGGTTAACAGCTTTAAGTTCTTTCAGCTTATCTGCCAGAGATAAGATTGTGTCGTTAAACAACTTTGAGTTCTTTCAGCTTATCTGCCAGAGATTAGATCATGTCATTAAACAACTTTGAGTTCTTTCATCTTATGTGCCAGAGAATAGATTATGTAGTTAACAGCTGTGAATATCTTTAATGTTGACAGCTCACCTAATCATACTGTTAACAACTGTGACTGTCATTAAGTTTTATCAGCTTATTTACCAGAGAATAGATCATAGAGTTAACAGCTTTAAAATATGTCAGCTTGCCTAGCAGTGAATAGATCTTACAGTTAGCAGCTATCACTGTCTTTAAGTTCTTTCAGAGTATCAACCAGAGAATAGATGATGTAGTCAACAACTTTAAGTTCTGTTGCTTGTCTACCAGAGAATAGATCATGCAGCTCACTGCTATAGTTCTGTCAGCTTACCTACCAGAGAATAGATCATACAGCTAACTGTAATAGTTCTGTCAGTTTACCTACCAGAGAATAGATCATACATTTAACAGCTATGACTGTGTTTAAAGTCGTTCAGCTTACCTACCAGTGTATAGATTATACAGTTAGCAGCCCTGACTGTCATTAAGTTCCTGTCAGCTTGTCTACTGGAGAATAAATGTTGTAGTCAACAGCTTTCAATTCTTTTGCTTGCCTTCCAGAGAATAGATCATCCAGCTAACTGCTATAGTTCTGCCAGCTTACCTACCAGAGAAAAGATCATACAGTTAACAGCTTTGTCATTTTCTGTCAGCTTATCTACTAGAGAATACATCATACAGTTAACGGTTATGTTCTCTCAGTTTACATACCAGAAAATGGGGGGCAAAGTCTTTTACAGACAAGGGGGTATGATGTGTCGGTGTTGTAGGTAGTGGGTTTCCCCCCTTGCTTCACCCTAGGCCTAGTGAATTCTTGTTCATGAAAGGAGCGACCATTGCGGTGTTAGTCTCTTGGCCTAGCAAAACCTCTCATACCCCAAGATCGTTTTGCGTGGTGAAGAGCCACACCCTCCTCGAGGTAGTCCTGGTAACTGAGGGTGCGAATCCTCAGGCTAAACACAACGGATCTAGAGGAGCAAACCTCGATAATAAAACCGGTGCACTACACCGTACACGCCCTCTGTGGGTGGGAAGGAGCCAGATGGATACTGAACAAGTCTTGGGAGTGGGACGAGTGTGGACTGCTCCCTGAAGATCGGAACCCATCGTACAGGCACAGAGACTCAGGACGTGACGATCCTATTGCCTTCAACTCTTGGTCACATGCCTAGAGCCTCGGAGAACTCGGCGTAACCAGCAGGCAATTTGGTGGTGGGGAAAGAGCACTGTGAGCCCTACCTTGGCTACGTATCACAAGGAGACGCAGAAACACCCCCTTTATCTCCCCCAGAGCTGGCACAGTACACTTCTGGCTTCTACCCGGGGCGGTAGGAAATCCACAGGCACCCCAGCATCACAATGCCAAGAAGATGACAAAGTTGGAATTTACTAACTCAAACCTGGCAGAGCAAGTCCTCCATCAGATGCGGCCGATGCTGGGCCCACTGGCGCGTGGACACGTCCCGATCCCCATCGAGACTTGCCCGGGGAGCCCACCCCGGCTCAAAAAAGCAGAGAAGGCCACTCTCCAAACCTCCGATGTCTTGCGGGCAGTGTTAGGATGTGCAAGAACATGGACAGGAAGACTCCACAACTTCCCCACTGAAGACACGCCCACGGCGACCGTTGCCTCAATTGGCTGTGTGTGGTGTACCCGGAAACGGGGCCTCCCAGTACTGAGGCACAGTTAAGTCCCCGATGTCACTTATCAGTGCAGAGTTGAGAGAGATGGCTGAGCATCACAATCCCCCCTGTGTTGCAGCATGATGAGAACCCAGCATTGCACACTGAGCTTGGGGGGATCACTTGGGCACCAGACTTAATACTGGCTCTTGACTGGATGGCCGCATGCAGGAGATTTCTACAATGGAGGGTTGGCAGGTGGTGGGTATCTGGAAGTGGCTCTGTGCAGGACGTGAGGATTCCTTGGGAGAGCCCAGAACCAGAGCACAGCATTGTGCAAGCTCTGCATAGTTGGAGAGCCCCCCTGGATGACGGGGAATGCACAGTGTGCTACCCCACCTAACCCCAACTGCTAACTTAGAACCAGAAGTGGGGTCCTCTGTATGCGTGCCAGGCCAGGATAAAATGCCTGGGAAAGAGACTGGAGCTCAGAACTCCCTAACTCAAAGTTGCAGGATGGCAGAAAAGCCATGGGAAAGACAGGGCTATTTTGAAGATAACGCACCCATATTTTCACCATACGAGCTCGGACGCCGCCTCGGTAAACAAGGTCCGCGCAGAGCAGTGACACCCCCAGGCTGCTTGCGAATAGTCTACTACTGGGAACATAAACAGATTAGGGATGAGCCCACTCTCCCGTTGAACAGGTGCTAAAGTCATAGATACTGGGCCAGAAGGCGCACCGGAAACCACAGTATCACGCAACTCGCTTTTTTTTTTTCTCTATGGAGAGTACAAACAGCCGTCAAATAAATCTCGTACTCGGTGCTCGCCCTGTGGAGCTCCACCAGGGCAGGTGCAGTGCCGGGCTCTGAGCCTCGACAGAGCCCACCCTCAGCTACTGGAGGACCCTCTAGACCGTCTTGTGGAGTCAGCAGACGGCGGAGGAAACTACTGACCAAAACAAAACAGAAAAAGAGAAACCCAGAGTGCCACTTGTCATGATGCACTGGAATGCAGAGGGAGTGAACAGCAAGCAGGGCTGGATACAGCAAAAAGACAGAGCTGGAAAACATCTTGTATGAGAAGCAAGTCAGTGTTTGCTGTATCCAAGAGACTCACTTGAAAGCAGATCAAACCTTTAAAATAAGGGATATCAATGCTTCAGATCCGACAGAAAAGATAGACGAAAAGGAGGAGTACTTACTCTTGTAAGGAATAACATTCCTGCACACGAAAGGAAAACCTTCATGGATGGAGCAGAATATCAGCTGTTGCAGATAAAGGTAGACAAGATGGAAATAGAACTCCTGAACTATTACTGTCCGAACAACAAACCCCTGAGTCTCAGCTCTATACAGGTACCAGCCACCAACTTTATAGCAGTTGGAGACTTTAATAGCCACTCCCAGAGCTGGGCTATAACCATCTGGATCACAGAGGTGAAGAGGTTGAAACTTGGCAAGATGATCACTCCTAATCCTAGTCAATAATGCCACAGATACTCCTACCTTCTACTCCAAGGATGGCACACAACTTCAACACCAGATCTTGCCTTCTCCACACCAGATATAGCTGGATCTATTAGTAGAGAAGTAGGAGACCAACTAGCGGGCCCCCCCCCTCGCCCAATCTTTCTTACTGTCCAGAGTGCAACTCTCAGTACAGGCCCAGCCATTACAAGATGGAACTACAAAAAAGCCAACTGGGGTTTATTCAGGCATCAGGTGAACACGCTGCTGTCTACCCTCAAGGTACAGAACATAGACATTAATGAAGTGGTAAAAGACTTCAACAGATGCATACTACAAGCTGCAAAAGAAACCATTCCCAAAGGATGCCGGCGTAACTACATACCATACTGGTCCAGCACACTCCAAGAACGTCAGGAAGCCATGGACAGGGCTAGAAAGGACGCAGAGTCTCAGCCTTCACTTGAAACTCACAACAAATGGAAAAAGGCTGTAGCAGAGTTTCAGAGAACAAAGCTAGAAGAAAAACGGAAAAGCTGGAGAACTAAAACGGCATCGCTGAACCTTGAGAAAGACGGCAGGAAACTTTGGAGATTAGTCAAGTCTCTAAATGAAGAGCGTTCCTCACCTAGGCAGACTATCACATTGGATGAAGGTGGCAAACTTTTCAGAGGAAAACAAGCTGCAGACTTGTTTGCTAGAAGATACAGTTTAGAAAGCAACTTACTCCATTAACATAGATCATCAGAGAGAGATAAGAAAAGAAATACTGGCAACCATGGGACAGACAGATACTCCTGCCCCAATGAGGGAACCCATCACACTAGGAGAACTACAGAAGGCTATTTCCAAGCTTAAGTTTCAAAAGTCACCCGGCCCAGACAAAATCAGCAACGAAATGCTAGTAAATCTGAGCTCAGCAGCAAAGACAAAACTGCTTGAGATATTCAACCACAGCTGGTTGAAAGGAACGGTACCCCAAGTATGGAGAGAAGCCATCACAATACCCATACTAAAGAAAGGGAAATGTAAGACCGAGGCTGCAAGTTACCGGCCAATCAGTCTCACAAGCTGTGTTGGGAAGACTATGGAGCGAATAGTCACCACAGATTGAAATGGTATTTAGAGTCTGAGCAGATCCTGGTGCCGGAACAAGCTGGATTTAGAGAATGCTACAGTATAGAAGACCAAGTTACTTACTTGTCTCAAGCAATAGAAGATGCCTTCCAGGAGAAGAAAAAGGTCCTAACGATCTGGGTCGACTTCAAGCAGGCCTTTGACAAGGTGTGGAAAGATGGCCTCATTGCAAAACTTAGGAGAAGTGGAATCCAAGGCAACATGATGAAATGGATCCATCATACATATTTGCATAACAGGAGAACTAGAGTCACTCTTGACGGTCTGCAGAGCAGAAAAGTGTTGCTCCATCAGGGGGTACCTCAGGG
Source organism: Oreohelix idahoensis (assembly GCA_024509875.1). Taxonomy (NCBI): domain Eukaryota; kingdom Metazoa; phylum Mollusca; class Gastropoda; order Stylommatophora; family Oreohelicidae; genus Oreohelix; species Oreohelix idahoensis. The sequence continues at coordinate 90,618 of JAMPIV010014736.1, forward strand.
GGGAGGAGTAATTTCCCCAACACTCTTCCTTGTTTACATCAATGACCTGGTGAAAGATCTCCCTGCAGGAGTGAAAGCTGCCTTATATGCAGATGACCTAGTACTCTGGTGCGCTGATGAAAATGTCACCACAGCAAATTATAGAATGCAGCGGGCAGCAGACATGCTAGTGTCATGGGCAGAGAAATGGCTTATCACAATAAACACAGACAAAACCTCCACAACACTGTTCTCCCTCGGCCCCAAGGACAAATCAGCTAACATACACCTAGGGACAACCGTGATCAAGGAAGGAAGCCACCCCACCTATCTTGTGTGTACATTTGACCAAAGGCTTACATGGAATAAGCATATTGAAAATGCAGAAGGAAAGGCCCGAAGACGACTAGGCATACTCAGAAAATTAGCAGGTACCAAACTGGGAGCAAATGAACGAAATCTAAAGAAGATTTATAATGGAGTAATAAGACCACACTTAGAGTTTAGCTCAGCAGCATGGTCATCAGCTGCTAACTCACATCTGCAGTCTTTGGACAAGGTCAAAATCAAGCTCTCAGGCTCATTACAGGAGCCATGAAAACTACACCAATAACAGAGATGCAGAAGGTTGCTGGATTACAGACATTGTCCCATAGAAGAGACACAAAAACCATGATCCAGATGGAAAAGTACAACAGTATGCCAATGCACCCAATGAAGGCAAGACTAGATGATCTGGCATTGGGACGTCTAAAGCGTAGCAGCTTTGTGCATCGGGGGAAAAGACTTATAAGACAGCATCAAGAAGACCTATCCATGAAGACAACACCACTGAAGCCCACCCTATACCCTGTACCATGGGAGCAGGCCAGCAGTGCCCTCCAAATTAATACATCAGTCAGTGGTCTCACAAGTGGATGTGAGTATAATGATCTGCAAAAACGAACTGCTACATTGAGTATGATCCAAGAAAGCTATCCCGATCAATCATGGATACATGCCTATACAGATGGATCAGCAACTAATGCTGTTAGGAATGGAGGTGCCGGTAACTTTATCTCATATCCTGACAACCACTATGAGACTAGGCACATTCCCACTGGTAAATTCTGTACCAACTATACAGCTTGGTTCTCTTTTTGGCAGCTACCTTGTTTAGTTCATTTCTCAATGCGGGAGTTTACCACCCTTGAGAGCTTGCAGGACAGACAGTGCATCTGTGAGGATGACTACCTGGTGGCAGTCAGAGTTGGTGTTATAAATCATATTTGCAGCTTGCTCTAGAGCTTGAACCTCAGCTGTATAGTTGGAACAGAATTTACCAGTGGGAATGTGCCTAGTCTCATAGTGGTTGTCAGGATATGAGATAAAGATACCGGCACCTCCATTCCTAACAGCATTAGTTGCTGATCCATCTGTATAGGCATGTATCCATGATTGATCGGGATAGCTTTCTTGGATCATACTCAATGTAGCAGTTCGTTTTTGCAGATCATTATACTCACATCCACTTGTGAGACCACTGACTGATGTATTAATTTGGAGGGCACTGCTGGCCTGCTCCCATGGTACAGGGTATAGGGTGGGCTTCAGTGGTGTTGTCTTCATGGATAGGTCTTCTTGATGCTGTCTTATAATTCTTTTCCCCCGATGCACAAAGCTGCTACGCTTTAGACGTCCCAATGCCAGATCATCTAGTCTTGCCTTCATTGGGTGCATTGGCATACTGTTGTACTTTTCCATCTGGATCATGGTTTTTTTGTGTCTCTTCTATGGGACAATGTCTGTAATCCAGCAACCTTCTGCATCTCTGTTATTGGTGTAGTTTTCATGGCTCCTGTAATGAGCCTGAGAGCTTGATTTTGCACCTTGTCCAAAGACTGCAGATGTGAGTTAGCAGCTGATGACCATGCTGCTGAGCTAAACTCTAAGTGTGGTCTTATTACTCCATTATAAATCTTCTTTAGATTTCGTTCATTTGCTCCCCAGTTGGTACCTGCTAATTTTCTGAGTATGCCTAGTCGTCTTCGGGCCTTTCCTTCTGCATTTTCAATATGCTTATTCCATGTAAGCCTTTGGTCAAATGTCACCCCAAGATAGGTGGGGTAGCTTTCTTCCTTGATCACGGTTGTCCCTAGGTGTATGTTAGCTGATTTGTCCTTGGGGGCGAGGGAGAACAGTGTTGTGGAGGTTTTTGTCTGTGTTTATTGTGATAAGCCATTTCTCTGCCCATGACACTAGCATGTCTGCTGCCCGCTGCATTCTATAATTTGCTGTGGTGACATTTTCATCAGCGCACCAGAGTACTAGGTCATCTGCATATAAGGCAGCTTTAACTCCTGCAGGGAGATCTTTCACCAGGTCATTGATGTAAACAAGGAAGAGTGTTGGGGAAATTACTCCTCCTTGAGGTACCCCCTGATGGAGCAACACTTTTCTGCTCTGCAGACCGTCAAGAGTGACTCTAGTTCTCCTGTTATGCAAGTATGACTGGATCCATTTCATCATGTTGCCTTGGATTCCACTTCTCCTAAGTTTTGCAATGAGGCCATCTTTCCACACCTTGTCAAAGGCCTGCTTGAAGTCGACCCAGATCGTTAGGACCTTTTTCTTCTCCTGGAAGGCATCTTCTATTGCTTGAGACAAGTAAGTAACTTGGTCTTCTATACTGTAGCATTCTCTAAATCCAGCTTGTTCCGGCACCAGGATCTGCTCAGACTCTAAATACCATTTCAATCTGTGGTTGACTATTCGCTCCATAGTCTTCCCAACACAGCTTGTGAGACTGATTGGCCGGTAACTTGCAGCCTCGGTCTTACATTTCCCTTTCTTTAGTATGGGTATTGTGATGGCTTCTCTCCATACTTGGGGTACCGTTCCTTTCAACCAGCTGTGGTTGAATATCTCAAGCAGTTTTGACTTTGCTGCTGAGCTCAGATTTACTATCATTTCGTTGCTGATTTTGTCTGGGCCGGGTGACTTTTGAAACTTAAGCTTGGAAATAGCCTTCTGTAGTTCTCCTAGTGTGATGGGTTCCCTCATTGGGGCAGGAGTATCTGTCTGTCCCATGGTTGCCAGTATTTCTTTTCTTATCTCTCTCTGATGATCTATGTTAATGGGTAAGTTGCTATCTGAACTGTATCTTCTAGCAAACAAGTCTGCAGCTTGTTTTCCTCTGAAAAGTTTGCCACCTTCATTCAATGTGATAGTCTGCCTAGGTGAGGAACGCTCTTCATTTAGAGACTTGACTAATCTCCAAAGTTTCCTGCCGTCTTTCTCAAGGTTCAGCTTTTCCGTTTTAGTTCTCCAGCTTTTCCGTTTTTCTTCTAGCTTTGTTCTCTGAAACTCTGCTACAGCCTTTTTCCATTTGTTGTGAGTTTCAAGTGAAGGCTGAGACTCTGCGTCCTTTCTAGCCCTGTCCATATCTTCCTGATGTTCTTGGAGTGTGCTGGACCAGTATGGTATGTAGTTACGCCGGCATCCTTTGGGAATGGTTTCTTTTGCAGCTTGTAGTATGCATCTGTTGAAGTCTTTTACCACTTCGTTAATGTCTCTGTTCTGTACCTTGAGGGTAGACAGCAGCGTGTTCACCTGATGCCTGAATAAACCCCAGTTGGCTTTTTTGTAGTTCCATCTTGTAATGGCTGGGCCTGTACTGAGAGTTGCACTCTGGACAGTAAGAAAGATTGGGCGATGGTCGCTTCCCCCTAGTTGGTCTCCTACTTCTCTATTAATAGATCCAGCTATATCTGGTGTGGAGAAGGCAAGATCTGGTGTTGAAGTTGTGTGCCATCCTCTGGAGTAGAAGGTAGGAGTATCTGTGGCATTATTGACTAGGATTAGGGAGTGATCATCTTGCCAAGTTTCAACCTCTTCACCTCTGTGATCCAGATGGTTATAGCCCCAGCTCTGGGAGTGGCTATTAAAGTCTCCAACTGCTATAAAGTTGGTGGCTGGTACCTGTATAGAGCTGAGACTCAGGTGTTTGTTGTTCGGACAGTAATAGTTCAGGAGTTCTATTTCCATCTTGTCTACCTTTATCTGCAACAGCTGATATTCTGCTCCATCCATGTAGGTTTTCCTTTCGTGTGCAGGAATGTTATTCCTTACAAGAGTAAGTACTCCTCCTTTTCGTCTATCTTTTCTGTCGGATCTGAAGCATTGATATCCCCTTATTTTAAAGGTTTGATCTGCTTTCAAGTGAGTCTCTTGGATACAGCAAACACTGACTTGCTTCTCATACAAGATGTTTTCCAGCTCTGTCTTTTTGCTGTATCCAGCCTGCTTGCTGTTCACTCCCTCTGCATTCCAGTGCATCATGACAAGTGGCACTCTGGGTTTCTCTTTTTCTGTTTTGTTTTGGTCAGTAGTTCTCCTCCGCCGTCTGCTGACTCCACAAGACGGTCTAGAGGGTCCTCCAGTAGCTGAGGGTGGGCTCTGTCGAGGCTCAGAGCCCGGCACTGCACCTGCCTGGTGGAGCTCCACAGGGCGAGCACCAGTACGAGATTTATTTGACGGTGTACTCTCCATAGAAAAAAAAAAGCGAGTTGCGTGATACTGTGGTTTCCGGTGCGCCTTCTGGCCCAGTATCTATGACTTTAGCACCTGTTCAACGGGAGAGTGGGCTCATCCCTAATCTGTTTATGTTCCCAGTAGTAGACTATTCGCAAGCAGCCTGGGGGTGTCACTGCTCTGCGCGGACCTTGTTTACCGAGGCGGCGTCCGAGCTCGTATGGTGAAAATATGGTTGCGTTATCTTCAAAATAGCCCTGTCTTTCCCATGGCTTTTCTGCCATCCTGCAACTTTGAGTTAGGGAGTTCTGAGCTCCAGTCTCTTTCCCAGGCATTTTATCCTGGCCTGGCACGCATACAGAGGACCCCACTTCTGGTTCTAAGTTAGCAGTTGGGGATAGGTGGGGTAGCACACTGTGCATTCCCCGTCATCCAGGGGGCTCTCCAACTATGCAGAGCTTGCACAATGCTGTGCTCTGGTTCTGGGCTCTCCCAAGGAATCCTCACGTCCTGCACAGAGCCACTTCCAGATACCCACCACCTGCCAACCCTCCATTGTAGAAATCTCCTGCATGCGGCCATCCAGTCAAGAGCCAGTATTAAGAGCCAGTATTAAGTCTGGTGCCCAAGTGATCCCCCCAAGCTCAGTGTGCAATGCTGGGTTCTCATCATGCTGCAACACAGGGGGGGATTGTGATGCTCAGCCATCTCTCTCAACTCTGCACTGATAAGTGACATCGGGGACTTAACTGTGCCTCAGTACTGGGAGGCCCCGTTTCCGGGTACACCACACACAGCCAATTGAGGCAACGGTCGCCGTGGGCGTGTCTTCAGTGGGGAAGTTGTGGAGTCTTCCTGTCCATGTTCTTGCACATCCTAACACTGCCCGCAAGACATCGGAGGTTTGGAGAGTGGCCTTCTCTGCTTTTTTGAGCCGGGGTGGGCTCCCCGGGCAAGTCTCGATGGGGATCGGGACGTGTCCACGCGCCAGTGGGCCCAGCATCGGCCGCATCTGATGGAGGACTTGCTCTGCCAGGTTTGAGTTAGTAAATTCCAACTTTGTCATCTTCTTGGCATTGTGATGCTGGGGTGCCTGTGGATTTCCTACCGCCCCGGGTAGAAGCCAGAAGTGTACTGTGCCAGCTCTGGGGGAGATAAAGGGGGTGTTTCTGCGTCTCCTTGTGATACATAGCCAAGGTAGGGCTCACAGTGCTCTTTCCCCACCACCAAATTGCCTGCTGGTTACGCCGAGTTCTCCGAGGCTCTAGGCATGTGACCAAGAGTTGAAGGCAATAGGATCGTCACGTCCTGAGTCTCTGTGCCTGTACGATGGGTTCCGATCTTCAGGGAGCAGTCCACACTCGTTTCCACTCCCAAGACTTGTTCAGTATCCATCTGGCTCCTTCCCACCCACAGAGGGCGTGTACGGTGTAGTGCACCGGTTTTATTATCGAGGTTTGCTCCTCTAGATCCGTTGTGTTTAGCCTGAGGATTCGCACCCTCAGTTACCAGGACTACCTCGAGGAGGGTGTGGCTCTTCACCACACAAAACGATCTTGGGGTATGAGAGGTTTTGCTAGGCCAAGAGACTAACACCGCAATGGTCGCTCCTTTCATGAACAAGAATTCACTAGGCCTAGGGTGAAGCAAGGGGGGAAACCCACTACCCACAACACCAGCACATCATACCCCTTGTCTGTAAAAGACTTTGCCCCATTTTCTGGTATGTAAACTGAGAGAACATAACCGTTAACTGTATGATGTATTCTCTAGTAGATAAGCTGACAGAAAATGACAAAGCTGTTAACTGTATGATCTTTTCTCTGGTAGGTAAGCTGGCAGAACTATAGCAGTTAGCTGGATGATCTATTCTCTGGAAGGCAAGCAAAAGAATTGAAAGCTGTTGACTACAACATTTATTCTCCAGTAGACAAGCTGACAGGAACTTAATGACAGTCAGGGCTGCTAACTGTATAATCTATACACTGGTAGGTAAGCTGAATGACTTTAAACACAGTCATAGCTGTTAAATGTATGATCTATTCTCTGGTAGGTAAACTGACAGAACTATTACAGTTAGCTGTATGATCTATTCTCTGGTAGGTAAGCTGGCAGAACTATAGCAGTGAGCTGCATGATCTATTCTCTGGTAGACAAGCAACAGAACTTAAAGTTGTTGACTACATCATCTATTCTCTGGTTGATACTCTGAAAGAACTTAAAGATAGTGATAGCTGCTAACCGTAAGATCTATTCACTGCTAGGCAAGCTGACATAATTTAAAGCTGTTATCTCTATGATCTATTCTCTGGTAAATAAGCTGATAAAACTTAATGACAGTCAAAGTTGTTAACAGTATGATTAGGTGAGCTGTCAACATTAAAGATATTCACAGCTGTTAACTACATAATCTATTCTCTGGCAGATAAGATGAAAGAACTCAAAGTTGTTTAACGACATGATCTATTTTCTGGTAAATAAGATGAAAGAACTCAAAGTTATTTAACTACATGATCTAATCTCTGGCAGATAAGCTGAAAGAACTCAAAGTTGTTTAATGACACAATCTTATCTCTGGCAGATAAGCTGAAAGAACTTATTGATGGTCATAGCTATTAACTGTATGACCTATACTCTAGTATATATGTTGAGAGAATTTAATGACAGGCAAAGCTGTTAACTACATGATCTATTCTATGGCAGATAAGCTGAAAGAACTTAGTGACTTAGTGATGGTCGAAATTATTAACTGTATGGGCTAACGGACAGAATTTAAAGCTGTTAACCACATGATCTATTCTCTGGTAAGTTAGCTAACTGAACTTAATGATGGTCATAGCTGTTAACTGTATGATCTAGTCTCCTGTAGATAAGCTGGACAGAACGTAAAGCTGTTAACTGTATGAGATCAGCAGACAGAACTTAATGACAGCCATAGCTGTTGACTGTATGATCTATATTGTGGTAGAAAAACTGACAGAACTTAAAGCTGTTAACTACATGATCTATTCTCTGGTAGATAAGCTGACAGAACTTAATGAGTCATAGCTGTAAACTGTACGATCTATTAACTGATAGGCAAGGTGAATGACTTTAAACACAGTCATAGTTGTTAACTTTACAATTTATTCTCTGGTAGGTAAGCTGACAGAACTTAAAGCTGTTGTCTACATCACCTATTCTCTGATAGGTAAGCTGAACAAATTTAAACACTGTCATAGACACTCTATTAACTATTTTCTGGTAGATAGCTGAAAACAAACTTTAAACTATCAACTCTGTGAACTATTTTGTGGCAGATAAGCTGACAGATCTTAAAACTGTTAACTCTATGAACTATTTTCTGGCAGATAAGCTGAAAGAACTTAAAGACAGTCAAAGCTTTTAACTACTAATTCTATTCTCTGGTAGGTAAGCTGAGAGAGCTTAATGACAGTCAAAGGTGTTAACTGTATGATCTATTCTCTGGTAGATAAGCTGACAGAACTTAAAGCTATTAACTGTATAACTGGTGACAAGGAATTGACACAAGCATGCAATTTATGGCTGAAGACTGGCAGATTTTAACATGACTTACATTTTCGAAACGGGTTTAACCAAGACTTTAATGGCAATCACATTAAGTACTTACTACTGTTCCTCTGACTGGTCAAGTGGCAGTACAGGTCTCTTATCTCTCAGTGGATTAAAAACAGTGTGCTCTCTTGTGTATTCACTCACAACATGGACAACATCCTGTGGTAATATCATATTGTACAACTGTAAACTAGAGCTTTGCAGTCGGAGTTGTGGAGTCTGTCGTTTTTTAGTGGAGTAGGTGTCTGTAAAAAATGTGCAGACTCTGACTCCAAATTGTACATGACTTAAGCCAATGCAGATCCACGTTAGATCATGGGGAAAAAGGGGGGGGGGGTTTTCCACGCTTAAAATAATTTGAAAACAATTTAAAGTAGTCATTTATTATTAACTTAGTACATTTTATGCAATGAAAGTAAAAAGTACCCAGTGAAGTTTCTGAAATTGGAGTTTTAAAAAACAAAAAAGTCTTCTGCTATATAAATTAGAAGGGGCAAGAGTTCTGCAAATCCTGCTCCATCATTACATTATCTTGCACTGAAAGAGGTTGAGAAATTTGACCATACGTTTAAATTGAGTGCTCAAAAAAACTATAGTCAGAGTCGAAGTTGGGAGCCAGAGTCAGACTTATAAAATTTCAAGAGTCGGAGTCTAAGAATTTTTTGTTAGAATCCTCAACCCTGAGGTATGCTAATGAAGGAGAGCATGAAACACAAACTGTATTATATTAAATAAATAATATTCACAAACAACTGAACTTTTGTCAACATGTTATACAACATCTACATTTCTTGACTGAACAAAGAGATGTACACATTAATTCAGTACTACATTCAGCACTGTACACATCTTGAACTCAGTACTAGAGATTATGGGTCTATTATATAGTAAATGTGGTGCTTTCTGGAACATAGGTTTTTTCGTAACATGGAATACCATGTGTAAAATTAAGTTTATTGGGTTCAATATTATGCATCAGTCGCAAGGAATTATGTCCTCACATGAAATATCAACAGAAACCTCTAGTGAAAATTACAGTACAGAAACAGTCACAGCAGATGAAAGCTCAGGCTTAGAAATAATTTGTAACATTTTAAAATATCTACATACAGATATACTTCACTTATCCTATGTGACAATATATATGCATGCTAATCAGAAATCAATGTGATCTGATGACACTATCCAGTCATGCAATGAACAGTGTCTGTGAGCTTACAAGCCTAAGCCATACAGGTCATCTCAGATAGGAAGCTATTAAATAGCACTGTTTTTGAAGTGGACTAAACTTAATAAACAGCATAATTTTTATTTTAATCTGTATGCCTTTGAGGTGTGAACTAACAGAAGTCATTATTTAATCCCTGGCAAAACAGATGAAGGTTATTCAGTGCAGTGTTAGAAATTAACCTTTTCTATGACTATTTTGTGCTTGTATAAAGAAATTGTTTATTCTAATCAATAACATTTGAGCATGTAAATGCCCATTCACCTAGTTTCTTATAATACCGTTATTTGTTTTAAAAGATTGCTATCTTTCTCTTAGCACCTGTTCTTTAATTTTTATAGCTGGACATTACATCCTGTAATGGTGTGAAACTCCTCTGTTCCATACCATGAATTAGATCTACTGTGATTGATTATCAACAAACATTTTTTTCTACAAGGACATTCAGTTCAATGTCACCACTTTCAAAATGAGAATTTTTGCCACTCTTCATTATATTACATACTTGCCCTTGATCTGTAAACTATTCTAATTCACCCGTTACACAAGCTACAAATACTTTCACCATCATCTCCCAACTTCTTATGGAGAACAGATCCACCAACACAGATAGCCCCCTTGAGGAAGTCTATGTTTAACACATTAACTACCGAATTGAAAAACACACTGCGGCCGAATTAAATTGTTTTCCCATTTTCATCCTGTAGGTGTTTGCACAAAGTAAGCCGTAGTTTTCATAATTGTTTACAGATTTTTATGAATTACACGTCATTTTAAAGATAAATGAATGTACTATAACAATAAGTACCATTTGTAACTCTAATAAAGGTTGTTGCTATTTAACGGCCCTCCGATGGCCAAGGACTTGCAATATTTTCACAATTATAACTGCTTGCGCCCCATCTCTATCAAAATCACTATTTCAATCAATGTGCACACCGTTTTCACTCTTGTCCTCGTCGCTAGATCTATCAGTCAATTGTTGAAACAAGTTTCTAGCCTATTCAGCTGTTAGACGAGATGTACAAGCATTTTTTGTGGTCCTATCACTAGTTGCCACGGTAAACAGTTTTACACAATTTGGTAACTAACCCAAAATGCTGAAAAATATGATAATATCAATTTTCCAGTGTTCTACAACAACCATGCTTTGGGAATTTGTTCCTGGCAAAGGGGCGACCGACCCCAACCAGGCGCGTCCACGGGTGGCGGATAGTGGAACGACCTCCAGATATGGTGTGTCAGCTGCGAATTAAGTCAGCATTGCTGGACGAATAAGCAGTCGCGGACCAAACGGCGATGTCCTCCCAGCAGGACGGGGAGGGGTAACAGGTGGCACTGATAACCCCACTGAAATCCCCCATATGTCCTATGACGGGTGCATCAAGCGAGTAAGAGCCGCTATAAGCTCTAGCCACGGGGAAGGTAAACCTCGGTAAACAAACCAACTGCTGCCTTGCAGCTTCTACCGGGAGATGGAAAGGCTATGGGAGACAACCCTGAACAACAAACACAACCCGGCCTGCCGAAGACGGAGTGTGTCAGCTACGGCGCAGATACCGGGAAAAATTAGGACACACACGCTTTTGGAGTCATGCGACAATCTCGACTTACGTCATGGCGTCGCTCCTATCAGCTACAACCGGGGAGGAGCGGAGCCGGGCCCCTAGCCTCGAAAGGGCCCACCCAAGCAACCGGTGCCTTTGCCAACCAAATGGTCAGGGGAAGGCAAAGTAGAGCAACTGACCAACCAACCCACTATCTTACAGTGGCTCAATGGAATGCAGAAGGAGTGAGGAACAAGAAACCGGAGTTACAAGAATTCCTCAGGGAAAATAACATTGATATAATCTGCATCCAAGAAACTCACCTAAAAGATACCCAATGATTCTTTGTACGTGGATACCAATCCTTCCGCCAAGACAGGGCAAAAAGAACTAAGGGAGGAATCCTCACATTGATTAAAACCTCAATCCCAGCAGTAAAGACACACAGATCTGGTGAGGACGAACTTGAATACATAACAGTCCAACTACTGCTGCCCAGTGGAGACTTAATGATCACAAACTGCTACAGCCCTCCAACCACAACTCTGGAGCTACACAAAGTGAAGCTTGCAGCATCGAGACACCTCATTATGGGTGACTTCAATAGCCACTCACCCAGCTGGGGCTATGAAGCAACAGATCCGAGAGGAGAAGAGGTGGAAGATTGGATGGTAGAGAATAAACTAATTCTAATAAACCAACCAGAGGATAAGCCCACCTTCTATTCCAGAGTATGGAAAACAACGAGCACACCAGATCTTGCTATGGCTACAGATGACATACATCGACTCACCACCAGAACAGTAAATACTCAACTGGGGGGAAGTGACCATGTACCAGTCACATTACAGATATCTGAGATAAGAAGTGCAGGAGAAATCAATATGTCTCCTAGCTGGAATTTCAAAAAAGCAAACTGGGGATTTTTTTTAAAGAACAAGCCGACAATTTTCTGTCAGAACATTGCCCACTCAAATAACATCAATAAAAACATCTCCATCATCAGTGAGGCAATCATCCAAGCAGCAAAGAAGTCAATTCCACGAGGTAAACGACGAGACTTCAAACCATACTGGAGTGACAACCTGGGAAAACTCCATAGTGAATTAAATAAAGCACGGGAAACTATGGAGCAAAATCCCACATTAGAGAACACACAGAGGCACAACAGCATAAAACAAGCTTTCAATGAACAAAAGAAAGCTGAAATCCTAAGAAGCAGGCACCAGAAGACCAGCAGTCTCAACATGGAAAAGGACTCAAGCAAGCTATGGAATCTGACAAGAGTGCTAAATGAAGAAAAGAAACAACAACCAGCTACTGTAAGACTGTCATCAAGGAAAATGAAAAATACCACACAGGAAAGATGGCAGCAAACATCCTGGCAGATTTCTACAAGGAAGAAAGCACCACATCACTTTCACATGCACGGATCCAAGAAGTACGTATGGAAGTAAAAGAAAAAATGAAGCACCAAAACCCAGATATCTGCATGAAGTCACCCCTTACTATGACAGAACTCAGTGCTGCCATAACAAAACTAAAGAACAAAAAAGCTCCAGGAAAAGATGGCATCACAAATGATATGATCAAGAACCTTGGACCTGTAGCCAGGCACAAGCTTCTCCTAATCTTCAATCAATCATGGAGTACTGGAAAATTTTCAGATCGATGGCGAGAAGCAATCATTGTTCCCATCAGAAAGAAACAAAAGGAGAAAACAAGCAAGTCCAGCTACTGACCAGTTAGCCTACTGAGCTGTCTGGGTAAGGTAATGGAAAGAATGGTGAACTCAAGATTACTGAAACATCTGGAAAAAAACCATCTGCTTGATAACACACAGTCAGCATTTAGAAAAAATCGCAGCACCAAAGACCAGCTAGTATATCTAGCCCAGGAAGTAGAAAATGCCTTTCAGGAGAAAAAGAAAGTACTGGCGGTTTTTGTAGACTTGACAAAAGCCTTCGATAAGGTATGGAAAGAAGGACTCCTCCTTAAGATGCTCAACAGCAAAATTGAAGGGAGAATGTTCAGCTGGATACGGGACTTTCTTCGATACCGCACAGCAAGAGTAAAAACTTGACGGGAAACTGAGCCATCGCGTCACTCTACAACAGGGTTGTGCCACAAGGAGGAGTTATCTCCCCTACACTTTTTATCATATATATAAATGATATTGCAGAGAAACTGTCCGGGCATATCTCCAGGGCTCTTCATGCTGACGATTTTGCTGCCTGGTGTGCTGCTGAACATTTGCCTACTGCGAAGTTCAGGATGCAAGCAGCGCTAAATACCATCGGTAAATGGGCATCAGATTGGGGAGTACAGATAAACCTCTCCAAGACAGTAGCAACCTGCTTCTCTCTGTCAAATCGCCAAGAAACGATCAAACTGCAGCTAAATGGAAGTGAACTTCCAATCGAGGAAAACCCAACATACCTAGGAGTCAAGTTGGATAAGAGACTCACCTGGAAGCCGCACATAAAAAGCAGTAGAACAGAGAGCAATAAGAAAGCTCTCTATTATGAAGAAACTGGCTGGCACAAGTTGGGGGGCAAATACCAACATACTTAAAAAAGTCTATACAGGCACAGTCAGACCTGTACTTGAATATGGCATGTCAGCCTGGGCCACAGCATCTAAAACAAACACAGAATGTCTAGGGAAAGTGCAAAATTCAGGCCTTAGACTAATCACTGGAGGGATGAAGACTTCTCCAATCCAGGCAATGGAGCGATACACCAACATCCGCTCTCTTGATGACAGACGTGAGGAAAAGGTATTCACTCACAGTGAGAAGCTTCTACGAATGCCAAGTCATCCAATGCATGCCAAACTCCATAGTGTGACAAAGAACAGGCTGAAAAGAACCAGCTTCCTAAACATCTCCAAACATCTGCATCGATGCCATGAAGACCTCCTCCCAAATCGATCTACTGAGATTGAAATGTTAATTGATTACGAGGAGCCAGACGACTGCCATGGAAAATATATCTATCATCACAGAAGTCCCTGAAATAAAAAAGAAAGGCCACCTGACCCCTCAACAACTAAAAACTTTTGCTCAAGAAATGATTGAAGAAAAGTACAACCCGAAGGAGTGGACACATGCATACACAGATGGATCTGCTGAGGGGGCAGTAAAGAACGGTGGAGGAGGCATTTTTATAAGATTCCTAAATGGAAAGATCATCCGAAAGGCCTTCCCAACTGGAAAGATCTCCTCCAATTTTAGGGCAGAAGCTATGGCACTACTGCAAGCCCTGAAGATCCTCACCAGACCTGAAACAGCAGCCACAAGCTAAAATAGTAATCTTCACTGACTGCAGATCATTACTTGAATCAATACAAAACACCAGAAATGATAACATGATGAATGAGATCAGATCTGAGCTTAACATCATCCAAAGGTCATCAACCATTGCCCTTCAGTGGTTACCTGCCCATTGTGGAATCGCTGGTAATGAGAAAGCAGATGCTCTATCAAGAAGTGGCAGTAAAATGGAACAATACAGCCACCCATTGCCCTATCGGGAAGCAAAAACCATCATCCACAACAAGTACAAAAATCAGTGGAAGGAGGAAGGGGATATATACAGCAGAGATGACCCAATCCACCATCTAAACAGATACCAACAGACGACAATTTTCCGCCTGAGAACTGGTCACTGCAGATTACTTGGACATCTCTATCGCCTCAAGATATCCCACACGAATGAATGCCCATGTGGAACTGGTATCCAGACTCCAGAACACATTCTCCAGAACTGTCCAACCCATGATAAATTGCGACGTGCGACCTGGCCAAAGGGTGATGAACTCCAGCAGAAGCTATGGGGCTGTCGCGCCGACCTGGAAAAGACTGTGGACTTCGTCCTGGCGACAGGCCTGCAGATTTAGCATGACTACAAACCGAACGCAGAAGAAGAAGAAGAGGGAATTTGTTTTCCGGTGGCAACTTTAAATCTCGAACCAGATCAGAAAGTGTTTCAGTACATTTTTCATTCGTTTTATTACTAAAATTAGATCGACGCTCTGAGCGGCTCGCGGTCCAAATGATAGGATATCAAAAGCCGGTCCCACCGGCTCGCGGTAGTTAATGTGTTAAGCACATGCCCTGGCAATGATGGTTTCTATAGTAATTTATTTTAAATCATGAGGCGGCCAGCCCCATGTACAACCTCATATTAATCACTTCTTACGACATGCCTGAGGGTGTAGTAGTCCTTTTTCTTTGCCGTCCCAGAGACCCCCAGGAATTACACTGGGTTACAAATGCTTTGTCTTGGCATTAACTCTGTGCTAAATCTTACCAGAAACAATTTTTGCAACAGATTGGTGTTGTTGTTTAACTAGGGATGCTGAGCTTTTCGCTCTTTTGCAGATAATACCAAGTTGAAGACGCCTTAGTTTTATCAACAATGTAGATCTAGGCTTTTCCTGTGGCTTTTCTGCCATTCCAAGATATGTTGAGCTGAAGAGCACCAGTTTCTCCAGTTTGGCTGGAATTTAAAGGATCATCACATTTGGTCCCAAGCTAGGAGGAAGAAGCGCGTGGCATACTGTGCTTTCCTTGTCATCCAAGGGGGCTCTACAAATATGCAGTGCTAAAGTACTGTGCTCTTGTTCTGGGCTCTCCCAAGATATCATCACTGTTAGGGGGTTTTGTTGCTGTTGTCAGGATTAATGACGTTGTAGATTTCTATCTTTGGCATGAGTCAGAACTGATACTGACATGGTGACTGATACATAGCCCCCTGCGTGGATTCGTGTTCCTCTTGAAATAAAGTTATATTATTTCCATCATATTCGTTGCTTACTTTATTTTGTTTCATTATTATTGAGAGTTCTGTATTCTATTATATTAATATTATGTTTGATCTAGTTGCGTTTTCAAATGTATCTACTCTGTATTTTGAAGAAGGTGACAACATGTAGATTTGAATGACAATTCAAAGACATTCCAGCGGTTAGACTGCAACGAATGTCATCAACTGAAGAAAGCACGGCCGTAAACGACGGATATATATATTTAATGATCACATTCACAAACAGTTCATATATAACACAATAATATGATTTGTTCATTATTCAAATTTGCTTCTATTCTGGCTAAACGAAGAACTTAGGTTTTATTCTCGACCTAGTTCCTGGAACTCATAATGACTATACATCTTTACACAGTTATTCCTTCATGGAAAACTCTACATCAGATTTACTAATCTGCGAATATATATCTCTCGTCGATATGACTTGATTCACATTTGAATCTTATATTTATATAATATTTTTCCTTTGGCTTTCCAAGCCAGAATCATCTGCCATAATATTTTCATATTTATTCCATCTTGGACGACCGAGTCCCTAAAATTGCTTTTATCACTAAAGCGTTCAATTGGCAGGCACCTGTAATTATATTACACTGTGGTGAATATAAATTCACTTTAGTTAAACACTTTAACTACGGCTTTTCCAAAGCCTTTTAAAATCTCGTCTACAACTACACTTTATTAGTGTGGGTATTCCACATATCTATAAACATTGCCGTCAAGCCCAAAGGCTACACAACGAATTCTCTTGTAACTATGTGTTGATCAACACAGGAAGAATTCCTGAAGTGAGTGATGATTTCAATAGTCAATGAGGTGGTATATTAGCAGCCCCGCATCATAAAGTCTGCGCTATACGTTTCATTCTACCAGTGAGGGGTGCTTCATGGTGCAACAATCATCCTGACTAAAATAAACAATGCCATGACAATTCCACACCATGGAGCGATCCTCAACAATCACTTCCTACACAGAGCCACTTCTCAGCTTCCCCTACCTATCATGGGCCTGTAGTGAGATCCATTTGCATGCAGCCAACCAGGTAAAAGCCAGAGTTATGTCTGGGGCTCAAGTGACTCTAAGCTTAGTGTGCAATGCTGGGTTTTCAAAATTATTCAACACAGGAAGAATTCCTGTAAGTGTGTGGATGATTTCAAGAGTCAATGAGGGTGTAATTAACCTCACCCACAGGTTCACTTCCACATATGTATATTGTAGCATTGTGCATAGCTGGTGGTCATATAAGGATGACTCCAGATATGCCTCCATGCATAAAAATACATGTAAAGTAGGGGATGCATTTTTGAAGCGCATATAATTAGAACCACAGTAGTGTGTTTTTGCTTTGTTAAACATGACAATTTTATTAAAAATGGCGTCTTCATATTTTATTCATAATTCAAATTAACATAAGACGTAATAACACTGTTTCATAAAGGGACAATGGTGTATTAACCCCCCCCCCCCTCTTCTTATGGAGCAAGGATTATGGTCATTTAAAAAGACATAATAGTCTGAAAAAATTAGTAATAGAAGGCATGGTCCCTGGAAAAAGGGGAAGGGGACGACCTAGACGACGGTGGATCCAAGACATCACAGAGAGTCTGAACTTGTCTTTGGATAATGCAGGTTGACTTGCCCAGAAACGTGATGCGTTCAGAGCAGCTGTAATGGAGACAACGTTCTGGACAGGATAAATCCCATTATGATGATGGAGCAAGGAACCACTGCTGCAGGTGGCTCCGTTGCAGAAAGCCTGCAATAAAGCCTATATGTGCAACTGCAATGGTGGTTTCTCTAGTACTAGGTTTACATGATGAGGTTGCCAGCCCCATGCACAAACCTCATATTAGTTGCCTCTTACAGGGACATGCCTGAGGGAACAGTTGTCATATTCTGTCTCCATCACCTCAGAGACCCCCCCAGGGACTAAACGGGATAAGGAATTCAATCATCATTTTCTTCTTCTTCTTCTTCCTCGTTCGCCCTGAAAAGGACGGTGGTTGCGTTGTGTTTGTTTACGCCGTAGCTGTGATATCTGCACCTTTCGGTCGAAACATCCGACTTCTGCACGGCATTTTTTGGGACCGGGTTTGCCTTCCCTCTTCGATCCGTACTCGCTCAGCCAGACTGCACTGCTGCAGACTGTTTCCAGGACCACCACGTGGAGGTGGAGTACGGTCTTGACCAGCTAAAATCATCAATCAATCAATACCATTTAGCTCCCCAGGGAGCATAGGCCTTCAACAAACACATGCCAAGTCTTCCTGTCATGTGCCATCTGCTCAAGTTCTTTCCATGTTTTCCTCATCATTTTCACCTCTGTATCCAGTTTTCCTCATCATTTTTACCTCTGTATCCAGTTCTCTTCTCCATGTGTTTTTTGGTCTACCTCTGCCTCTCTTTCCCTGTGGATTTCAGAACAAGGACTGCCTTGTAATGCTATCAAAAGGTTTGGAAAGGGAATTAGTATGCACTAATTTGAGATGTATTAATCTTGCAACATTTCCAGTTTTTTTGGGGGGAGGTTTCCAAAATTCAGAACGCTGGTTAACTGCTCTCACATCTGTATAGTCAACACCATATACATGTCATTATATAGTATATATAACATAGTATGAGCATATAGTCACAAACTCTCACACGCCTGTGAAAATAAAAGAATACCTGATTAAGAACTTCTTTGTATAATTCCTCATTGTCTGCTAACCATCTGCGAACTTTTTTCTGGAAAGTTTCAGGAATGCGATGGGTTCCCTTTCTTGCCTCCAAAGTGAAGATGGATTTAAATTTATCGTATAACATTCTGGAATTTAAAAAAATATTAGTTCACTAAACAGATAATTATGGTAAAAACTCATCAAAGACAGAGTGGCAATAAACATTTATGTCATATAAGGCTGTTTCAAACCTCTACAAATTAGATTTACATATACTTTAATACACTGTAATCTTGATATAACATGGCACAATATAATGCAGGATCACTTATATCGCAGTCGGTCAGAGATTGGACCCCTGAGACCTGATGAGTTGGGTCAGGATCTGTTGTGCCCTGATGATGAAAATAATGGTAATGGTGATGATAGTGGATCAAAAACAAAGAAGACTTCATACTGGCATAGTGAATCACGTGTCTTCGCCCACTCTTTCTTGATGTCAGATAGGCCTGTTATACTGTAATTTCCATTCCTGGCACACAATGATCTGAAGTACGCCTGTAACAGAATTAGTAAGATGATTGTCAGATTTGATTATCAGTAAGTCCATTAAGGTTGTGTAATTTGTATACATATAGTTTTCAGCTAAGTTCAACACCAATAATAATACACAAAGTTTGAAGAAAGAAAGAAGGAATAAACACATATAACTGTGCAAAATTTTAGCTAATTTAAGACATTCATTCAAATGAATGTATACATTACCCAAAGTTTGAAGAAAGAAAGACAGAAAGGACATAAATAACTTTGTAAAATTTTAGGCCAATTTAAAACAAATTCATTTAAATGAACATACACATTACTCAATGTTTGAAGATAGAAAGAAAGAATGAAAGAAAGAGACGAATACAGAAAGAAAAATAGTAAGAATCACAGACAGACAGAAAGAAAACCAAACGGTTTTTTTAAAACAAGAAATTAATGAAAAACTGCAATGAATATAGGATATACAAACATATTCATTTACCTAAACAATGTATCTGATATGCACATAGATCTAATTACTTACACTATCTATAGGTGAATTAATCTGGAACACAGGCCAAACAGAATATTTAGGATTCTGTACTGCATATTTCAGAGTGCTGAAATGGAACTTGTCTGTGAAACTTAGCTGAGATACAATATAAAACAGGAGAAATCCTAATGTTAATCCCAACATCAGTAGCCAGGTTTTCTTCCCCTTCATCAATGTGGCTGTGATGCATTTCTTCATCATGCCACCAGAGTCTCCTCCATCAGCTGCCAAAAGCAAGTGTTCATGTGCAGCCATGATCCTTGAATGAATGCAAAGAAAGTTTTAAAACATTCTAAAGGCATAATTTACAGTTACAACAAATTCATATATCACTCTCAGTCCATGCTTTGAAAGGTTCAAAATGGATGGCTACTGGTTAAATTGAAACATTCATAGCCTTGAATCTTCAGGAAATTATGTGGATCTTCTTCTTCTTTGATCCTTACCCCGCAGACCTGTCAAAGCAGGTCAGTGGCCATGCTAAATAATTTCCTAATGCGTCTTGATAGTGGCAAAACAAAATTGATTCCACCAATAGTGCAATCACGGTCGGTGGCCACTCTGTCTTCGTACAGATAGGCCTGTTAACTCTGCTCCATTCTTTGCATCTCAGCCTGTAACAGCATTTACCTCCCGCCAGATATTGATGTATCAGTAAAGTCCGGTCATGGTAAATTTTGTATCTCTTTCAGGCCTTCAACCTCAGGGGTACACAAAGCATGAAGAAAGAAAGCTGTTCTTGTGATGGCAAAATTGTGGGTCTCTTCTGAAGGACATGGCCATTCCCATGCTCCATTTGCATCTGCCAGCTATGATGGCGTGCATAAGTATACTCTTGCCCGCCACGAGCAAACAGAATCTTGGTTAGTGATGGTATTCGGCCAAAAGATTTGGTGAATTTCTCCTGAAGGCATGCCGTGCGAAAAGAGGACAACCCCGACACCATCCCTCTCCAGAAAAAACCCCGCACCACAAGAGAAGGACTGAAAAAGCAATGAACACAGCTCAAACATACAATACCCAACTTTGCGCCTGTGCCTGTACATAGAGGACCCCCAGACGTTGCCTAGGCTGAAAGAATCTGGGCCGCTCTTGCTAACCCTATTCATTCTGACTGCTGAATGTGGAACTCCCCGCCCGAAACCCCGCTGTCTGGTGCCACCATGCTATTCCTAGGCATGTGAAGGCATCTGTACGTGCCAGTTGCCGATTCCCTACTTCGACATGGGCCCAGGGTTGCTCGACATCGAGCGCCAAGAGTGACCTGCAGACATTCCCCAAATTGATGTTCAAGAGAAAGCCCACCCGCCGGCAATAAAACCCATCAAATCCATCCGTCCCTTCCCGGATGTGCCGATGTGAATGCGCCAGATAGCTAACGCAATGTCATCTGCATATTACCCGATGTGGATCAACTGTTCTGATTATGGAGGGATAGGCAGCAGTGAAAAAGCTGATAGACAAGCTTTAAGAGCACCCACACGGGGGACATAGGAAATGGATAAGGGAGAGGACAGCACTGCAATAGATGATCAACAAGGCTAAGACTGCGCTAGAGTTTGGCATAAAGACTAGCAGGGATGGACGTATGAGAGAATGCATCCATCATGTATACAACTAGTGCCAAGCAACACTGCCTCATCAACTAGGCATCAGACAGCTGTGTATATAAATATTAGCCCACTGTGAGTATATGTGGACAAATGTATTAAACTGGCCAGTCTCTTGATCATAAAGAAATGCTGCTGTGGAGCTGTGAGTTCCATCTCCATAAAGCTCCTGTGTTACCCCACATTCTTCAGTTAATCAGTTAGTGTCCTCAAGCTGAAAGTGGTAACACTGAATTTAATAAACACAAACAAATCTTAAATATCAAAGTTCCAATCTGACACAAAGCGGTAAGGAGTGCAAATATACATGAACTGAACTTGTAATTATTTCAAATGAATAAATAGTGAGTATAAAAGGGTTTGCCCATGTGTTACTTGGGCCCGAATGGGGACAAAAGAATAGTAACACAATGTGAGAAGTTACTGTGATTTTATTTTCCACAGGCCCCATTCTTTTTCTCTATAAAATTATTTGAGTTTAGTCTTTTTCTGTAGGTAATTAATTGTGTTTTTTCATGAGGGATTTCTGTAGGTTTAATTTTAATACCTGCACCAGTCTTCCTTTCTCTAAAGTAATTGCGATCACGTAGGCTTTTCTTTGTTAAATAATTGCGGTAAATTTTTATTGTATTAGGCGCTTGACTATTAGGCTGGGTAAAAATTTTCCGAACGTTAGTAACCCCTACCTGGTAAATCGATGGGTGGGTGTTGAACCTCTACCCAGGTACGTAAAAATGGGCGCTACAACGAATCAAAGTTAATTTTGCTCACACCAACGGTAGTAACATTATCTAACGTGACGCAATATAGAGGCCTGGTAGAAGTAATAAACATGAGTCATATATTATCTTTCGATATGATTGGCCGGGGTCAAGTTTTAACTAATTGCGGCAAGATTATTGGTTTGAGAGGGATGCCAAGCGATGACGTAGGGCGTGGGTTATAGCGTGGTTTTTTTCTATAATATATCCGCGTATAGTCATTAGCGGATCTCTTTGTCTCCAGAATTAACAGCCGTGAAATCAACGTCATTACCGCTTGCTCAAGCTAGAGATATTTGGTAATTGGGTATGTCCATATTTTAATTAGCGCCGTATTTATAATTCGTTTCTTCATAGAACCTTAGGACGATAACATAAGTTTTTCTTCAGAGAATTGAATTAATTTTATAAAATCGTAAGTGCCATCAATTGCTATCTTAGAATAATACTAGAAGTGTGCCTTCATAGTTTCTGTGAATAAGTAGCCGTATCTCTGATTTGTATACAGGCTTTTTCAGATATTCATTGTGTAAGGTTAAGCGCTAAGAGAAAACCCACTCTGTAATATGTAGTCGTAAGTTGTGAAAATCGCAGTTTAATTCTGATAAATTTACAAGTGTATTTATATACGCGCGCGTATTTGCATATTTTATTTTTCATTTTTGGGTATTTTTAATTCTGATAATTTACAAGTGTATATATACGCAGTGTAGTATTTGTGGATTTTATTTAATTGGGTATTGATTAGTTGTGCTATTTAGGTAATGCAGTCGGGTGGTAAGAGATGTAATTTATATTACTGATAAGTGAATTTTATATTACATAGATGGCATTTAATTATTCCTAGATGGTATATATATCTAGATATAGTGGTGTAATTCATTTTAAGGAGACAGGATTTAATTATTCCTAGAGGGGTGTACATTTTATACTGTGATAATTTAATAATGGTCCCAGGTCAGCCTGTAATATAAAGTAGGGCCTAGCATTTAGTACAGTGGAGTCCCCTCAGTGTATGAATTGTTTTGACGCGAGGCATGCCTTGCACAAAAGATTTAGGTCAGCCGTGTCTGGGGGTTTACCTACCAGACGTATTAAATGAAAGAGAAGGGAAGTGTAGGGTAGTCTGACTTTTGGGGCATAAATATTCAATTATCGCTGTGCTAAGTGTGTGTAGGGGAGCGTGGTAACTAGAGAGACGGAAGAGATGGTTTAATTAAGGTATTTATATGTTAGGGATGAGGATATGTTGAGTTGTTGTACATTAGTTGTTATTTCTTTGTTTACAGCAGTTTCATGGCACACAGAGAGGGGTGCAAAATTGCCTTACACCTTGCCAAGATAGTCTGCCATTCTCAGTAGTAGAAGGGTCGAGGCATGGCCAGAGGTGAAATAGAATTGGTGACGCGGTAGTTACCGGCGCCAAGTACGTCTGCACCAGAAATAGACAGCAGTTCTCTTGCAGTGAAGCCCCTTGCTTCATCGGGAACGTGTTTATCTATAGAAAACCAGAGCTCTCAGTTCGTTATACCACTCCGAAGAGGCGCGTGGCCTGGAGGTTGGGTTTGGTTGTGTTTGTGTAAATTCGGCCATAATAAAGCCGACGGTCCTAAAACCGGAGAGGGGTAACAGGGCCATTGAATTAAGTTTCGTCAGCAGTGAAGCAGCTACATTCCGAGTCAAGTACCTGTGTCTACAAACCCATGTCATCGGCTACCATATTCGTGGAAGGAGAAAGGGTCAAAATTCCTTCCAAGTGCTTTAGATAGGAGAGACAGAAGTTTTGAGTCAGATAGAAAGAACAGAAACAGAGGAGAGACCGAATTTAGGAAGTTAGATAGTCAGAGCAGAGGGCAGCCTCTGAGGTTGCAGTGAAGAAGTCTGTTAGTGGATCAGTGTTTCTGTGATTTGCGGTGTAGGACTTTAGAAAGTTCTTTTCCCAGATTTTTGTGTTAGGTCTACATTCGGACAGTGGTGTTAAATTTATATATATATATATATATTTAATAATAGGTACTAGGAGTGGTGGCTCGTACTTCGAGACCCCACCAAATTACCGTGTGTTTAATCCTAAATTCTTTTTCCCATACAGGTTGAATGAATGGGGGACAGGGTTGGATTATATTATCAGTCAGTTTAATTGTTTTGTTCTTTTCAGGTGTGCGACCACGCACGTTATTTATTTTTGATATGTAATTTATTTTATTTTATGGTGTAAATAAACTATAAACTGTATACTGGATCAGTCTCTATAACTATACTGTACCTATATGTTGTCTGTATAGTGGTGTCTGTGGTCTTTAGTTAAACCTTATCTCCTTTATGGTAGTCAGAGGTGGTGAATCTTTAGCTCTTTAATAAGTCGCAAGTGGCGAGGGAGAGTCAATCTCGGTTCTCACACTCGAAGCTATAAGTCTCATCTTTCCATCAGTCACTGTCATTTCTCATACAAAAATCTATCTTCTCAGACTTTCTCTTACTAGGGTCTTGTCTTACACTCAGACAAAACTCTATAATTAAATCCACTTTCGTGACATGCTACCTACTAGGAATTTCAACATAGACAATTAAGGATGGTTGGGTTATGGGGTTGGCTACACCATCCTGTAGAAACTTTAAAGCCAAAAAATAAAACTTCAACAAACATGAACAAGTCACGCAAGAAATTCTAATACAATTATTATACTTCATGAGAGGTCATAGAGATACCAAGAGAACAGATAATATAATATGAGAATAAATGTGATAAAGTATACTGCATGGCTTTTATCCAATGTATGGAGAACAGTAAAAACAACCAAAAAGCTACAGACTTTCAATAAGTGGGTTGCTTCCGGCATGAACCAAACCGGATAAAATGGTATGAAAAAATCACCAATGTGTAACTGATGACAAGAACCAGACAAGTGCCCAGTGGGAAATAAGAGATGAAAAGACGAGGCCTGGTGATTTGGTATAGACAAACACAATAGGAAACCTGTTGATGTAGCATTACAACCCTCAGGAAATCATAAGTTGCTTCAATGATTCCAAAATCAAAACTTCATGCTTTGGGAAGAATACCTCCAAACTGAAAAATAAAGAAATAATAAAGTCTTGCCCTGAAACAAATGACAGCCTGCTAACCAACATACATCAGAGTCACCTCCCCCTTTTTCCCCCCCCCAGTGTATACCAGGACCCACAGACATACCATGCACTGAAAAAGCAGGACTAGCAAAACTAGGATCAAGCTTGGTTCAAACAAATACTTACTCCAGCCAAACGTGCAATACAGCTAAACGAATACTCCACAACAATTACAAAGAGGAATGGCTATTAAACGATGGGGCACAAAGGGTCGATACTGGTCATCGTCTTTGTATAATGAAATAGACCCTAC
Source organism: Oreohelix idahoensis (assembly GCA_024509875.1). Lineage (NCBI taxonomy): Eukaryota > Metazoa > Mollusca > Gastropoda > Stylommatophora > Oreohelicidae > Oreohelix > Oreohelix idahoensis. The sequence continues at coordinate 115,780 of JAMPIV010014736.1, forward strand.
CAGCTCTCCACAGAAGGAGAACAAGTGGTAATAATCTTCAGACTCCGCACTGCCACAACAGATTGAGAATACCATCCTAAAAAAATTTCAACAAGCTAAAGATAGGAAAAACTACTGATCAGGTGTAACTGTGGGGCCCTATAAAAAATGACTGCCTGACCCATACTGCTACAAAGTTGCCCCTTATTATGTGGTACAGAGGGGGGGGGGGAAGTGGCGGGAGGGGGGGGGGGTGGGGAAATATGCCCGACGACGCGCACAAGCTCCTCTCCTTTCGTGAAAAGCTTACACACCTGGGGGATCAAAATTCAAAATCGCCTCCAAAACAACAACTGTTACTACCTACATGCTTTCTTTGAGAACATTACAAGTAGGACTGAACAGAGGAGAGGAACGAACTGCACATCTGAAGTAAGCCAAAGACCCACAATAACCCCGCCCTGCAGCAACTCCCGTAGCCAACACACGAACCACACCTGGCGCACTTTTGAGCAAAGAACAGAACTCAACAAACCAATACTCAAGAAGCACTTGAAACAATCATGGGCCACATATCAACACTATGAAGACCCCCCCTGCACGGTGATGCCATTAAACTGTGCCCATCCCAGTTCCCCAATAATAACGACCAATATCACAGCAAGTTATGGGGCTGACCTGCCCAGACATTTAAAATACAGCAAAATGGTGCCGATGCTCCCCAAAAATCACAAAGAACTCCCTATATCGCACCACTCAACAAGCTACCAGAGCCATGCGTGCAAATTCACTAAAACTTTGCACTGGCTGCAAAAAGAGCGACAATCTCAGCAAACCCTACTTAACCCAACAACAACAAATAGCAATTACAAAGCAGCCCTTGTTCTGGAATCACCCAGGCGAAGGTAACCAAAAAGCACCATGGAGAAGCCATCCCTGGCTCCCAGAAAAGAGCAAATGCGAGAGGAAGGATTGTACTCAAGCTACTCGACACTAACCTGCAGGCATCGCTACAATACAAACCTTGTCATGAAAATCCAATAGAAGGCCTTTTGATCCCCCTTGCGGACTTAATGCTATTGACTAGATAAGAAAATGTGATAAAAAATGAAGTCAGCTTAGTGTGCACTAATAAAGATACGAAATCCCCCTACAAGATGTGGAATCCATTCATAATACCTAAGGCAGCAATATGGACCAAAATCAGCTGGAGGAACAACAAAATGACATCAAAATAAAGATAAAATCAAGAGAAAGAGAGAGATTTCATTAACATCAAAGGCCCCCAGTGAAGTGACCACCGACGCACTCAAACCACACCCCCAACCCCCCACCACCGTAACAAATTATTAAATAATTATACGTTTTTTAATCTTTACCCCCAGCCACATCACCCAGATGCTCCAGCGCGGAACAGACCTCCAAACAAAACACAACCAGCCTACCCCATGCCCCCAACCCGATTATTATCATAAAACCCTTACCATTACCCCCCAACAAACCCCCCTACTGGTGCACTTGCTAGTG
>JAMPIV010014737.1:0-283658 GCA_024509875.1 Oreohelix idahoensis
TGAGGTTTACTGTTACAGTAGTGTCAAATAATCTGTGTTTAACCCATTGTTTCTGGCGTCAGATGGAGATATGGTACACTCTGACTGGAGCTGTGCCAAGAGTTGTTTTTCTCAAAAATTACCTGCCATGCCGATCACGTCTACGTCACAGCCGAGAGATGTTTGTGTATAGCGTTTCCTTTACACGTCACACAGATGATAACTCCCAGAAGAACTACAATAACTATGATTGCTATTTGCAGTCTGACATTGTCTTCTAGCAGCCCAGATTACTGCACAACTTCCATAGAATGGGAATTTTATCCAGACAGGAATATAACTCTTCTGTCTTATTTTTCCACAACAGTGAACAATTAGCATTTGACGTTTTCATACTGCAAGCTTTTATAGGACTAGCTTCATTTTTGGCTGTTGTGATATTTACAACTATTTTAATTAGAAAGCTAACATATGACGTCACACATTTTTTGCATTTGTTAATTCCCCCTTTCTCCTTTTTCACATGTCATCACAAAAATTCAGAGTCGCCCCTAATACAACGTCACAAATCTCTTTAACCCCCCCCCCCCCCCCTCTCCACCTTAAAAATTTTATTATTTGTTTTTTTCACTACTGAAAAGCAACAACGTAATCGAAAGTAAATTAGTTACCTAGTCATTAGGACCCAAAAGGACTTGAACAATTACTTCTGTCCACCAAAAAACACAGCAAGGCCCAGAATCTATACCTAAACACCAAGAAGACCAAAGTATTGACAACAGACAAAGTAAAGACCAAACCAGAAATTGAAATTGATAACGAAGAACTGGAAAGTGTCAATGAATTCGAATACTTAGGATCAATCATTAACAGCTCTGGCGACTGTGCAGTAGAAATTAAAAGAAGACTTGCAATTGCCTCACATAAACTAATACAGATGAAAAACCTATGGCAAGGCACAAGCAAAGAAACAAAGTTACAACTGATCAGAGCATGTATATTCCCAGTAGCAACATACGGCTGCGAGACTTGGACACTCAATAAAACAGTTGCAAAAAAAGATTACATCATTCGAAATGAAATGCTACAGAAGGATGTTGAGAATACCCTGGACAGAAAAAAAAACCAACAGAGAAGTACTGCACTCACTAAACGTACAGGAACATTGGCTCCTAAATACCATCGCAATAAGGAAGCTGAAATTTTTCGGTCATATAAAAAGACATAATAGTCTGGAAAAAAACAGTGATGGAAGGCATGGTCCCTGGAAAAGGGGGAAGGGGTCGACCTAGACGACGGTGGACCCAGGACATCACAGAGAGTCTGAACTTGTCTTTGGCTGATGCAGGTCGACTTGCCCAGAATCGTGATGCGTTCAGAGCAGCTGTAATGGAGACAACGTTCTGGAAAGAATATGTCACATGATGAGTCATTATCACCTTTCAAGTCCATAAGGAGCATATGCTATATAACAAGTCTTCGAGGCATGGAGGCATATCTGGAGTCATCCTTATATGACCACCAGCTATGCGCAATGCTACAATATACAAATGTGGAAGTGAACCTCTGTCTGTGAGGCTAATTACACTCTTATTAACTCTTAAAATCATCCAAACAATGTAAGGGATTCCCCTAGTGGTGAAACGTGTTGAGAACCCAGCATTGCACACTAAGCGTGAAGAAGTCACTTGAGCCCCAGACGTAGTTTTCTGGCTTTGACGTGGTTGACTGCATGCCCAATGGACCCAGTGATAGGCAGGGGGAGATCAGAAGTGATTCTGTGCAATATATGATAATTCCTTCAGAGAGCCCAGAACCAGAGCACAGTATTTTAGCTCTGCATAGTTGGAGAGAGAGCCCTTGGAAGGCGGGGAATGCACAGTACGTCGCGCGATTCTTACTCATAGCTTGTGATCAGATGTGATGACCCTTTAAATGCAAGCCAAGCTGGAGAAATTGAAGCTCATGACTTTAAGCCACAGGAAAAGCCTAGATCTACAGTGTAGATAATACCAAGAAGTTTTCAACTTGGTATTGGCTGCAAAAGAGCGAGAAGCTCAGCAGCTCTAGTTACACAACAACAACAACAACAACAACAACAACAATGATATGTCTTCCTGTCCTGTGTCATCAGCTCAAGGTCTGTCCATATCTCCTTCATCTCCATCATGTCTGTCTCCTGTTCTCTTCTCCATGTATTCCCTGGTTTTCGTCTCCTTCTCTTAACCAAAGGATTCCAGAAGACAAGGACTGCCGGGTAAATCTATCAGCAGGTTTGCTCAGTCTTGTGTCCTATCCATCACCTCTAAATCTTCTCATGTCTGGTTCTTCTGGCACATGTCTGTTTCGTGTCATCAGTTCCACGTCAGTGATCTTGAACTACAACTACAGCTCTTCTATTTAAGCAAGCACCCATTTATGAGAGTGTTCGTGGTTAGAGCGCAGGCCTCACGTGGCAACGGGAGCCGGTTGGACACACGGTGGTGTCACGCTACAGTCTATCAGCTGTAAATGGATACCTGACGCTACTGTTGGGTCAGGACAGGCAAGGCAGCGAGAAGAGGAAGTGATGACTTCACCTCTTAAAGCTTGGTCTAGTATTTTGAAGTCTCTAACACGTCATTCGTCTACGACAGTATCTGCTATGAGACTACTTTTTTTAAACCCATTTGTAAAAGTCTGACGCTTTTTTGTAGTTGTTTTTGTTGTCCCCCATCTTGAGAGCCATACAATAGGACTAACTTGACATTTGAATTGATTCTGATTTTTGTGTCTTTTAGTCTCGATACATTTCTTTGATTTCATCAGATGTTATCGCGATGGTGATAACCTGTTACTGTTTTTTAATCTAATTTTAAACAGCACAATCTATTTAGTTTGTATTTTGTTTTCTAAGATGTGTATTACATTATTTTAAAAAGACATATATCATTCAAAACAATTTAAACCACTTAAAGATTGTAACAACTATCCGACATTTCAGCTGAGATTATAATATTAACTAGTAAACAGACTGTCAAAATAACGACGGGGAAAGAGCTAAAGCTAACATCTTAACATTTCAGTATCTGTATCACATTTAGAAGACTGAGAAACTCTGTTGATTCTCAATGAAGTTGTTGGACTCATTTTTATAACGTTTTGAAAAACAAAATTATCTTGGTTTTTTTCAAGGGACGTAATTTATCCTCTTCCATGTTGAAGGGAAACAATTAATCAGCAAAAAAAAAAAAATAAGAACTAGTAAACATACCATTCCAAGAAATAGAGAGGAAAAAAAGAGAGTTAATTTATAACGTCTTAACATTTCAACATGGGCAGTACATTGAAAAGACTATGCAACTAATTTTATGATTTTTAATATATTTATTTTACCAATGGTTTTAAAATTTTGATAAAACTTGTTGGCTTTTTTTTCAAATGATGTAATTTCCCTCTTCTGTGTCAAAGGGAAATAATCAAACGGCACAAAAATAATAATAACAATAAAACATTTAGTTTACAGTTTTACATTTTCTATATGTTTTCTATTTATTATTTACAACTTAGCTCCAACTTTTGTGAGAAAAAGAAATATGTTATTTTGACGATTGTGCATTTAGTGCAAAGGCCAGAAGCGCACGACTTTAAATAATTTCAAGACTGCAACTTTGGTGCGAAAAAGTTTGTGATTGGCGGCACGTCTGTGAGAATGAAATATATAGTGGACATAAGTCGTTTAACTATTGTAGATAAAAGTTAACTACAGTAATGCGAATGAAAGTTAACTATTGCGGATAACGGTAGAAAACTAATTTATATAAGAAGCCAGTATGACTCTTTTTAATTTTTGTGTGATGTAAGATTTTTCTAAACCCCCATCCTCACACAAAGTAACAAAATTATGATCCCCCCTCCCCCACACACAATGGAAATACTCTCCCGATTAGACGCAATGCAAAACACAGTACACAAGAGCTGCCTACAACGCAGACATGTGGAATCCCGCTATAGAATACATTGACGTGTCCTGATGTGATCCTTTCTTCTTCTTTCTTTGATCCTTAGCCATCAACTGTCGAAGCAGTCAGTGGCCATCACGCCTGGGGGCATCTTGTAGGGCAGAAAACAAACTGCATCCACTTTGCTCGGTCAACGGCACTCCTTCGGGCAGTGCCCCAGATCTGGTTCATTCTCAGCATCTGGGCCTTCACAGTTATCCGCCAAGTTGTTCTTGGTTGGCCTCTCTGTCGTTGTCCTTTAGGGGTCCATAGCATAGTTGTTCTTGTGATGGCATCGAGATCTCTTCTGAAGACATGACCAACCAAACTCCCGCGTCTGCCAGCTATGATGGTGTACATGTCCTCTTGGTTGCTCCGAGTAAGCAGATCTTGGTTGGTGATGGTATTCGGCCAAAAGAGGAGAATTTCGACACCTGTTTTTCTGTTACTCTCCAGCATACCGCACCACAGCGTAGGACAGAAAGTACACAACTCTTAAAAAATCTTAATTTGGTGTTTGTGCTGTACTGAGAGGGCTTCCAGCTGTTGTTTAGACTAACAAAGGCTGTTCTCGCTTTATTCGTTTGTTTTACTGTCACCTTCTTTCTGTATTTTCTCCTTTGTTGTCTTTTACTTCAATGGTTATTAATTGTATTTGTTTCTTGATGTTATTTTCTTGAAAGTCGTGGAGATGGTTGTTTGTTTTCTGTCTTTCTTTGGTTTTCCAGAATGGTGTGTTTGTTTCTAGTGATTCTTTGAGTATGTGTTTTGTCTCTTGAAAGAGTGGACACCCCTGGTACCTGGCACTGTGGTTACTCTGCCAGTTTGCACATCTTCTGTTTTTATTTTCTTGTTTATAATCTGTGTCCTCCTTAGCCATTGCGCAGTTCTCCATGTTGGTGGGCTCCCCGCACAGAAACTGCATCTTTGTGTTCTTTTACAAGCATACGGTTTGTGGCTAAAGCGTTGACAATTTGTAATATAAGTATATAAACCAATAAAACAGTATTGAATCAGTTCTACAAATTAACGGTTCACATGAAACAAGGGACGTTTCGGGTTTTACCCTTCGTCAGCCACAGTTACGAACAGGTGACAAGGACAACAATTACATATACGTACTACAAAACATACGATGATGAAAAACATACACCAAATTAGCGATACAAGCAGATGGAAAAAGTAAACACCCACAGTGATGAGCGAAAACAGAACAATAATAATACAAGAAAATCGTAAAACCTGAAAGAAATACCGAAACAAGAAAGTAAATAATCAACGAAACGAAAACAAGAGAATGAACAAAACTTCAGAACAAGTAAAAGGTCACTTAGCTAGATCCGTAGATGCTTAGAATAGAACACTGAGGTACCTTGTCCAAGAAATATTTACTTGCTGAGCAGTTTTCCATTCTTGTCTTTTATGAAGCAACTTGTTTGCTTGTATTTCCTCGTTAGCTTCTTTGTGCTGTTATACAGTTCTCTCATATTTCTTTATCTTCTGCCTCTCTTGCCAACTCTTCAATATACTCCCCCTTGTCTCTTTTGATACTTCTTTTTACTTCTGTGATTGCTTCTGTGTACATTTCTCGAGCCTTGGCTTTGGAACTTCTGGTTTTGCTTGTATTTAAATCTGCTTTCTTGTTTTTCCTGTCTTTTATCTTCTTGATGGTTTCTGTTGTTATCCATGCTTTTTGTTGGCGTTCCCTTTTCGCCAGTATTTCTTCACATGTCTAATTCCATACCGTTTTGATTTGCTGCCAATAGTCTTCTGTATTCTCTACATCTTCCAGCTGTTGGAGCACTTGGAATTTGTTGGATATTGTGACCGCAAATTTGTCTCTTGTTTCTTGATTTCTTAGATGTCCTACATTAAAATGTTGTCTATAATTTTGCATTGTTGCATATCTCTTGAGTTTCATTTTTACACAGGGAAAAGACAAAGATAATGAGAATAAATGCAGGTAATGATAAAAGGGTTGAACTTGAAGAAGCACCAATACAAGATGTAGAATCGTACACATATCTTGGTAGCAATATAGACAAAGTTGGAGGGACAGACAGTGATATCAAAATAAGAATACAAAAAGCAAGAGGAGCTTTCATTGCATTGGGAAATATATGGAGATCAAGAGAAATAGGATCCAACACGAAAATAAGAATCTTCAACTCAAATGTGAAGTTAGTCCTATTGTATGGCTCTGAGACATGGAGAACAACAAAGACAACTACCAAAAAGCTACAGACTTTCATAAATGGGTGCTTGCGTAAAATAGAGGGATTAAAATGGTATGACAAGGTTACCAACGTGGAACTGATGACAAGAACTAGACCAGTGCCAGTGGAACAAGAGATGAGAAGAAGACGATGGCGATGGATAGGACACACACTGGGGAAACCTGTTGATAGCATTACAAGGCAGTCCTTGTTCTGGAACCCCCAGGGCAAGAGAGGCAGAGGTAAACCAAGAAGCACATGGAGAAGAGAGCTGGAAACAGAGGTGAAAATGATAAGGAGAACGGGGACAGAACTTGAGATGATGGCACGTGACAGGAGGACTTGGCATGTGTTTGTTGAAGGCCAATGCTCCCTTGGGAGGGGAGGGTTATGAATGAATATCCTTGATTTAGATGTCTCTGACTGTATGCCTCGTGGTCCTGTTCTCTTCTGTCAGGTTTGGTGTTTTGTACTTTTTAGTTGTTTTAATTCACGCTTATCTTTCCCCGGACTGTGACCTGGTCATCGTTGACATTGTGTTTGTATTTATTTAGTTACTTATTTTTCTTTTCCTATTTACGTTAGTTTCCTGTCTCGTATTTTGTTACTCTTATTCTAATTATGTAGTCTTGTTTGTACTTATTGTTTATCCCTAGTCTTACTTCTTATAAATTATGTTTAAATTCTTATTTATTCTTTTAAACCTATTTGATCAAGATAGACCTAGCTGACGAAATTCAATTACTATTTATTTACTCTACGATAACCTTGTTGAACACTTAATTAACACTAGTTATCGTCCTAACTGGGTATGATAACTTTAAATTATTCGCTTAACTAATAATATCAATACTTAATAGTTTCACTAATACTCCTAGTTATCTACGATTATGGCACATGGTACACTCAACTTATTGCTATTTCCTAATGGTTAAGGAAAACAAGATGGCTGCTGTACCTCATTAAAGAAAACGCCACGTGGTGCCTGGTCCTATTTAATCTGTATCACTAATATTCCTAATTTTTACTAATACTCCTAGTTAATAATTTACTAATAATACAGGTCGTTCAATAATACTTAAATAAGCTACCGAAGAGAAAATAAATAAGGAAAAACGTATGTGGAATACGTGGCGTTTTGGCCTGTGGTGCTCAGGACGACATTTAACGTTTTGTACCTGCTAGTTCGCTCGGTGGGTGGCGTTTTAGAACTGAAGTGGTCTTATTTGATTAACGAATTTAGTTTGATAGTGCATTCTGTAACTTCTGTCTTTGTTGCTGTTAAATTAAAGGGATTTATATTCATTTTTTGTCAAGACTCTGTCACATATTTCCTGCAATTCATTTTCATTATTTGCCATTAAGATTTGCTTAATTTTTAAAAGTTGCATTATAAAAATAAGACAATTTTACATTATAAATCACATAAAATCTTTAATTTCATAATAAACTGCTAATTTTTCCTTAAAATGAAACCTTATTATAAAATTATTTCTCACGGCGCACAACGTTGCTGATCTAATTACGGCGTTATGTATTTAACTTTGGGTTTTTCTGATTTTTGAAAGTCATCATTTCGTGCTGATGGAAAGACGGTAAATACGCTTTTCATTTTATATATATTTATATACTGTATATAATTTACCTCTGTCCTGTGTCTGGAACGCTCATGCTTCGGAACCTGGAATAGGTTTTGCACTGAAGATTGAGAGACAAGAACAATTTGCAGTAAAACAAACAGCGGGATAAATCAAAATTTTCCAGAGTGTCATGGAATCAAACCAAGATAGATTGTTTCGTATTAATATGCTTTTGTCCCTCGGCCAAAGATCTAAAACTGGGCACTGATTGTCAAATGGTAATCAAGAACTAACAATAGAAAGAAAAACTTTACAGGTCTTATATATATCATTGCAAACTTTAAACATAATCTTACCAACCATCAGCGTGCAATGGTGGGCTTTTAAAACCTCTAAAGTTTTTTATTTTTACTTTATAAGGAGCGTGGATAGTGCAATGACGAGCATGTGTGCCTTCAATCAAATCGGTTTTGGTTCCATTCCCCTGAAAGACAAAACTTTTTTCTGCCTTTAATTATAACAGGAAATAAAACAAAATACAAAACATAGAAAACGGTATTGGGTGTCTCATATATTAAGTTACATTATTTAACAAACTCCAGAGTTTTTATTTGTTTTAAAAAACATTGTTTAAGCAATTTCTACCCAGGCCTTAGCAAAGTCTTGAAAATGAAAACATCGGTGGAGGTTATACAATAAAAATGAGTTGAAAATCGTCATAGTTAAATGCAGACTAAAATATGCACAACTTTAAATCAACAAAATACCTATTTAAACAAAAACATTATGTACCTAAAGAATAGTTCTGGTAATTTTTGCTTAATAATTTTTTTATACCCGATTCCATCCAGCTAATATGCCATAATTAGCAGCGAAAAGGGGTGGGGGGGGGGGGGAGGGGAAATTATAAATATTTGCTTATATAGTCGCTTCTTTTCTACCATGGGTAGTGGAGGTTAAAAGTACCAGATCGACGCCTTTAAGATCAGTCCGGTTTTATCTCGTTTCTTGTGATCAAAGTTTAAGGCCACACAGGTGATTGGCCTGTTGTATCTTTGCATGGTGAAGGGGCTGCGTCAGTTAATAAATACACTCATATTAATCTTTACGTACTCTTCGAGTCAGTTTTGGAAATGTCCGCTAAACCATCTCATGTCTGATTCCCATTTTCAATGTGACATCTGCTTCTGCGTTCAGTTTGTAGTCATGTTAAATCTGCACGCCTGTCGCCAGGACGTTGTCTACAGTCTTTTCCAGGTCAGCTCGGCAGCACATAGCTTCTGCTTGAGCTCAGCACACCCTGGCCAGATCAGATGTCGTGGGTCATCATGAGTTGGGCAATTTTGGAGAATGTGTTGGGGAGTCTAGATTCCATTTCTACATAGACATTCATTTGGATCAGTTATCCTGGGGCGATAGAGATGACCCAGTAATCTGCAGTAGCCAGTTCTCATGCTGAAAATGATGGTCTGTTGGTGTTTGGTAAGTTTGTGGATTGGGTCAACTCTGTTGTATAAAAAGTATTAAACTGGTCGTCCTTACATATTTATTAACTGCTGCGTGTTTACACCAAATTATTGGTTGTCATTCATTATTGTTTGTTCTCTGCTGTGGTTGTGTAAATGGACATCTTGGCAGTTTATATTCGATCGCGTACGTGTAAACAAAAAAAGAGCATGCAAGGTATTTCTATACTTTGTGCTCATTTTAAAGTACAGGAAAATATTCACACTTGAATTAATCGTCTCAAACAAAAATGCAATTTAATAAACGCTAAATTTCAGGTAAAACAGGAACAATAGTGTAGCAAACAATTAGAAAGCAACCATACTCATTGTTTTCCTGTCTCTGTTAGACATAGCTTTGGACGTCTCTTCGTTCGCATTCGCCGATTTACTGCGCCAAGTACTTTTCTGTCTTAGCTGTCTGATTAAAATCATTGTAAATATCAGCACAGCAACAAAGGAGACAAGACTCAGCATAGCTTGAACGATGTATGCAACTTCATGTAATTTCTCACTGCCACTTCTAAATATTAAACCTAGAAGAGTTTTGTTCTTGCTAGGATAAAATTTCCAGTTAATGAACACTGCACAGTACACGGGAGCCACAGATAAAAACATCAGACTGTAAATAAAAACCATAACTATTGTAGTTCTTCTGGGAGTTATCATCTGCTTGACGTGTAAAGGAAACGCTATACACAAACATCTCTCGGCTGCGACGTAGACGGTAATCAGGCAGGTAATTTTAGCGAAAGCTTCGCGAGGGACAGCTCCGGTCACATAGTGAAATTCTAAAGGTATTATGGGAACATCTGATGTCTCAAGCAATGGGTTTACACACACGTTGAACCACTGTTGCATGATAAGACTACATAGATCAGAAACGGCCAACGCAAAAAAGCTAACATTAATACTTGAGTTCAGACCTTGTCTATAAAAAACGACCAAGTTGATCATATTGGCAGCTGTTCCAAAAAGGCTCAACAGCCCACACAAAAAGACGTAATTTACGACTTGTATTATTTGTCTTTGATTATCGCTTATGATTGTCCCCATTTTGTGTTTGTTTCCATTAGAATGAATTTTCACAGGTATCTGTTCAGAATATGATTGTGTAACTTCGTTGGCAAGGATTGTGCTAAACGTCGTGTTATAAGTTAGATACCATCTATTTAACAAGCTAAAGATCGGAACTACCGATGAGTGTAGCTATGGCTCCGATAAAATGACAGCTGAACATCTGCGGCAAATGTACCCAACATATGGAGAACTGAGAAAACGAATATAGCCGTCATCAGTACCACTCCTTGACAAACTCTATAACAAAAACATCAGACCTGACCACTCTTGACAAACTCTATACCAACAATATCAGACTGACCATTCCTTGACAAACTCTATAACAACAACATCAGACTGACCATTCCTTGACAAACTCTATAACAAAAACATCAGACTGACCACTACTTGACAAACTCTATACCAACAATATCAGACTGACCATTCCTTGACAAACTCTATAACAACAACATCAGACTGACCATTCCTTGACAAACTCTATACCAACAACATCAGACTGAGCACTCCTTGACAAACTCTATACTAACAACATCAGACTGACCATTCCTTGATAAACTCTATACCAACAACATCAGACTGAGCACTCCTTGACAAACTCTATACCAACAACATCAGACTGACCACTCCTTTATTTTAAACGTCTTTGAATTTTTTAGTGTACGGTACTCAGAAGATGGAAGTATTATAAGTTAGAGACGTTTCAGTATAATACAAACATTTCATTTGTTGCATGTTGTCTTAGGTAAGGGGTAAGGATCCCGTTACATGCCCATTGAGGCATATTGGGAATATGGTGTTAGGCCCATATTTTCTTGACCATACGGCACACTAGGGATGATGGGGTCAGCATCACGCCGGCTGCCTTTAACTTTCTCAGAGCTGCTCTGGAACCCAATTCACGAGGCTGGGTCAACCCCGGAGTACTTGGCAGTCTAAAAAATCCCACCTCAACTGGGGATCGAACCATGGAGCTCGGAAGTGTGGTCTTAGGCTTTCGAAATATTTGATAATACCAGTCGATGTAAACGGAAGGTAGATAATATATCTATCTATACAATCTTCACTTCATAACATTTTACACTCAGAAAAGGCGCTGGTTCTGACATGTGACTTAATTATGCTATGAAGCATTACTACATTGCCCTGTGTAGTTCTAAGGGTCTTTGAAAAGACAAAAAAGAATAGGACTACTACACCTTAATGCAGCTAATTGATATGAGGATGTGCTTGAGGTTGGCAACCTCATCATATAAAACAAATTGTCACAGAAACCATCGCTGCAAGAAAATGTGACCGTTGGGTGTGTCACAAATTGACAGTAAATTCCTAGCACGTAATCGTGTTTTGACTACACTAGCCGATGCGCGGGCGGCCGCCTTACTAAAGGTCTCTTGTAGTTGAGCGGTGCAGAGTGGCCAACCCTTTGGAAGCTGGGTAAGTTCCTTACGTCTCCGACCAGGGCAGAGACACTCGCATTCGTTCTGCGCCTTTGTAATGGCCCTTTTTCGTCGATCGCTGGGTTAGCTGTATGTAATGTTAGGTAAATCCAGGGAACTTAGTGTCTCTGATGTAGATTCTAGACTAATGTTTATGTTACTCGGGGTTACGTGAAAAGCGTGGTGCACACAGCACGCGATAGCAGATGGTTAAGTCAGCGTCCGTACCTGGACTATATAGGCCTGAAAGAAGCTACTGTCTTTACACTTCGTTAACAAACTGGGCCCGATGATAAACCGAATGAGACACAGGCAGTTGTGGAAATATAATTCGACCAGTGTCACGTAACATTCGTGGTTTCTCGGGGTGAGTTGAAATTTTGTAAAATAATGTATGCTTAGTTTTAGTGTATATATAACTGATAGTAGTGATTTGCTGTTTTTTCCTGTGACAACTCTTCAGTAATTTATTCAGTAAGGTGTCGTGTTATATGTGCCAATGTAGCTCCGTTACATCCTACACTAACATATACGTAATCTGTTAAGAGTCTCATTGTTTTGTTAGTGTTTACGATGGGTTAACTGTAAGCTTAAGCTGACATTACTTTTAGGGAATTACAGTTGTGTAACTTACTTACTAAGTCGTTCCCCTTCTACCGTGAGGTGTAGAGGTTTGGAAGAGAGAGCGCCAGACTATCCTATCGACTGTCTTCCTCCTGGCCTGGTTCCATTCTAGTCCTCGGTCCGTCAAAGATTGTCTAATGTTGTCCTCCCAAAGGACTCTGGGTCGTCCTGGGGGCCTGGATCTCTGGCTCTTTGTTTCCCATGCTTGTCGTGGTAGCCAATATTCTCCCATTCTGCAGACATGGCCAAACCATCTTAGTTGGGACTGTTCTACTTGGTTCTGCAAGGGGTGGGATTTTAGGGCTTGACGTATCGTCTGGTTGTCGATCATGTCTCTTCTTGTTACTTCAATCACCTTCCTCAGATACCTCATTTCTGAGGTTTGGATCTGGCTTTTGTGGATTGTAGTCATTGCCCATGACTCGCATCCATATGTCAAGACTGGGACATATATGGAGCGGTATACAGCCATCTTCGTTTTCTTACCAACCTCTCTCTGGCTGAGGAACCCTCGATTAATGGTCTGAAAAAGTCTCCCAGCTGCTTCTTTTCGAGTAGCCAACTCTTCTTTGATGCCTCCCTTTTGGTCTATAATAGCTCCGAGGTATATTAAGTGGTCGACCTGCTCCAGGACCTGTTCTCCCAGCTTCTTCTCGTGATATCACCATGGATTTTGTTTTAGAGCTGCTTATGACCATCCTTCTCTTCTCCAGCTCTTCCTTCCAGACTTGCAGGTTGGATTGGAGATGTGCCTCTGATTTAGCAATCAGGGCAACATCATCAGCAAATGCCAGCTCTGAAATACAGACCTGTATCTTCCAGTACCCCACTGAATACTTTCTTGTTCTCTCCTTACATGCCTTGATGACATCGTCCATGAGGAGTATGAAAAGATAAGGTGACAGGATATCATCTTGTCTTACACCAGTGGTGGTCCTGAATTCTTCTGACTTATGATTTGCTGTCCTCACATAATTTCTGCAAGACTTGTAGAAGTTCTGTATAGCATGAATCAGAGGTGCTAGAATGTTCTTCCTTGTCAAACAGTCCCAAAGTTTGCTCTAGGGATCCCTATCAACACCTTTTCCAGATCTATGAAACAAAGATGGATCTCACTCTTATACTCAAGGGCCTTTTCACTCAGCTGTCTGAGTGTGAAGATTAGGTCTTGAGTACTTCGGTTTGCTCGGAATCCGCACTGGACCTCATCCAATTGTGGCTCAGCTAGGCATCGGAGTCTCTGCTCTAGGATTCTAGAGTAGATTTTACCAGGGACACTGAGAAGGGATATGCCTCTATGGTTTCCACATTGTCGATTGTCACCCTTTTTGAAAATTGGTGTTATGATGGCAATCTCCCAATCCTTTGGTATGGTCTTGTTGCACCACGGTGCCTGTAGGACCCTTAAGAGTAATAGGTCGCCTGATGCTCCCATGTACTTAACCATTTCTGGTGTTATACCATCAATCCATGCAGCTTTGCCCATCTTGATTTTCTCCAGTGCTGCCTTCAGTTCTTCCATCTTTATGTCATCTTCATCATCATTGGTTTTCTCTTCTGTACTAGTGGTTATCATTTCTGATGCTTGACCTTGCTCACCATCCAGGAGTTCTGAGAAATATTCTTTCCATCTATCCATTACTTCCTTCGGGGTAGTAAGCAATTTGCCTTGCTTGTCCTTTATAAATTTGAGAGGGCATTGTTTTTCCTTTCTCATGTTCTTTAGGGTCTTATAGAACAATTTCTGGTTTTCTAGCGCATCTTTTCTCCAAATTCTTCCCAGGACTTCTGTTTTGCTGCTAGCACCTTGTTCTTTGCTTCTGTTCTGAGTGTCACATATTGTCTATATTTCTCCATTTGTCCTGTTGTGTATTTAGCTCCTAAGTATTGTTTCCATGCCATTTTCTTCTCTCTTTTTTTCTCCTCGACTTCCTCTTTCCACCAATATGTCCTCTTTCTCTTGTTCCCAAGTCGGACCACCACATGCTTCTGCAGCTGATGTCTTTATAATGTCCTTGAATTTAAGCCAGAGGGTTTCCAAGTCATCAGGTTGTTCTTCTGTGTTGCTCACCGTTGCTGCAATAAGCCCCTGACATCTGGTCTTAATTTCTGGCTCTCTCAGTTTGTAGGTCTTAATGCTCATTTCTCCCGTTCGTTTACTTAGTTTCTTGCGTGATGTTGGGTAGTTCCTAGGCTGAGCAACTCTTTCAGTTATTCTTTTGATTGTAAGCAGGTAGTTATCACTTCCAATCTCTGGCCCCCTCCAGACTCTAGCATCTCGGACATATTTGAATGAGCTCCTCCTAACAATGGCATAGTCGATCACTGACTTCTCATTCTTTGTTGGTTCACATCTAGTGTATGCATGTATGCGCTTATGGGGGAACTTTGTGTTTGTAATGATCAGATTCTGCTCACTGCAGAATCTAAGGAGTCGCTTTCCATTGTCATTGACAGTTTCTTCTCCATAACTTCCGATAACTCCACCCCATCTATCATGGTCATTTCCAACTCTGGCATTGAAATCTCGGAGCATGATAATTTCATCTAGGCAGTCATCCACTGTCCTTTGAAGCAGATCGAAGAATTCCTCCTTGACCTCTGCTCTCTCATCCTCATTTGGTCCATACACTATGACTAGTTTGACTATGGTTTCTCCTTCTTTTAGTTTTACAACCATAATGCGCTCCGAGACAAAGTTCCATCCCTTGATACTATCTTTTTGGTTTTTGGACACAATGTAACCCACGCCCCTTTAGCTATTTCAGATGTGGATACATCACTGTAGAGCAGCGTGTTGCCATCGAGATCCATGACTCCATGTCATTTTTTCTTTGTTTCCGTTATAGCCAGGATCTCTAGTTTTGCTTTCCTCATCTCTTCCACCAGCTCCTCTTCTTTCCCATTTATACTTCTTGTGTTCCAAGTTCCATAAGTCGTAGCCCGTAATCTGTTCCAGTTCGTCGCCTTTAGAATCAGTCCGGTTTTCGCTCTTGTAGTTCGCATAATCATGTTTTAAAGCAAACAGGTGATTGGCCTGTTGTGCCTTTGCATGGTGGAGGGGCTGCCTCCTTACGGCCTCTATGCAGGCCGCCCTCCTCCTTTTTCAGACGGGCTTGGTACCGGCCTAGGATAAGTTGCTAGCTATAACAACAGACAGAAGTTATGCCAGGCAGTTATTTTATTTTTTGGTAGGAACTTCTCACGGCAGGGAATGGAACCATAGCATGTCTCTATTGGGTGGTTTAGGCAGTCTAGAAATTAGCCACCAGCCAGTAAAATAATTCTGTCCTATGTAAAGTCACAATGTATCATAGTAGCATAAACATTGCATTTGTATGTATTCTATTTTGGGAGGTTATTATTTTTCCCTTGTGTGTATCGACCCCACGGGGCGCATACAAATTGGTTGTGTAATGTATTTAATGCTAATATGTTATGTAAATTCCAGAAACTATATAGTATGAATTTTACATCCTCACAATGAGAACTACATGGTCAGAACACCCATATGTTAAATTGGGAGAGGACACCCCGTCGATTTTACGGACAGGGCAATTGCTCAGATGTACATGTATGTGCAAAATATATTAGTCTATGCGGGATGCATGTTGACAATTGATATTGTGGAAGTAACAGGATGACAACTCATGTGGAAAGAGACAACACAGAGACTTGCCTAGCAATAATAAAACAAAGACTGAAGTATAACATTAAAGTTATTATTTTATTTTGCTTGAGGTAATGGATGTATGTTTGGTCTTAGTTCCATGTACAACCACTGCTAAAAACAGCTGACTACTCGTACAAACACAAGCTGAGGTAACGCACACATTCTCCTTCCTGTCTAACGGTTTGCAGCAAGACAAGTGTCAAATTGCCTGGCAGCTATATCCACTTCGCATTACCTCTAAACAGGGGAAAATCACGCGAATATCGATTCCATTGCAGTGTAGAACCAGCGACCGCAGCCTGACGTCACGTATCGTGCAGTAGTGGTTTCCTACTAGCCTATTTAGTAAAATGTCAGAGAGTAGTGGCATCCATCATATCCATCAACACATCATCGCCAGCTTAATTGAAATTATCTTACTGTGTTCTTAAACGGAGTACGCAGTACCAACAAAAGGTCTAAAACCAGACGCAACAGGATTATGCATCGAGTACTATATACGAGGCACGCCTGTTATAATTCGCCGCGCCTAGAACGCCAATACAGAAGGTTGCCCTGAGCTGACCTCGACTCGCTTGCCTTCTGGTCAGTAAAACACCTGCGTGTATTAGCTGTCAGAGGAAAGACACAGTTATCCGACCGCCTATCTTGGTTTAGGCGAGATTAGTTCGTTTTGTGAAAATGGCACAAAGGATAGTGTCTTAAGTTGATTTATAAATTTTCCCCATCAGTGAATGAGCAGGGACGTAAAGACACTTGTTTTATATTTTTCACAAGGAGCTGTAGAATTGTTAACTCTCAATTTATTTTCCCTGTCGGTGGCTTACTAGTTGTTTTTTTTTCTTTGATGTATGAATTGATATAATTATTAACTTTGTTATTTGATCAGTTATTGTTTGCTGAGATATTTATTATTTTCTTCTATACATGCTAAAGAGAACTTTAATAAATTTTAACCTTTTGTTAATGCGCTGCTCACGACCTTCATCCAAACCTATTACTAAGTAACTGTGAAAGCTCTTACTATTTTTCTATCTATCTGTGAGAAAAAAGAGAGAGCAGGTGATACTTAAGAATACATAAGTGAGTTGTGGAGCTTGGAATGAGAGATAGCTTGAATAGATATTCTTCCAGGCTGTCTTAAGTTTCTCCCTAACTTCGCACATTATCTCATGTTTTCTCTATAATTCTTGCAGTTCACTCACGTTGTTGCAATTCACTCAAATTGTCGTTCTCGACAAAATATTTCTAAAATACCCGACTCACGACAGAGTGCAAGCTTCCGGCAATGAACTAGCTACAGTTGTGTTTTCTTGCCCGTAATGAGCGCAAGGGAAAATGATGATGGTGATTGACACAGCGATCGGATACATTGTACTGTAGCATGTTGCTCTAGTACTGGATGTATAGAAGCATATCTTCTTCTTCTTCCATCCTTAGCCATCGACCGTCAAAGCAGACAATGGCCAATCACGCCTAGTGGCGTCTTAAGGGCAACAACAAATTGATTTTATTTGCCGTTGTTTCCCATCATGCCTAGTGGCGTCTTTAGGGCAACCACAAATTAATCTTTATTTGTTGTTGTTTCCGTAATCAAAGTGACTGGCAAACAGGTGATCAGCCCATTGTGCCCAGAAACATATCTGGATCATCCTTATATGACCACCAGCTAAGTAAAGTGCTATAACATATAGATGTGGAATTGAACTTCTGTCTGAAAGATTAATTAATTGAAATCATCCCCACACTTCCAGAGATTTCCCTTGTAGTGAAACATGTTGAGAACCCAGTATTGCATGTATAAGCTTGGGGGAGTCCCTGGAGCCCCAGATGTAACTCTGGCTTTTACCTAGTTGGCTGGTGCAGGAAGACCTCACTATAGACACCTGATAGGTAGGGGAGCTGACAAGTGGGTCTATGTAGGACGTGGCAATTCCTTGGGAAAGCCCAGAACCAGACCACATTGTTTTAGCTCTGCATATTTGGAGAGCGACCTAGTAATGCACAGTATGTCACATGCTTCTTCCTTCTAGATTGATGGGACGATCCTTTAAATGCAAGCCAAGCGGGAGACATTGAAGCTAATGGATTCAATTCGGAACGGTAGATAAATCACAGGAAAAGCATAGATCTACAGAGTGATTAATACGAATGTGTTTTCAACTTAGTATTGGCTGCAAATGGGCGAAGCTCAGCAGACCCATTTAAACAACAACATCAACTCTAGTACTCCAGATATGAATTAGATCTTGGATTATGTAAACGTTGCATATTTCCCAGGATCTGTAAGGAGACACACAAATAATAGAACATCCCTTAGTCATGTCGTAAGAAGAAATTTACACGAGGTTGTGCGTGGTGATGGCAACTGCATCATCTAGAACAGATAAGTATACAAACCATCACTGCATTAGCCCATGGCAGGCTTCCTGCAAGGAGACACGCTGCAGTAGGAACAGAAGAAAAGATTGTCAAACCGCAATAACATCGTCAACACCAGTACCATTCGTGGATATGCTCTACGGAGATTCAAATATCCTCAAACTGAATACAGCTTTCTTTGAAAACATTCAAGTGGACGCCTGAGAGTGTACGAAGAAGAAGAAGAAGAAGAAGAAAAAGAAGACGAAGACGAAGAAGAAAAAGAAGAAGAAGAAGAAGAAAAAGAAGAAGAAGAAGAAGAAGAAGAAGAAGAAGAAGAAGAAGAAGAAGAAGAAGAAGAAGAAGAAGAAGAAGAAGAAGAAGAAGAAGAAACTGCAGTATTTTAAAAAAATGATCGAAATAGTCTTTCCATAAAATTTCTTTTCGTAAGTACTTAGTATAAAATTTAGATTTTAAAACAATTGTACTTGACAATAAACAACAACCTATAGCTATTTAGCATTTTTTCTTACGGATTATACACCTTCGCGACTATCAGTATTTTTATTGCATTGTTCGCCCACATTGATTCAACATTACTGCAAGCGCAATAACCATCTGCCAGTTTCTGCCAGTTGGTTGTTCTTTAGATATTAAATTTGTAAAATTTGGCACGAAATATTTGGCACTAGTTCGGCAATTTTGGCATGTAAAAATGTTCATGTTTTAATATTACAAAAAAAAAATCTGCCCATCGCTTTTACACTGGCATAAAAGAATGAATCAAACAAGGGGACCCAAAGACGCAGTAATAGAGAACGCAGTCAGCGACTCATAGCTTGACTGCCTGCGTCAGGACCAGCGAACCAGAGCTGGTCAAGACCGCACTCCACCTCCACGTGGTGGTCCTGGAAACAGTCTGCAGCAGTGCAGTCTGGCTGAGCGAGTGTGGATCGCAATGGGAAGGCAAACCCGGTCCTAAAAAATGCCGTGCAGAAGTCGGATGTGTCGACCGAAAGGTGCAGATATCACAGCTTAGGCGTAAACAGACACAACGCAACCACCGTCCTTTTCAGGGCGAACGAGGAAGAAGAAGAAGAAACAAGGTGAAAGGATGAATTCTGACCATGATAATCTTGGTGACCTTCAGAGCATGTATACACTGCTTAGACAGCGCAGATTACGCTGACCTGGTCATGTCCACAGCTAGGAAGATGGTCACATCCCTAAAGATATTTTCTACGGACAACAGGCAGATGGCAAAGGAACAGCCGGACGACTGCAGCTGTGTGCAAGAGAGACATGAAGGCACTGGACATTAAGCCAGACACCTGGGAGGATGAATCTGCCGATCGCACCAATTGGCGCTTACAATGTAGGAAACGAGGCGTATTCTGCAGGAGCGTGACTTTTTATATAGGAAAAATTCTGCAGGCGCAGGAGGAGGCGCATAACTTTTATATAGCAAAATACTCGATCGATTTCAGGAGGAGGCGTTCTCAGGAGGAGGCGCGTGACTTTTATATAAGGAAAAATGTGGTGGAGCGCCGGCGGAGCTCAGGAGGAGGGGATGACTTTTATATAGGAAAATACTCCGATGACTTTTATATAGTAATATATTAGTTCGATAATGGTGTTGTTTATTTAGACAACAAGGAGACGCTATATTTAGACAATAGGAGGGCGATATATTTAGACATATAATGTATCTACGGTTATCATTCTGCAGGCACGTGACTTTTTATATAGGAAAAATTCTGCAGGCACAGGAGGAGGGGCATAACTTTTATATAGCAAAATACTCGATCGATTTCAGGAGGAGGCGTTCTCAGGAGGAGGCGCATGACTTTTATATAAGGGAAATGTGGCGGAGCGCCGATGGAGCGCAGGCGGAGCGGGGTGACTTTTAATATAGTAATATATAAGTGTTGTTTAGATAACAAGAAGACTTTTAGATAACAAGAAGAGGATATATTTAGAAAACAAGAAGACTTTTAGATAATAGGAAGACGATATATTCTGGAGGCGCGCTGGAGGCACGATGGAGGCGGAAGATGGTTGGATGACTTTTTATATAGTAATATATTAGTGTTGTTGTGTTACAACAGGAAGACGATATATTTAGAGTTGAGATAACAAGAAGACTTTGAGGTAATAGGAAGACGATATATTCTGGAGGCGGGATGGAGACGTGATGGAGGCACAAGATGGCGGGATGACATTTTTATATAGCGATATATTTTAGCCGGGGACTTCCTCTGACGATCAGACGTATGACAAAAAATGAATTTTAGTTAATATTTTTTATTTTGTCAAATACTAAAGGACAAGTCTCAGCCGCTTGGTAGGTTTCTTCTTCTTCTTCTGTGGTAGATTAGGGACATCGGTCAGGTGGGTGTCTGTGGTGGTGGTCGTAGGAAACCAAATCGGGTCTGGTGATATTGGGCAACTAGAGTTCATGTATTCGTCAAACAGGTTAGTGGGGGAGGTAGGTTTCTTCAGTGGTAGATTAGTGACATCGGCCAGGTGGTTGTCTATCGTAGGAAACAAACTCGGTTCTGTTGATATTGGTTGGTAACAACTGGAATTGATGTACTGGTCAAACGTGGTACTGGTACCAGTAGTAGGATAGGTATCTGTGCTTGGTGGCTGTAGTCGGTCAAATTTGGTGAGGATATCAACCTGTAACGTCAACAAACAGGGCGAGTTAACGTAATGCCGTGTTTGGTAGGAAATTTGAGGTAGGATTCACCAAAATATTTTCGCATGTGAAGTAAAGGTTGACCTCGGTAAACACTTACAAACGCGGCCTTCAGACCACTAGCCAAAGGTTTAAGCATTTCATCACTTCTTTTAATGTAGGCCCAGTTGTTGGGAGCAATCATCTTCAACGAGATGTATCTGTCGTTATCACACCAACGCTTGAATAAAGTATGAGTGTCTTGGTCTTCCAAGTGTTTAAATACAGGAATACCAGTTCAATCTGGTTTTTTAGAGGCGTGCCCTAGCTAGGATTTGATTCGTCGAAAATCGATCGTGTGACCAGACTCGTGTGTTAGCCAGGTCGTGATTCGTTGAAAAGGATCGTTGACGTGGTTGCGTGGGAACAATGACACATGGACGTGTTGGCGTGGGGAGAAACCCGATAGCAAAAAATACACACACCTGTCTATTGATCTCTTCCTTTGTCTATGAAAGCCATCTGGTGGTTCGCTAGCCAGGTTCTGACTAATCGAAAAATTAATCGATCGTTGGCGTGTTGTCTAGCCGAAAAGGGTAATAGGACCCGCTGCATAGTACCACCGCGAGCTCTGGTCAAGATGAAATAAATGGCGTAGAGCCCATAAACGTTGGTAACTACATCTTGTAAATGTCTGGTGTTGTAGTTAACAGGTCGGGTAGAGTTTCTGGCTATAAAATTAATCAGGTCCGAGTGTGTAGGTGGTAGTCCGAAAGAATCAAAATAGTCAAAAGTTCCAAGTCCGTTATAATATAGGACGACCCAGTGGTCACCGGGGCGATAGCTAGGGTCAGTGTTGATGACGAAAGTAAATTAATATGAAACAAATATAAAGGTATGTTATCAGGCACTCGCAGGAAATAAAGAAGTAGAACACCAGACAACAGAAAAACAACAGACATGAGTGGCTTACCCAGGATTTGAACACTGGACCTTCCGTGCGACAACCCCGCCTAGCCATGGTCCAGTGTTCAAATCCTGGGTAAGCCACTCATGTCTGTTGTTTTTCTGTTGTCTGGTGTTCTACTTCTTTATTTCCTGCGAGTGCCTGATAACATACCTTTATATTTGTTTCATATTAATTTACTGTTTACAGGCCTCAGGTTTCCCTCCCTTATTTGTAATAAATGTTTGATGACGAAAGATGCCGTCTGACTCGGATTGATACGTAGAGGTAATTGGTCACGAGCTAAAACTTTAACGAGCCCAGTTCGTTTAACAAATATATCCGACAGGATGATGGTCTGTAGCTCGTCTGTATTCATCGTCTAATTGGTGAAGTCTGTCAAAATGTGACCGAAAGAGGCGTATTCTTTAATAAATATATCCCCGAGGTACAGCTGCAGACCAGACCTGGAGGGAGGGGCGTCGTCATTATCGTCGTAAAAAAAATAGAGAGGTGTGAGTGTGTGTGTGTGTGAGTGTGTGTGTGTGCGTGCGTGCGTGCGTGTGTGTGTGTGTGTGTGTGTGTGTGTGGTATGGTTTTTGGTTGTTGTACATACCTGTAGGTATCTGTACAGAGTGGAAGATCTTGTCGGACAGGTAGTTTATGTCTTGTATACACCTATGTGTCTGTGTGGTTTGTATTGTATATATCTGTAGATATCTGTGTTGGGTTTACGTTGTATTGTATTTGGGGTGGTATGGCTTTTGTATTGTGTACAGAGAGTTTAGATGTTGAGGGGAGATGTGGTGACGTTGTCGGGATGCACCTGTCTCTTGATGTATAAATAAGACACGGTGTTTCTGTGTTGGTCGTATGTGTATACGGCAGAGTTGTGTGTTTTGAACCAGATATTTTTCCCACCCTGTGCTTGTTGTGTATTGAGACCGTCTAAAAATGTGTTTGTCTATTTTGTTGTGGTGTTTGCTCAACCGATTGCGAAGTCTTGAAGATGATATAGATAGAAGGATGTGGCCGGGATTGCTTCAACATAATATTTTGTATTGGGTCTGTTTACTTGTGCGTTTGTGATAATGTCGCTGTCTTGTAAGTTTGCGACAAAAGATTTGAAATCTGTAATGTTGTTGACTAGGTGAGGCTGTTCTAAGACGCATGCGTTATTATGAGAAGCGTGAAAAAATCGTAATTCATTTGATTCTCTGTGTCTTAAGATGATATGAAAACTGTAGTTTATTTTGAATCGTTTAGTTTGTTGCGTGAAGATTGATGTCAAGAGACGGGCCCAGTCGATATTTTGTTCTGGTCTATGAAAGAAAGTGAATGTGGACAGATATTTATGTTTATTTGAATGTGTTTTTATGGCGTCCCAATTTTGTGTATAGATTTCACTAACGTCAACTGGTAAGTCAACTAAGCTGTCTTCCTCATAGGCCAGACGGGGTTTTTTGCTATAGGACTGGGTACTGGTCATTGATCGTTTCTTGGTCGGGCCTGCAGCTTTTGTATAGAACGTTGGGTCAATTGTCTGTGGGTGAATTGTGGTAGCTGACGATCCTGATGATGGTGTTGCTATGGCACCCGATGTTGATGATGAGGGTAGACTCTGTGTTGGTGATGGTGTGGGACCTGATGCTGCTGTCTGTGGGTAGTAGCGAACCGTTGTTGCAGTTGTTGGTGATGTTGGGGCACCTGATGCTGATGATGCGATTGAAAATGTTTTGGTGTCTGATGCTGGAATTTGCACAGGGATAGAGGCGTGACGGTGGTTTCTATTACCCCGTAAGTTATCGACACGAGAAAAGTCTTTACCACAAACGTCACAAGAAAAGAGAGTCAATGAGTGCGCTGTCTTGATGTGTCGTGAATAATTGTCACGGCGATTGAATGTTTTTCCACAGTGGTTACATATCAGACTGTGCCCCACTGATGTGTCTGTTTGTTCCGCGTTGGATCCGTGTTTATTCTCTAGGTGTCGTTGAAGATTATCGGGTCTGGTAAATACTAATCCACAGTCAGGGCACTCGTGAGTGTGGCGGTCGTGTGCTGTGGTCATATGTCGAGTAAGATCATGGCCCCGCTTGAAAACAGACTGGCAATGTAAACAGGCATAGCATCGTCGTTGAGGTGAAGACATCTGTAGAAAATGAACAAAAACACGTTAGTCACACAAAATCAGTATTGCTTTTAAATCCAAAAATATGCTATTTTCTAAACTATTATGTTTTTTTTTTTTTAATTTTCACTGGCTGGTTAATCTGTATGTAGTGACTCGGATCCTTATTGTAATACAGTTGTGTTTCAATCCCATTGCTTTTTCTTTTATTCTGTGATATTAAAATAAGTCGCCACGAAGTAGTGGAAACAGAGTTATTGAGCTGTCGGCTCTCTTTTCTTGTTTCACGAAAGATAATAAAAACTAACAACAATGAAACAGAGTTATTATCTGACTCTCTCTATTTCTTATGTTCACGTCCCATATCGATTGACTAATAGGCAGGTGTCCACGCGCTGAACGCCAAGTATGAACAAAATAGGGCTCATAAAAAAACTTGATATTGATTTTCTGTTTGTGTCCACCGTCAGTAGTTTTTATAGCAGATACTCTGTGTCCGGGTTGGAAGTTGTAAGTATCACGGACAATTTTTTTTTTCAAGACCCAAATATAATTTGATTTCGTACGATTTTAGTTTGTAGATCAGAAAGTATGATTGCACTCTGATGATGCAATCTCGATGACTCATACTATATGTATACAATGAACAAAATACTTGTTTAACAATAGACGAGAAACACAGATAAGTTTTAAACTAAGGAAATTTTTTCAGAAACAAGACTGTGCCTAACACATAACAAATAAACCGGCTAAGTCTTAACTTATCGAAAACATACACACATGTAACAACTTAACAAACAAATATTATTTAAATACCTATTAGTCTAGACACATAACATAATAATGTTGAAAAAAGATTAACATTTAACAACACTACCCAGCGAAAAGACAAACACACAACCATATTTTTAAAATAGAAAAAGATATTTATATTTAACACAACACACGAATACAAACAAACAGATAAAAATATTTCTCCACAGAGTACACTTAACGAAAACAGACAACTAATACTTTATATATTTTCTAAATAGAGATATTTAACTGTTAACACAATATACAGACGACTATTTATGTATATAAACGAATACAGAAACAAACAAATAAAGAATATTTCTCCACCGAGTACACTTAACGAAAACATACAACTAATATTTTCTAAATAGAGATATTTAACACAATATACAGACGACTATAAATATAAAAGAAACATACGTTTCGTTGTGATCTTGACGTGGTCTGGTTTTTCAGAAGGGTGTTTCTTGGTTTCAACGTTTGATTTTTCAAAACAGATGGAGGTCTTTGCTGGTCGCGGGTTGGTTAAAGAATGAGACAGGTCTAAAACAATTCTTGATTAAGACAAAATTTTGGCGTTCGCACTGCGCATGGGTGTACAAGTTGTTCCGGGCGAAAACTTCATGTGCGGCCTTGTTAGTCACGCGACGTACTCAGAACGATTGGAAACCATTATCAATTAAAATTCGTTCAACGTGATAGAAATATCCATGTGAGATGATAGAAATATGCCCGCGAGACGATAGAAATATGCCCTCGACGTGATAGAAATAGGCCCTCGACACGATAGAAATATACATGTGAGATGATAGAAATATGCCCGCAAGATAATAGAAATATGACCACCGGTTTTGGTAGAAAACTTTAGATATAACTCACCAAAGTATTTTCGCACGTGTATCAAAGGATGGTCTCGGTAAAACTTACAGCGGCGATCTTCAGTCCACTCTCCAACGGTACAAGTATTGCATCACTTCTTGTCATGTACACTCGGTTGGTGAAAATATGGAACGCATCTTCAACGAGGTATGAGCGGGAGTGTAAGTCATCTTCAACGAGGTATGAGCGCGAGTGTCTGTCGTTATTACACCGTCTCTTCAGTAAAGTATGAACGTGAGTGCGCGACGCGAGGTAACAGTACAGGAGCGGTTAGATTATGATTTTTCACTGTCGCTTTTAAAGAGTTGTGTAGATTGACCAATTATTGTGGAGGTTCACTTTTCCTACCCGCTATAGAATAAAGAGGAAAACCCAAATAGATACTCCTTAGTGTTACAAGTTCCAATAGGGACAATATCGAGGTCAGTTTCAACCATTTTAAGAAAACCCAACAACCACGTGCTTTTTACTACTCGTTGTTAAAATCGAGCGATGGTATGCGCTCCCGAGGAAAACATTATCAAATGTAGTCGATGAATGACTCATACTGTTGTAGTCGGTTAGGGTGGGTAACGCCAGCGCTAAATATAGACTAGCGAAAACAAGTTTATGTTCCTTTGAGTTTGTACACTTTTATCTTTCGACGAAATGCCGAGGAGGTGGCGCAGACACGGTAGATGGAAGGTATTGAACCTTCTTTCTTGCTTAGCATAGATTGTTCAGGTCTCACTGCCATATAGAAGTAAACTGATGATACAGGCGTTATATATTGCAGCTTCGGTAATCGTTGCGAGTTTTGAGTTTCCCCAAATCCGTGATGTGAGGCAGGCAAAGGTAGCTGCAGCTTTGTTAATGAGACTAGCAATTTCTGTGGCCAGAGAGAGTTTGTCATTGATGATATACACAAGGTGTGTGTGATGCACTGCACACAACCCGACAGGGCAGACCCAGTTAGAAATGGTACCAGAGGAACTCTGGGACGGTTAAGGCATCCGGCTCGATGCTGACGAGAGCTGGCTGACTTAACACCACGTGCATCACACATACCTTGTGTATATCATCAATGACAAACTCTCTCTGGCCACAGAAATTGCTACAGATATATACAATACAAACCACACAGACACATAGGTGTATACAAGACATAAACTACCTGTCCGACAAGATCTTCCACTCTGTACAGATACCTACACGTATGTACAACAACCAAACACTATACCACACACACACACACACACACACACAACATACAACATTACACCTCTCTATTTTTTTTAACGACGATAATGACGACGCCCCTCCCTCCAGGTCTGGTCTGCAGCTGTACCTCGGTGATATATTTATTAAAGAATGCGCCTCTTTCGGTCAAGTTTTGACAGACTACACCAATTAGACGATGAATACAGACGAGCTACGGACCATCATCCTGTCGGATATATTTGTTAAACGAACTGGGCTCGTTAAAGTTTTAGCTCATGACCAATTACCTCTACGTATCAATCCGAAGAAGAAGAAGAAACCTACCAAGCGGCTGAGACTTGTCCTTTAGTATTTGACAAAATAAAAAATATTAACTAAAATTCATTTTTTGTTACCTATATATATAACTGTTCGTATAACTGTTCGTATGTCTAAATATATGGCTAACTGTTCGTATAACTGTTCGTATAACTGTTCTATAAATATAATCTTCCTATTGTCTTCTTGTTATCTCAATAAATATCGTCTTCCTATTGTCTAAATATATTATCTATAAATATGGTCTTCTTGTTATCATCTTCTTGTTATCTAAAAATCTCAAAGTCTAACTATTATCCTCTTCTTGTTATCTCAAGTCTCAAAGTCTAACTATTATCCTCTTCCTATTGTCTCAAAGTTTTCCTATTATCTATAAATATACCTCTAACTATTATCTCAAAGTCTAAATATATCGTCTTCTTATTGTCTATAAATAACGTCTTCTTGTTATCTAAAACAACAACACCATTATCGAACTGATATATCTCTATATAAAAGTCACGCTCAACGCCTGCAGCACGTCTGCACATTTTCCTTATATAAAAAGTCATCCCGCCATCTTGCGCCTGCAGCGCGCCTGCAGAATTTTTCCTATATAAAAAGTCACGCGCCTGCAGCGCGCCTGCAGAATGATACCTAAGTACATCATGATATGTCTAAATATATCACCTTCCTATTGTCTAAATATATCGTCTCCTTGTTGTCTAAATAAACAACACCATTATCGAACTAATATATTACTATATAAAAGTCATACGTCTGATCGTCAGAGGAAGTCCCCGGCTAAAATATATCGCTATATAAAAGTCATCCCGCCATCTTGTGCCTCCATCACGTCTCCATCCCGCCTCCAGAATATATCGTCTTCCTATTACCTCAAAGTCTTCTTGTTATCTCAACTCTAAATATATCGTCTTCTTGTTGTAACACAACAACACTAATATATTACTATATAAAAAGTCATCCCACCATCTTCCGCCTCCATCGTGCCTCCAGCGCGCCTCCAGAATATATCGTCTTCCTATTATCTAAATGTCTTCTTGTTATCTAAATATATCCTCTTCTTGTTATCTAAAAGTCTTCTTGTTATCTAAACAACACTAATATATTACTATATTAAAAGTCATCCCGCTCCGCCTGCGCTCCATCGGCGCTCCGCCACATTTCCCTTATATAAAAGTCATGCGCCTCCTCCTGAGAACGCCTCCTCCTGAAATCGATCGAGTATTTTGCTATATAAAAGTTATGCCCCTCCTCCTGTGCCTGCAGAATTTTTCCTATATAAAAAGTCACGTGCCTGCAGAATGATAACCGTAGATACATCATATGTCTAAATATATCGCCCTCCTATTGTTTAAATATAGCGTCTCCTTGTTGTCTAAATAAACAACACCATTATCGAACTAATATATTACTATATAAAAGTCATCGGAGTATTTTCCTATATAAAAGTCATCCCCTCCTCCTGAGCTCCGCCGGCGCTCCACCACATTTTTTCCTTATATAAAAGTCATGCGCCTCCTCCTGAGAACGCCTCCTCCTGAAATCGATCGAGTATTTTGCTATATAAAAGTTATGCGCCTCCTCCTGCGCCTGCAGAATTTTCCTATATAAAAAGTCACGCGCCTGCAGAATACGCCTCGTTTCCTACATTGTATTACGGCGCCTTCTCAGTTTGGGTGAAAATAAGCTCTCACAACAAGCAGAAGTGAGAAGTACACGCCGAAAAGAATGCCAGGAAAAACGAAGCAGAGGTCTATCACCTCAGGGGCGCATTCCCTAGTCATTTATGACTGAAAGGGGCTACTAGAATATTCTTGGTGATGTTACGTCCGTTTCTGAATCATAAAATACACATACGTTAACATAAGTATCATGGACTGACAATGAAACAGTGTCTTAAGTTTAAAGATAAGGAACAGCCGGAACATGAATATTCTAAGAATGGATGAAATAAAAATACCTTGCAATAGACTACAATCAAATTAACACACTGTAATAAATATGGTATGTAACATACAAAATAGAAGATTATAATAGTTTATTAAGGATTGATAGTTACAAGCGACAAAACAGATTCGTTGTCACACCGTACCACATTACGTTAGTTAAACATTGGGAAATCACTATAAATGAAGGTTCGAAGACGTTATACACATGTTTATACTGATTTAGAAATGGCGATAGTTCAGGTCGATTCACACTGAAGCGGCACTAGTCCTGGTCATACTAAATCTAAAGTATGAACGGAGCAAGGTGCGCATGTTATCGATAATACAGCCTAGGGCAGGAATTCTCAATCTGTTGTAGTTCACGGCCCCTTTCAACCAAAATAGCGTTCTGCACCTCCTTAAAATAAATAGCACGTTACGAATCGAAATACAGGTAGTCCTCGGACTTACGACGGGGTACCTGATGCGTGCCGTCTATAACATAGTGTCCGGAGAAGTATCCGTGGCCAAAGTACAAACTAGGTGTAGACGACTGACACGTATCAATATAAAGTCAGTGAGCTGACAACACTTCTTGAACATATAACGATGCACAGTTTTATTTCACTGGTGACAGCTCCATCACATAATTATGAGCCCAATGGCAAATGAAGTAATATGCAGTCTTCCAAAAGTCATCAGGCAGACCGTTCACTATCGAAACGCTGTCCTGGCATTCTTACAATGTTTAATCTCTTCGTACACTCGACATCCTCGTTAATATATATATATATATATATATATATATATATATATATATATATATATATATATATATATATATATATATATATATATATCTATATATATATATATATATATATATATATATATATATATATATATATATATATATATATATATATATATATATTCTGACTTAGAATAAACTAGGGACACCTCAACATAGTATCTTGATGCCCTAGTGATGGTACAATGCAGGAAAAACACAGTAGACTGCAGGAGCTCACACAATTACGTCCGCTCACATTAAAACACAAGCTGCATCTCCTCTAGCAGACGATCACCCCACTTCTGCCCCAAAATTCGCGTCTGCTTCTACACAATATCGGTATGACGTCACTTCCTTTATTAGTGAGTAATCCCGTACAAAATTATCAGAAAAGGAGCCCTACATAATCGTTATGAATTTTAATCATAACAGTACCGTTCCGTGACTCTTTTGTAAGTCGAACCGGTCGTAAGTCGAATTGCCGCTTAAATGTATCGACATATTGCATAAAGTCTGTAATCCCTCGTATTATCTTTTGTTGAAGTCATACACTGTACAATAAATAAAAGGGTTGAAATATAAGATTTTGTGAAATTACAATGTGTTTTAATGTACTAAAAAGCTAACAAAAATAATGTTAAACAACTGTGCTGTCAAAATATATGTACAAAATATGGTACACGATAGTCACAAAAACTAATTCATAACTGTATATACAAAATCACACACACACACTAATTTAGAATAATATGTAACTGTCTGTACATAATCACACACACATACACACACACACACACAACTCAGTCATTTGAACAAGATAGCTGGTCTTCCATGGTGGTGAGGCAGAGCCAGGTGCGGTGGTGAAGGTGGATGATGAGATGCGGGAACGTTGACGACAGAAATCGTTTGGAAATTAATGTTTATTATCAAACCCAGTCAATGTGTTTTAAAGCTTAATACAGTAGAACTCCTCTGTACATTTTGTAAGCATGCTCACATTAGCCGAAGCCATAAATGTCCCTTAGAACATGAAAAATAGAATGGCTTAGGTTGAAAACCTAAAAAAGAAAAAAAATACTTTTTTTTTTTTTTACATTTTCCCCGATAAAAATTTTAATTTTTTAATTTTATAATTTTTTTTTTTAAGTCTAGTTGTTGTAAATTGCAACGCCGTACGTCAAGGACTATCTGTAGTTGGAAGTAAATATTTACAACATTAAGAATAATTATAAAGATATAAATTTATTACAAATACATGTTCTATATTAAGATATTTGTAATAAAGAAGAATAAAGATAATCATTTAAAAGATATAATTTTATTACAAATACATGTGCTATATAGCGTATGTGTATAATAAAAAAGTATAAAGATAAGCAATTAAAGGATATAACTTTATTTCACATGCTTGTACATGCGCTATATAGTGATATAGTAACTTTATTACTTCTTTATTACTTCTTTAAAGTATAAAGATAAGCAATTAAAAGACATAATTTAATGGTGTCCACAGAACATTGAGCAAATTGTGGCTTCATCATCATCATCATTTTTGTTTGCTCCTCATGGAGCATGGATTCACGTCTGCAGCTAGTCAACATATTGTGGTTCGAATATTATTTTTTCGCATATTATTATATCCTAAGTTTCTATAAACTATTATCAGAATGCCGGACAATGCCGGGTATTTTTATTTGTAAACATAAGACTTGAAATCGTATTAAGATATGTTATTTTCACTTATACTGTTAAAGTCTAAAGTTGTTATTTGTGGCATGAAATAGCATCAGACACTGGATGTTAGAATTTACAATCGTATGAGGCATGTGCTGTATCTGTTTATATGAAGGTAAAATGTATGTGTCTGTCCTGTATAAATTTCCACACGCTATGCACAGAGCTGTAGTATGTAGATTTGGAAGTGAACCTCTGTCTATGAGGCTAATTACACCCTCATTGACTCTTGAAATCATCCACACACTTCCAGGGATTCCCTCTGTTGTGAAACATGTTGAGAACCCATCATAGCACACAAAGCTTGGAGGTCACTTGAACCCGAGACATCACTGGCTTTTACCTGTTTGCCTGCATGCAGGAGGATCTCACTATGGACCCCATTATAGGCAGAAGGAGCTGAGAAGTGGCTTTGTGTATGACGTGACGATTCCTTGGGAGAGTCCAGAACCAGAGCACACTAATTTAGCTCTGCATATTTGGACAGCCACCTTGAATGACGGGGAATGCACTGTATGCCACGCGCTTCTTCCTTCTAGCTTATGACCAGATGTGGTAATCCTTTAAATGCATGCCAAACTAGAGAAACTGGAGTTCATGACTTCAGCTCAACACGTTTCGGAATGGCAGAAAAGTCACAGGAAGTGCCTAGATCTACAGTGTAGTTAATACCAAGGACTCTTCAACTTGGTATTGACTGCAAAAGAGCGAAAAACTCTGCAGCATTAGTTAAGAAACAACAACCACTTATACGAATGAAAAGAATATACAATATGAATTCATCAAAGTACCATAATTTGATTTTTACATAAGGACGACAGAAATCATGATGCCCAATGTTTCTATTAACCATTACTTGATAACCCGGGAAAAGCCGAGTACTTAAAGCGTGTGTGTGTGAGTGTGTGTCTGGGAAGCGGTTAGTATTTTCGCTTCCCAGCTCGCGAGCTCTGGTGGTCGCTGTCTCGAAAGACTGCGCGTGGTGATCCCGGTAACGGGCTCTCCCAGTTCATCGGTTAGCGAGGCAATGGTTTCGTGCGTGTTTGGTTCTTGTGTCCGTCAATCGCATCCTCGGTGAACAAGCCACCGCATCTCCGTATCATGGCTCGACAACGGTCTCGAAAAAAGCCCCGCTCTCGCAATGAGTCGTGGGCCGGCAGTCAGTAAGCTGGTTTTGCTTTCGGCCCATCCTGTCCGACTAAGGGAACGTCTTGTCGGCAGGCGGTCAGTGGTTCTCGCAAGATTAAAATCGCCGGGGCCAAAGCCGGGATCCGCTCTGCACAGAGCGCTGTCCCCCTCTGTCACGAAGTGTATTCGCCTTCTTTTCTCTTCTGTCAATCTTTTCTCATACCAAAACATTCCTTTTCTCTAAATTCTCTAGAATATCTACCTCTCGTCAAAACACATCAGGAGATCTCCCATTTCCTTCTGAAATTCCTTTTTCTTTAATCTAGGTTACCAGCAAACCGCTGTGACCTTTTAAAGCTGTGAACTTTTACACCGCGCCCTGAATAATTATAGTTTAGCCAATGGATAGGCAGCGCGGTATATTGTCTTTTGACCTTTGACCTCAGCAACCACCATGGAGTCTCGCCTGGTATCAAATGCCACGTACCGGCCAGTTTGTGTGTGTGTTTGGGGGATGGAAAGTAATGTCAAAAATAGGTCAGGCGCCCCACCCCTCACGTAGGCAAATTAACGCCACCAAACAGTAACCTGGAGGGATTTTGGCGCGATTCTCAAAGCGCAGGTATATTCTGGTAAGCGGCATTCTCTCACTAGCCGGCGGACCGACCAGCCTGGACAAAAATGGTCCTGTCTAAGCAATTGCAGAGGGAAACGGTCCAATTTTAACACAGAAATGGTGCTTGCCTGAGCGAGTAAGTGATCTATATTGTTATATGAATAACATGAATTAATCATATGTTTATCTACAACATATCATGTCAGTATCTTTTGTTTTTCACTGTGACAGAAATTAATATCCTTGATTTTGTGCAGGAGACAACAACATTATGTATACTGAAAGTTTCATCAATGAACTACCCTTGTCCTGTTTTATACTGAATTTTTTCTACTGTATGATTTCAGCCATGATTATCCTTGTCATATTTTAATCCTGAACTGATTTCTGCAAATATCCTTATTATGTTTTAATGTGCATGTATCCTGTGTTATGATGGTATTATCAAGGTATATGAATGCCTATCACATAAACACAGAACTATGTAATGATGGGCAACAGCACTGTAGCCAATTTTATAAATGAATATGTTGACTGACTTGTAATTCAGTGGTTCTCAAAACTTGGCAGCAATGACACCCCAACATATTACAGAAGAATAGAAAACTATTACCCAGTGGTTCTCAAACCATTGTTGACAGTGACCCCAAATTGATTTTATTGCTCTATGGGCACAAGGTAGACCAGTGGTTCTCAAACTTTGATGACCACTGCCCCAAACTTCACAGTTGGTGAAGCTAACAGCCCATATGTTGAAAATCACTGCGGTAAACAAGCTGGAAGCCAGATATAGGTTGAGACCCACCTGTATGCTTATAATGTCAGTTATGCTATAGTAATTCATAGATAATAGATCACACTTTGTTAGTGATGTTAGCTATGAATGTTGTTAGATTTATGATGGACGATTAGCGCCCAGCAGATATGGGAAATGACTTCTCTGGCATGATTACTAATGGAGCTTCAATTGTTTGTTAATCCAGTCCTACCGGGTTGTCATACCAGAAGACTAAAGCATATGCAGTGTTCTCAAGGGCAGACATACTCCATCCCAGTTGGTGATGAGCCCTGTGTCAAGACGGAGAAGAAGCAACTTGCCATCCTCTGAAACCCTAAAAAGAACTTGCTGGACCTGGAGTGCTGAGCCATATTGAACCCCTGGCAACAAGACTACATAAATTCAGCATCTGAGATGAGTATCTGAACATGCCAGCAGAACCACTACAGAATATTCCTATTGTCCTATGATGACAAATTAATTCTGACATGGTTCACAACCATTCATAGATTAGGGAACATATAGTTGTACATTTGAATATATGTGAGATTCTATCTTCATTTTTTTGTAAACTTTACATAACAGAGTCTGTTGTTATTTTCTTTGTAATATTTAATTGGGTTGTATAGTTTTAGTAACATAAATCTACACCCTGGGGGCAGAGCCAAAATTAATAAACACTATTGGGTCAGGATATTTTTAATGTGGCTGGGCACCAAATCTCTTATCGATCTATATGTACTATACATAGTCCTTTGTAGGATATTGGATAAAGAATTTATCGCCTAGAGAATATCCTGTTTAGTTTTACCAGAATTCTCTTAGAAAGTTTTTTTTTGAGTGGACTAATTCCCGAGCAGAGACTGTGCATTCAACCTGCAGTCTGGAAGAGTTTCCTCTAGAGATTATCTTTTATTCTTCCATCAAGTCTGTCATACGTACACTTTCTCCCTCAAAACAAAAATTATTTCGCTACACTTGTGTCCGGGATCTACTTTTTTCATATTTAGACACTTGTCTGAGATATGAAAACTCTTATCTTTCCTAGACCACTACTGCTGTAGGTACTTGTCACTTATTGGTGTCCAAGTCTAGGATTAGATTAAAGAGGGGACATATAAATTACCCTAGACTAAATTACACTTAAATTTTTACAAGAAAAACAGATTTTAATTTATGTTATGAAAACTATTCTTGGTGGTACTGCTGGTTATTAGTTACATGTTGTTAACTAATATTTAAGTTATATTTTATGTATGCTGGTTTTATATAACATAGGTTGTTAAAATACTTTAGTTTAGTTACGGCTATAGAAAGTATTTAGGCCTGTATTTATTTGATAGCGAGTTAGAGATCTCATACTCGTTCAGCAAAACCACTGCTGTTAAAATGGATGAGATAGAAGGACTGAAGAAATGGACAGCGCAATCATATAAGATTGGAGAATTATGTGGCTTCTCGGGAAGTTTGTTGGAAAATTATGTCTCGGAACAGGTAGAATGTTTCATGAGCATAATGGGGCAACAGAACGAATGGAGAGCAAAATGCAAGGAAGAGAATGTGGAACATGAGAGACAAAGACAAGAAAAATCCCTCCAGTGTAAGGAAGAACTGCAAGAAATGGAAACTCAGTTTCAACCTACAAAAATGGAATCCAGGGATAAACTTGAATCTAGGAATACTCATCATGCCACTCCTTTGCCAGTTGCATCACCACCCTCAGCAGTAAATATAACTGCACCACATGAAGCCAAGTCTATGTCTCAGAATTCAGGCTCAGACATAGCAGAGGCTAGGATATCTAAACAGAGACATCTAGACTATTCTGAAAACAAGATTAAGCACATCGCTCCTGATAATCTGAAGAGACCTTCAGCATCCTCAGCAAAAACTCACGACAGGCTGTTAAGGTCAAAAATGGAGGTGATCCTTTGTATACGGGTTGGACAGAGTAAATTAAGAGTTACATTACTTGTAGACTTGATTAACGGTGAATTGGTTAAACAAATATATGATAGAAGTTAGAGTGTACAGAAAGCGTCGTGAGCGCTGTTCTGTATTGTAGAACTGTGAATAGTTCTCGCGGCTAGTCCGTGAATTGACTGAGCGGTGTTGAACAGCGAAGTCTCGTGATTGGGCGGGAAATGTGTTTCCAGAGGCAGTCATGTTCTAGGTGTTTGACTGAGGGAGTCAACCATGGGTTTTTCTCTAAGTGTGTGTTCCCGACCAGTGTTCGGTGAAGATGTTTAGAGTGTTTTTGCAATGTGTGTCTCGATGGAGACTTTTGTAACGGACTGTATTGAATATTCTTTTATGTGTTACATTATTTGAAGATAGTACGTACTTTGATATTAACTGCAGTGTGAAGATTATGGAGCTATTATGAAGGCCAGGATTTTGTACAGGCCGTATTTGATATTAACTGCAGTGTAAAGATTATGGAGCTATTATGAAGGCCAGGATTTTGTACAGGCCGTATTTGATATTAACTGCAGTGTGAAGATTATGGAGCTATTATGAAGGCCAGGATTTTGTACAGGCCGTATTTGATATTAACTGCAGTGTGAAGATTATGGAGCTATTATGAAGGCCAGGATTTTGTACAGGCCGTATTTAATTTAACTGCAGTGTGAAGATTAATGGAGCTATTATGATGCTATTATGAAGGCAGTCCTTGGGGGATTTAGCTATTGTGCACGTTCAATGAGGAGTGCACCACGATTTATAATTGAGCTCTAAGAAGAGATAGTGATGATGATTATTATAGTACTGCGATGTGAGCAGTCTCTCTGAATGAGGCCATATGTATGAGGCCGTATTTACAACTGCGGTGAACGCAGTTCTTTAAGGAACATGGTGGATGTGTATTTCTATGAGGTGTGCGCCACTAAGCGCTGGATTGAGCTCTGTGGAGTGTGGGAGCTTCCTGGATACCTTTACTTGATGCTATGTACTATATGCTGTATTTCGTCTGTGTCGTCGTCTGTGTTGTAACGTAAATAAACTGTTCTTTAAACGTTACTCATCGTTCAACGATACATGAATCCTATGTGTGTCACTGTGATGGATGAATGCACCAGTACACACCTATTGTGAACATTCTAGGCATAGTAACAGTAGTGACATATTTACAAATAGCCCTGGGTGGGCGTGGCCTATATAAGGAGAACACATTTCCGCCTTTATCACTGAATAACACAATGGCGTTAACACATCATTCGAACCATATCATTAGGGGGCTTAAAAACTTATATAGATAACAGCAGTTCAGTATTATCAGTGGTGGTTTCCAGTCATTTTTGGATCATAAACCTACAACGTTCGCGTCATGATACATAGTGGCCTTACGACTAAGAGATCTTGACCTATTTATCATCTGCCTGTGTGGGCGGGGCTTCGATTTAGAACCAAGTTCAGCTTTAACTGTGTTGGCCGTCTTCTATGCCTACGGGCTAGTATTCATATGATAGTAGCAATGAGTGGACTAATATAAATTAGGAACAGATGATTATAACATTCATCTATGACAAGGGTACTTATTTCCAGCCTAAATGAATCATCGGTAAAACATTTCAAGCCTTATTGACACCTGCATTGCTTACAGACAGTTTGGTGTCGCTCGTGACCGGTAATCGGTGACACGGTGATGTGTCTAATGTATACATGCTTCCTATGACTTATTTGCAGCATTCAAGTTTCCTGTTTCATACTTCGTCAAGTACCAGAAGTGACAGTTGACGACGAGTCCAGTGCTTATGCCAGCGCCTTTCAACATGGGAGTCTGCTTATGCTGTGTCATTTGATGTCCATCAGGGATAGCAGAAAAAGAACGGAACTGTTTGCTATTTACAAGATAAGTGGTTTTTTGTGTGAAAACTGTGTCTCTGTAGGATGTTGTCAAGCCTTCCGGTTATTGTTATTTGTTCTATTGAGTACTTCATGTTGATAGAGTTGTATTATGAGATTTAGAGCATAATTGATTGTTGCTCATGCGACATAATACTGACTTACTTTATCTTGATTCAAAAGTTTATACCACATATTGACATAAACTTGTAATAATTATAATCACTCAGTGATTGAATTAACATGGATTGTGATATGGCTACAGACGATATGACGCCGGTGTTGAATTATTTATATGAAGAAGGTAAATATTGTGATAAATTACAAGGCCCAGCACTTCAGAAATACGTGCTGGATGGGTTTTTGTTTAATGTAGTAGAAGCCTTGTCGGTTTTTGCTAACGATGACTTTTCGTCAGGTCCTCAATTGATGGCTAGAGATTTGGCAGATACTTGGAAGTCCAGATAAAAGATAAGCAACGGGTAGTTAGAAATCTTACTCAAGAGATCCAAGAAAAGAAAGACAGGTGTAACAAATTGAAAGTGGAGACCAATGAACGAGAAAAATTATACATAGAGATGCTACATGATGTATGTTTTGGTACACTTCAAGAGATGAATACTATAATTCCGGAGAAGATTGATGAGCTTGTAGATAGTCATGATAGTGACACTGAGGAACTTCAGATGAATTTAACAAAGTTGAAGGCAAATAAAGAAATGGATGATAGGGAGAGATTAGAAGAGTTGAATGTGCAGAAAAAGAAAATGGTTAAAATTGAGAAGTTACTTACAGAAGAGAGATGTAAAGTTATGACATGTGATAACTTAAATAAAAAACTAAACCAAAAGATTTCTCTTAATATTGCTGAAATTACTGAACTTAGGAGAAGAGTGGATGGTTTAGTGGATGTTATTTTAGGCA
Source organism: Oreohelix idahoensis (assembly GCA_024509875.1). Taxonomy (NCBI): domain Eukaryota; kingdom Metazoa; phylum Mollusca; class Gastropoda; order Stylommatophora; family Oreohelicidae; genus Oreohelix; species Oreohelix idahoensis. The sequence continues at coordinate 39,134 of JAMPIV010014737.1, forward strand.
TCAAGGGGTTGTCTACTGTCAATGTTGACAATGGTAGACAGAAGGTTGTTCATCACCAAGTGAGGCAAGCAAAGAGTCAGCCCTATACACTCTGCTCAGACGAAAATCAAACATGATGGACGTAAATCGCTGCGTGTCAAATACAATTTCCCACGTACGGAAGACGCTGCATCTAAGATTACTGACTCTTGGCGTCAGACCAGCAAAGATACTTCATGTGTAACATCCAGTTCTGGTAATAAAGATAACACACATTATGTTAGTAACCATAAGGATTCGATCAGTTCCACTACTTGTCATACCAAGTTTAGACAGGGTGATACAGTAAATAAGCATATTACCACAGAAAATAATAAAAACAGTTTAGGTAAGAGAGATAACCATATTGTTGGAAAGTACCAAGGGAATCCTTCAAATGGTAGTTTTTCCTCTCCAAGAAACCAGAGACAGTCTAACAGAATTCAAAGTTTTGATTCTGAAAAGTTGAGAAATTATGATAGAAATAATTACATTAAAGATTACCAATCTGATAGTAATTGTTCTAGGAGTCAACAAGATTCATTTACCAGAAATTTCTATCATAGGAGAGATGTTAAGCATAACAATGCTAACTGCAGTTCTAGGCAGAACAAATGGAATAATAAGGGGAATAGCAATAGAGATAATAACTCTCTAAATGTGACTACACATTGTGCGCAACAAAATCCCAAAGTCATTGGTAGTAAATAAAGTAACAATAACTATTGATGTCTCAAGTAATACTGCTGTTATGTTTTTGGATTACGAGACAGTATCTCGTTGTTGTGAGTGTAACTTTATTTCAGCTCTGCTGTGTTGACCGTCATTTTCGGTCAGGTTGACCCAAGCCTCCTGGGTTGTATACTGTGTAATGAAGGAAGAGTTGGTGACATCATATGGAAACCAGACGTTTTCATAACCACGGGTTAGGTAATTGTCTAGTTAACCTATCCGTTTTCTTATAATCTTACTGTTGATTAAAGTGGAGATTTTCATTTGTATTTTTCAAACAGTAGCAGCTATGCGATAAAGGTCAGCGTGCCTGGTTTTCTTTAGCTGTGACAGAAATGTTTGTTACCTTTCGACCGGGTGCCTAATCAAGCGTAACCCAGTTAACATGTTGACCCAGTATTATTTGATGTCATCCCGTACGGTTTATGGCATACCATCAACGAAACCGGAGTTCTGACCTATTTATTTTTTTCTTTAGGAATTGATTCAAGATTGCTACAGTGTTTCTTATACTTAATTTTTTTTTTTTTAGGATAATGTATTAGTCTATTGTATAGATGGTGCATTGTATGATGATGTATTAGATATTGAGTATGTTTATATTTATACACTATTTCAACATAATGGTATTGTTTACATGATTGTGTTGTTGATAAACAGTGTATGTATTATGAGTGTAATGAATTGTAACATATCGTTTTGTAGTGACTTGTCTTTGATTGTTATTTTTTATTGTTGGTGGAATTATGGATTTTTGGTATTTACATACATTTGTCAGAAGACTATTCCACTTAGACTATATTATGTTTGACAATATGTGATTTGTTATAAAGTTTGATACATCAAAACATTGATATGTTTTTGCAGGACTAATTATTATAATAAGTTTTATACATAATGAGATTGCCAGCCCTAAGCACAAACTCATTAGTTATGAATATGTCGTTAGTCGCTTTCAGAGAGTTTTTTGGTTACTAAATTTATTTTTTTATTTTTCGTATCTGACTCCATGTGTAGTTAATATATTTCTATATACAGAGGTTATATGAAGTAATTGTTGTGTTGTGAAATGTTATTTTGGAACTAAATTATATATGTAGAATTGTCAGAGATAGCAGATACTATTATTTGTTTGAAGAATTTAGTAGTCTGACTTAAACACTTGTTCATGAGAAATAATGTTATGTTTATATTTGCAAGTTGGTATAATGTTAATAGTGTGGTTTTTTATAGGTGTTTATTTGTGTCTACTTAGAGATGGGAATATTTTTTTTTTATATCTCACATTTTGTTAAAGCTCATTTCACTTTTGATTTATTAATTACAGGTTGTAACTTGTAAACATTTAAAATACTATTTTTATTTAACTTAGCTTTAAGAAACTTTTTTGTATTGTAATTTTGGAACAATGTATTTGTTTTCTTTTTGAAAGTGTTGTATTTGTGTGTGCTCAGTGTTTAATTATGAGTAATAATATATATATGTCGATATGTCCAGATTAAAAAAAACAAAAAAACAGGAAAATATATTAATAATTTTTTTTTTTTTTGAGATTGTGATATTTTGTTTTACATATCGCACTTTTTTGTGTGATGTCTGTGATAATCCATTTTAATTATGTATAAGTTTTGTAATTTGGCTAAATTATTTATTATGCATTATGTAGTTAAATCCTTTATTCGTGTTTGGTATATATATATACTTTGTCTTTTTGTTATACGATTTTCTGTCATGATTGTATTTGTTTTACAATACATTGTTTGTTTAGATAGATATTGGGATGTATTGCTACTTATTCTATACATTCATTTCTTGAAGTTTCTTCTTTCTTGTCGGATGATTCTTCGTTTCATTTCTTTTGAAGCAGTTTATACTTTCGTGATGCTTCTATGTTTCATCTAGGTGTCACTTAATTCTATTTGTATACGTTTACTCCTTACACTTCTTATACTTCCTTCTTAGGATTGTTATGTTGATTATATGGTTTGGTATGAGGTAGCTATTTATGTCGGTTGTATCTAGTTTGACGTAAGGAATTTATTACCTTAATTATTGCTATTAGGTATTATTGATCTTTGTTATTATATTGATTTCATGGCTGATTTTCGATGTTGATCCTGCTTCTTTTGCTTGATCTTGTCTATTCTACAGTGATTATACTTAACTTTGTTTGAAACTGATTATTTAGTGTACTTAGCAGACTAATGTGTATAATTTGTTTTATTGTACACTTGCTTATATTTTTTGTCGATGTATTATTATAACCTTAACATAAGCTAAATTTTGTATGAGTATTTTAGAGCTTAGCTGACCCCTCATTTTTCCTTGATGTAGTTCTTGTCAAAAAATGATAAATCATTTTTTTTCTCCGGAGGTGGTGGTAGTATGTTAAGGTCAAAATGGGAGGTGATCCTTTGTATACGGGTAGGACAGAGTAAATTAAAAGTTACATTACTTGTAGACTTGATTAACGGTGAATTGGTTAAACAAATATATGATAGAAGTTAGAGTGTACAGAAAGCGTCGTGAGCGCTGTTCTGTATTGTAGAACTGTGAATAGTTCTCGCGGCTAGTCCGTGAATTGACTGAGCGGTGTTGAACAGCGAAGTCTCGTGACTGGGCGGGAAATGTGTTTCCAGGGGCAGTCATGTTTTAGGTGTTTGACTGAGGGAGTCAACCCTGGGTTTTTCTCTAAGTGTGTGTTCCCGACCAGTGTTCGGTGAAGATGTTTAGAGTGTTTTTGCAATGTGTGTCTCGATGGAGACTTTTGTAACGGACTGTATTGAATATTCTTTTATGTGTTACATTATTTGAAGATAGTACGTACTTTGATATTAACTGCAGTGTGAAGATTATGGAGCTATTATGAAGGCCAGGATTTTGTACAGGCCGTATTTGATATTAACTGCAGTGTGAAGATTATGGAGCTATTATGAAGGCCAGGATTTTGTACAGGCCGTATTTGATATAACTGCAGTGTGAAGATTAATGAAGATTATGGAGCTATTATGAAGGCCAGGATTTTGTACAGGCCGTATTTGATATAACTGCAGTGTGAAGATTAATGGAGCTATTATGATGCTATTATGAAGGCAGTCCTTGAGGGATTTAGGTATTGTGCACGTTCGATGAGGAGTGCACTATTATTCATTATAGCTCTGTGTGCGCGTATACATACAACTATTGATATATAATCCAACGGTAGACTCTATCATTCTATTTCAGTATTATCACAGGCATACCAAAAACAACCGCACCAACAACCTGGTAAATAGGATCGCTCAAGTAAATAGGATCGCTCAACCAAATAGGATCACTCAATGGAAAAACAGTACGCAAACCTATGGGAAGGGAAGGGATGTTCTTGAACATCACCTGTCGGCCACCCTACATCAGTTAGACTGTAGGCGCCGAGACCAAAACCCACAGACTTCATACAAAGCTAAGATCCCTACCATGGATGGAAACTTGACGAAGGCCCGGAGTGGATACAGGGATTCTCAAAATGTGGAGACTGCCACAGTAAATGGAGAAGAAATCACCTGTTTGTATTATCAAGGTCTTGGGTGTGATGCCCTTGTCTCAGCCTCTTTCGTTGACCCTGATCAAGTCACTGAAGAGGATGTTGAGGTAACAGCACCCATGATAAACAACAGAAGGATGATTTTGCCTTTAGCTTATGTAGAAGTTAGGTCGAACTTTGTAAACGGCACAGTAAAGGCCGCAATATTGGATGAACGAATTTACCTCATACCTCAAGGAGGGCAATATATCATCTTAGAAGACTCAGCACGATCCAGAGACGGCGTGACTGAACAGGCTATGGAGACTCCAATGCCTAACTCGTCTTCCAATATTTTCACTGAGAAGTTGGAAGAGTGCAAAGGGGATGACCACCCAACTGCACGTAATTCTGAACCAGTTTTGAGTCTCACCCACTATCTGCATGCAGAAAGTGAAGCCGGGCCAGAGTTTCTTGGTACCTGGTGAGATGAAACAGGTTTCAGAATTATCTTCCTTTAACATGGGAGAAGCGGCTGTAGAGGAACAGGACCCTCAAGCACTAAGACTTCACTCAGTTCCGATAACCTCACCTACTCTCTGGGATCAGAAAGTGAAGCGGGTCCAAATTTCCTTGGTACCTGGTGGGATGAAACATGTTTCAGGAATATCTTCCGTTAACACGGGAGAAACGGCTAAAGAGGAACATGAGCCTCAAGCACTTAGTCTTCAGTCAGTTCCAATAACCTCACCCACTCTCTGGGATCAGAAAGTGAAGCGGGTTCAAATTTCCTTGTTACCTGGTGGGCAGGAACAAATGATAGACTAATCTTTCTCTGTCACTGGAGAAACAGCGATAGAGGAACATACACGCTCTCATACCTGGGGAGATAGGTATGTGTCCCTAAGCCGGTCAAGTAATATGACTAAAAAAAGGTTGTGTATGAGGTTGGCAACCTCATCATGCAAAACTATTTGCTATAGACCGCATTGCAAGCAGAGTGTAGGCTTTAATGCAAGCTCTTTGCCAGGAGGCAAGCTACAATGTAGGGTCCACAAGGAGGAACATAAGAGAGGGAAGATCATACAAGCAGGATTGCTTAACGTACCTCAACTCCTTGACAATGAGGAAACGGATAGAGATGTGTTGATTACAGTCATACCGTTCGACAGAGGGAAAAGAGGAAACACTGAGATTGAATTAACAAGAGATATGAAACAGGAAGGTATTGGCAGACAGAAGAGAAAAGTCGGCTCAACTTAAGTTAGCCGTAGGCATAACTTTTAAAAGGGGGCCTATGTCACGAAGTGTATTCGCCTTCTTTTCTCTTCTGTCAATCTTTTCTCATACCAAAACATTCCTTTTCTCTAAATTCTCTATAATATCTACCTCTCGTCAAAACACATCAGGAGATCTCCCATTTCCTTCTGAAATTCCTTTTTCTTTAATCTAGGTTACCAGCAAACCGCTGAGACCTTTCAAAGCTGTGAACTTTTACACCGCACCCTGAATAATTACAGTTTAGCCAATGGATAGGCAGCGCGGTATATTGTCTTTTGACCTTTGACCTCAGCAACCACCATGGAGTCTCGCCTGGTATCAAATGTCACGTACCGGCCAGTTTGTGTGTGTGTTTGGGGGATGGAACGTAATGTCAAAAATAGGTCAGGCGCCCCACCCCTCACGTAGGCAAATTAACGCCACCAAACAGAAACCTGGAGGAATTTTGGTGCGATTCTCAAAGCGCAGGCATATTCTGGTAAGCGGCATTCTCTCACTAGCCGGCGGACCGACCAGCCTGGACAAAAATGGTAATGTCTAAGCAATTGCAAAGGGGTACGGTCCAATTTTAACACAGAAATGGTGCTTGCCTGAGCGAGTAAGTGATCTATATTGTTATATGAATAACATGAATTAATCATATGTTTATCTACAACATATCATGTCAGTATCTTTTGTTTTTCACTGTGACAGAAATTAATATCCTTGATTTTGTGCAGGAGACAACAACATTATGTATACTGAAAGTTTCATCTATGAACTACCCTTGTCCTGTTTTATACTGAATTTTTTCTACTGTATGATTTCAGCCATGATTATCCTTGTCATATTTTAATCCTGAACTGATTTCTGCAAATATCCTTATTATGTTTTAATGTGCATGTATCCTGTGTTATGATGGTATTATCAAGGTATATGAATGCCTATCACATAAACACAGAACTATGTAATGATGGGCAACAGCACTGTAGCCAATTTTATAAATGAATATGTTGACTGACTTGTAATTCAGTGGTTCTCAAACCTTGGCAGCAATGACACCCCAACATATTACAGAAGAATAGAAAACTATTACCCAGTGGTTCTCAAACCATTGTTGACAGTGACCCCAAATTGATTTTATTGCTCTATGGGCACAAGGTAGACCAGTGGTTCTCAAACTTTGATGTCCACTGCCCCAAACTTCACAGTTGGTGAAGCTAACAGCCCATATGTTGAAAATCACTGCGGTAAACAAGCTGGAAGCCAGATATAGGTTGAGACCCACCTGTATGCTTATAATGTCAGTTATGCTATAGTAATTCATAGATAATAGATCACACTTTGTTAGTGATGTTAGCTATGAATGTTGTTAGATTTATGATGGACGATTAGCGCCCAGCAGATGTGGGAAATGACTTCTCTGGCATGATTACTAATGGAGCTTCAATTGTTTGTTAATCCAGTCCTACCGGGTTGTCATACCAGAAGACTAAAGCATATGCAGTGTTCTCAAGGGCAGACATACTCCATCCCAGTTGGTGATGAGCCCTGTGTCAAGACGGAGAAGAAGCAACTTGCCATCCTCTGAAACCCTAAAAAGAACTTGCTGGACCTGGAGTGCTGAGCCATATTGAACCCCTGGCAACAAGACTACATAAATTCAGCATCTGAGATGAGTATCTGAACATGCCAGCAGAACCACTACAGAATATTCCTATTGTCCTGTGATGACAAATTAATTCTGACATGGTTCACAACCATTCATAGATTAGGGAACCTATAGTTGTACATTTGAATATATGTGAGATTCTATCTTCATTTTTTGTAAACTTTACATAACAGAGTCTGTTGTTATTTTCTTTGTAATATTTAATTGGGTTATATAGTTTTAGTAACATAAATCTACACCCTTGGGGCAGAGCCAAAATTAATAAACATTATTGGGTCAGGATATTTTTAATGTGGCTGGGCACCAAATCTCTTATCGATCTATATGTACTATACATAGTCCTTTGTAGGATATTGGATAAAGAATTTATCGCCTAGAGAATATCCTGTTTAGTTTTACCAGAATTCTCTTAGAAAGTTTTTTGAGTGGACTAATTCCCGAGCAGAGACTGTGCATTCAACCTGCAGTCTGGAAGAGTTTCCTCTAGAGATTATCTTTTATTCTTCCATCAAGTCTGTCATACGTACACTTTCTCCCTCAAAACAAAAACCATTTCGCTACACCCTCCCCGCGCGAGAGGTCGAAGAAGACGCACATCTGTCGGGACAGTTATCTGGTTTATCCTGCTGGTAGTCATACGCTTGTCTCAAAGATTAAGCCATGGATGTCTAAGTTCACACTGTCTCACGGTGAAACCTCGAATGGCTCATTAAATCAGTCGAGGTTCCTTAGATGACACGATCCTACTTGGATAACTGTGGCAATTCTAGAGCAAATTCATGCTTACCAAGCTCCGATTCTCGCGGAAAGGGCGCTTTTATTAGTTCAAACAGGACATGAGGTAAAGCATCAAAGTCATGACATGAGATATAGCAAATTTAAATACGCTGGTTTCAGACTGTAACGGCTACGCCGTTTCTCTGATCGCACCAGCAAAGGCATGCTGCATGGTCAACATCCTCTGTAGCCAAGTGCCCAACGTCGTGCAACCGAGACTACATTTCGGGGGTACGCTTCTTTTTTCAGAAATGACTGAAAAGGAAGATAGAGTGCGTGTATACATCTATTGGATCCGGCACACGATTTTGGTCATCGTGTGCTGTCATAGTGTGTTTCTATTAATTGCTATTACTCCTTAATTCAACTCCTATTGCGTCGTCCTTATTTTGAACTTTATTAATGCTATCCTACTAGTTGAGCGGGATCCATTGCTAAATATTGACCTTCTTCATCTTCGGACACTCTTAGACGTATACTTGACTATTTTCAAAGAAAGCAGTAGTCAGCTTGAGGATATTTGTATCTCCATAGAGTTTTTCCATGAATGTTACTGGTGACGGCCATATGTGCTTTCTTTGTTGCTCATATGTTGGGTATCTTTGAGCAGATGTTCAGCTGTCATTTTATTGCGCGACACAATTATACAGAGTGTTTATAAAGTCGCTGTGCAGTGAAATTTACGCCCGGGCGAGACTACGTCACCAGAAATGTGGTTTTCAATTGGGGCTTTGTTGTGTAATGCTGCACACGGGATTGTGGAACACAGCATTGGAACACAGAATATCATGACGTAAATTTGCAACATTCGTGACGTAATTTCTAAAATATTTTTCAAATTCACTGCACAGCGACTTTACAAACACCCTGTACTTACTTAGTCGTTCACCTTCTACCGTGAGGTGTAGAGCTTTGGAAGAGAGATCGCCAGACTATCCTATCGGCTGTCTTCCTCATGGCCTGGTTCCATTCTAGTCCTCGGTCCTTCAAAGATTGTCTAATATTGTCCTCCCAGCGGACTCTGGGTCATCCTGGGGGTCTGGATCCCTGGCTCTTTGTTTCCCATGCTTGTCGTGGTAGCCGATCTTCTCCCATTCTGCAGACATGGCCAAACCATCTTAGTGGGAAACAGTTACACTCATCGGTAATTCCTATCTTCAGCTTGTTAAATAGATGATATCCCAGTCTTTTGTGGCCTATGCAGAGTCTGAAGATTACCACTTGTTCTCTTCTGCTGAGCTGGCAGGATGAATCATTTTATATGTGGCCTTGATCGTATGCATCCCATTTTTTCCTGTATCTGCTTTTCATAAAACTCTTCGCCTCTTCGAAAGTAGTGCTTGTATCAAGCTGAGTTAGCTTCCCATATTTTTTGCCAATATTTCAGCCTTTTTAATTGCCTGAGATCTTGGAATGAGATGGGACCCATTGTATCAAAATTCTTTTGAATTGTTGACATATTGTGTGAAGTATTACTCTTAAGCCATCCAGGTCTGCATTATTTTGGTTTTTCTGCGTTGCAATTACTGTGAAAAAAGCAACTTGTCTCTCTGTGCTTTCCTCTGCCATTATAACCTCTGCTGCAATTTTCAAGGTTTCTGTCTCTCTCCTGAAGTCATTTGAGAATGGTCCTTGTGATAAATTTAACCGTGATACAACGTTAAAATATCTCCAACTATCAAGATAAAATGTAGGGATAAAAATAATGCATAAGCTACTAGAAGACATGATCGCCCATGCCGCGGTTCACTACCCGCCATGGAAACTAACTTGTTAGACGTGCAGACAAAACGTTTACCCTTGGAGACTGTCATAAAATTAACAAGTGATACAACGTAAAAATATCTCCAAAGGATAAAATGTAAGGATAAAAACATAATGCGTAAGCTGCTGATAGTACATGATCGCCCTGACCGCGGGTCATCACCCTCCATAAAAATTGACTTGCTAGACGGGAAATCAAAACGGTTACCATTTGAACGGGATGAGAACGGCGGATCAAAGGAAAAAAAATATGACTGAAAAAATTGCGTGAGACTAGCAAGGCTAAGGAGACGCAATTGGGGGGGGCAGGGGGGGGGGGGGGGGGGGGGGGGGGGGGGGGGGGGGAAACGGAGAAAAAGTCACGTTTCCCAAGTTGACATAAAGTAAGGAACTCGACAGAAGGGACCTTGGATATGATACGCCACAGTCATTTATTGGACGCTTTTGCGATACCAAGCCTTTTATTTGAATTCAGCGGCAAACGCAGATGCTTGAAATATTACAAAATTTAAAAAGTAACTTTTTCTTAATATTAATGTTAGGAATATAAAAATTAGCTGGCCGGATGGCCCATTCTGAGCAGTGAAAAAATATGCTTTTATTTATACAGACGGATAGCTAATAATGAAGATAATGACAAAAGACAGTGTTGTTCACATCAGCGAAAGACTGCATTGAATCTAACATGTCACTATTTGCACAAAAATCGCGACCTTGAAGACTCAAGTGTCCAAATCTAGTTAGAATGAAAGAGAAGGGACATTGGTGGGAGCTGTGGCTAAAAATAACTTTTCAGACAAAAAGTGTAGAGGGGACGAATAGGTTGGTTCAAAAAAAACAAGTACGTTTTTGTGAAAACGCAAGTAGAGACGGACGGACTAACAGATAAAAATCCATACTTGACTGAAGCATGACTGAAATGACTTTAGTGTAGGAAATTTGAATTTAAAAAAACCAAGGCATTGATTGGCCACAGACAATCATATTATCCGCGCTCAGACGAGCTTTTTTGCCATTCCTCAATAGTTGTCCAGTGATAGACACAGTAAATTTCAAGTGTGGTGATTTCCAAATGAAATAAATTGAAATAAGTTCAGGGACGCCATACTATAGCCAGCAGCTCAGCTGAGTTTTGCTAGCATTTCTGTGTTCTTTATTCATAATCTGAGCTGTGAGTTTTTATGTTGACACCAAAAGGTGGTGTCAAATGCTGGGTAGATAATTGACAGTGAGGACCCGTGCAGTGTCGCATCTCGGCAGAACAGCCTTGTATTGCCCCCAAGCCCGGAGAGGTGGGGCCACCCGATATATTGCCCCCAAGCACGGAGAGGTGGGGGCCACCAGATTCCAGCACCAGCGCTACACCTTCAAAGTTACGTAAGCAGGCTGGTCTGCTGGATTTACACCAACTTCATAGACATAACACCCAAAGTGAATTACTACTAAAACATCCCATTTACTTCCATCATTAATGGACAATGTTTGGTAAACTTAGACAGGGAGGGATGAAGCCACCCCAACAGCACATCTATTCATCGTTCTCCCAGGGAAAATAAAATTATAAACTGTAGAAATACTAACTAATCTTAAAATTTGTATACGTACACACATTTTATTTATCATGTCATTTATTCATGCCATTCACTCATAAATTCCAAAATCTTTTCATATGTTCTGGCCAAATAAAACCTTGGTTCAGAACAAATAAATTTAAAAAAAAAAGATTTACTTTCTAAAATTTCACCAGCTGGATTTAGTTCATTGTGTTCTAAATTTTATTGATAATATATTATTTAATATCTGTGTGTGTGTGTGTTTGTATATGTCAATACAACACATTACATTCAGTACCCTAGATTATAACGTAGCCACATTCATTAGGAAAAAAAGATAGGTGTGAGGTCGTAGTGGTAGCAAGAAAGGCCTTCTGAAAATTCACAACTACATTTTATCTCAGGAGCCTTCACAGCTGACCTCATACATTACACTTAGTAATATCACCATCATACAATACCATCAAAACCACTACATATATTGGGGTCTTGTCCAGGGATAATTAGCATAAACAGTAATATAAGGATCTCCTGGTGGGAGAAATAAAATTAGGGGAACAAAATTGTAAAATTCCCTTAAAATTAAAAGTGTCCCTTTAAATTAAAAGGGCAATTAGAAGTTGGTGAATCTTCACAGCCAGTGTTAGTTAATTAGTTAATTAGAATTATTTTGGTCTAGAATAATTATAATTACTTTAGAGATTGGAAATTTTACTTTGCTTATTGCTAGATTTGTTTAGAAAGTATGGCGGAGCTAGCAAAATTTAGATCAGCTGCTGTGCTGACCGCAAAGGAGATGGGAATGGATGGTCAGATTTTAATTCAATACGTAACGGCTGAATGTGATAAATATATTGAACGGGAAGAAAGGAGATTAGAAAAAGAGGCTGAAAGAAAATTAGAGTCTGAAAGGTTGGCTGAAGAGAAGAGGTTAGAGGCGGATAGAGAAATTAAGAGGCTGCAGATTGAGGCAGAAGACAAACGACAGCAAAGGGAGGCAGAAGATAAAAAGGCCGAAAGGGAGGCAGAAGATAAAAAGGCCGAAAGGGAGGCAGAAGATAAAAAAGGCCGAAAGGGAGGCAGAAGATAGAAGGTTGCAAAGGGAGCACGAATTACGACTAAGGGAGCTGGAATTACAAGGCCAGGCTCCTGAAAATGGTGCCAGCCCTTTTGCCTCAGATGCTACGCCCAGTCTGGGAGCCTCAAACTCAGCTATGGGGTTTCATTTAGACCATTTTGTTGAAAAAGACGATGACATAGAGGGGTACCTAGGACGTTTTGAGTTATTAGCTACTACATATGGGTTAGAGAGAGAGAGAGGTGGAGTTTAAAGCTATCACAGGGACTGAGAGGTACTTCTTATGAAGTCTTTGCTAAAATGAACAGAAAAGACCAAGACAATTATGACATGTTAAAGCAGGCTTTGTTATTAAGGTACGAGAAGAATGGTGAATTTTATCGTAAGAAATTTAGAAATGCCAAACTGTTGTCTGGGGAGACATACCACCAATTCTCTGCTAGACTGGAAACCTATTTGGAGAAATGGACTGCTCTGGGGAAGACCCAAGATCTTAAAGAAATGATCATGATTGAGCAATTGAGAGAGTCCATGGCTCCAGACATGAGAACATTTCTCATGGAACAAGGTGCAGAGAAGTTGGGAGAGGTTTTAAATGTCGCTGAGAGGTATCAGGCAGCCCAGGCAGAGGTAAGTGGTGCTAAAAAGAAGCACATAGACAATTTTAAAGCTCCACAGCAATTTAATAAATTTGATAATAGAGAGCAGGGAAATAAAGGTAGGACAAACTTTGAGCGGCCAAGAAATGACTATCGCGACAGAAACTCACAGTTCAATGACCAAAAGTTCAATGAAAGAAAACCGTTGAACCAAGGAAAAAGATGGTGTAAATGGTGCAAGAAAGATAACCATAACACCGAATTTTGTAGAAGGAAACCTTCAAACATTGCTGCAATGAAGTCGGGGACGCAAAGATTAAAGGTTAATCCTAATGGACAACAGGAACCTTATCACCCCCAGTTTGTGAGGATGTTATTTGTAATGGGGTCACCATAAGGTGCCTTTATGATACAGGTTTGGATTATGATTCAGTTGTGAAGTCTAGCCTAGTGGACCCAAGTCAGTATACCACAGAAACAGTGGAAATACAAGGGGCGACTAAGGACATACCACTCATGACACTTCCCATCGCAAGGATAACGGTGAAAACTCGCTATGTGGAAGGAGAAATCAGAGCAGCAGTGATAGATGAACCAATCTACCCTCTGATATTGGGGTGTAGATACGTCTTCTTGGGGAATCCCGAGAAACCTGTGATCATGGCGACAGTGCAGACCAGGTCACAGAAGAAGGAGGAAGAAGGTGAACCTATAAATGCTCATCCAGAGGAGATGAGAAAGGCGCAGGCTGAGGATAGGACACTCAAGCCATGTTTTAAAAAAATTGCCCAAATGCCACACACCTCCGAGCAAGGGGGAATATTTCATGAAGAACAAACTATTATACAGGAAGGCCGGAACTGGAACAAATGGTCACAACCAGTTGGTTCTTCCCACCTCATATAGAGATAAAGTGATGGAACTCGGGCATGCGATTCCCTTCAGTGGTCACATGGGGATCAGCGCCACAGGACAGCGTATAGCTTGTCATTACTTCTGGCCAGGGATAACGGAGGATATAAAAAGATATGTCAAATCCTGCCCTGAATGTCAAAGGGTAGCTCCAAAGCACTGGACTGCTCCTGCAACTCTAGGGGAAATGCCCATAGTGGGAACACCTTTTGAGAGGGTTGCAGTGGATATTGTGGGACCTCTCACTCGGACCAAGAGGAGGAACAGTTACATCCTTACTCTGGTGGACACTTGTTCTATGTGGGGAGAGGCGGTAGCCCTGCCATCAATTGATTCAAAACATGTAGCAGAGGCACTACTTACAATATTCACCCGATTAGGATTCCCGCATCAAATCTTGACGGATAATGGATCTCAGTTCAAGGGGAAACTAACGGAAGAAGTTTTTAAACTATTTCAAGCCAGACACTTTCATTGTAGTCCGTACCATCCACAAGGGAACGGCCAGGTAGAGAGGTTCAACGGGACTCTCATTTCTATCCTGAGAAAGCTGGCACACGAAAAAAACCGGATCTGTGGGATCAATTCCTGCCCGCCGCATTGTTTGCGTATCGGGAGGTACCACATAGTTCAACCGGGATGGCTCCCGCAACTCTGCTATTTGGGAGGCCAATAAAAGGTCCTTTAGAAGCTTTATTAAGGACCTGGACGGATGAGAAGGCGGAAGAACCTGTTACCTCATCTTATCAATACGTGAACGAACTGACCACTCGTTTGAAAGCTGGATGGAAACTGGCAAATGATAATTTGAAACAAGCCAGGAAGAAACATGCAGCATATTTTAATAGGAAGGCAAAGGACCGAGAACTAGCTGTGGGAGAGAAGGTGCTGCTTCTACTACCCGGTAACCAGAATAAATTACAAATTGGTTGGCAAGGTCCATATACGGTTCTAGAGAAGGTGTCTAGAACAAACTATAAAATTGACAAAAAGGGGAAGGAGAAAGTTTATCATGTAAACTTATTAAAGAAGTATCTGGACAGACCACTCCAGGAAAGCACCCCCTTATTGACCTTGGCTATTGCAACCCAGATGCAAAAGGAACCACTCACCTCACATGAATACCCATTACATCCTTGTGAAACAGCAGCACAGGTAAAAGTCAGTAAGCACCTGACTAAAAACCAGAGGGAGAGAGTTCAACAGGTTCTGGAGGAACATACAGATGTACTAACAGATAAACCAGGCCATACAAATTTGCTACAGTATGACATGAAACTGGTAGACTCAAACCCAATCTGTATGAGAGCCTATTCTATTCCGTTCGCGAAGGAGAAGGCATTGAAGGAAGAAATAGATTATTTGTTGAAGGAGGGGATTATTTCGCACAGTGAATCATCTTTTAGTTCTAGTGTCGTTTTGTTGAGAAAACCGTCTGGGGAACACAGACTGTGCATAGATTACAGGAAACTGAATGCTGTCACAGAAGGACAAGTGGATCCATTACCAGACACAAAACAGTTATTTGCCAGACTGAACAAGGCAAAATACTTTTCAAAGGTGGATCTTAGTAAAGGCTATTACCAGATCCCAGTGAAGCCTGAAGTGAGACCTTATTTGGCTTTTAGCACTTCGGATGGACATTATGAATTCAATATGCTACCATTCGGACTGAAAAATGCTCCGAGTGTATTTTCAAGGATGATGCGCAAATTGTTGGATCCCCTGAATAACCCATGTATCACGAATTTCATGGATGA
The DNA here is from genome assembly GCA_024509875.1 of Oreohelix idahoensis. Lineage (NCBI taxonomy): Eukaryota > Metazoa > Mollusca > Gastropoda > Stylommatophora > Oreohelicidae > Oreohelix > Oreohelix idahoensis. Next base: position 54,761 of record JAMPIV010014737.1, read on the forward strand.
TATTCTCGTCGCCACAGAGACATTTGAAGAACACATTGAAGCTCTAGAGATGTTATTTAATAGACTTCGGGAGGCGAACTTAACTGCTAGGCCAACAAAATGTTGTATTGGATGCAAAGAGTTGGAATTCTTGGGACACACTGTATATCAGGGTAACATGACCCCTGATCCTAAGAACTTGGAAAAACTGCAGAGAGCACCTAGACCACAAACAAAAAAGGACGTGCGATCATTCGTGTCGTTATGCGGATTTTATCAGAAATACATCAAAAATTTTAACGCTATTTGTGCTCCTCTGACTGATCTGACTCGCAAGGGACTTCCAGATAAAATTATTTGGACTGCACAATGTGAACTAGCGTTCCAAGAGTTAAAGGAAAAACTCACTAGCAAGCCTATTCTCAAACTGCCTGATTTGACACAGGACTTTGTCTTAAGAACCGATGCAAGTAATGTAGGACTCGGAGGGGCTTTGTTGCAAAGATCATCTTCACCTGATGGGGAACTGAAACCAGTCGCTTATGCAAGCCGCAAATTGAATAAGGCGGAACAAGGATACTCCACAAGCGAAAAAGAATGTTTAGCGTTAATCTGGGCAATAAAGAAGTTTCAAATCTATCTGTATGGTAGGACTTTTGTGGTCGAGACGGATCATCAGCCTCTCGTATTCTTATCTCAGGCTAAGCATGAAAACGCAAGATTGCTGAGGTGGTCTTTATTGCTTCAACCTTATCAGTTTAGTATCCAATATATCCCAGGCAAATTGAATGTCGGTGCAGATTTCCTCAGTCGGCACCCCTGTGATCAAAATTAGAGTAATGGCAGACGTGAGGAGAGATTTTATCTATGTGTATCACTGGTTTTAGAACTTGCCGTAGGCATGTTTTCAAGTGGGGAGATGTGTCATAAAATTAACAAGTGATACAACGTAAAAATATCTCCAAAGGATAAAATGTAAGGATAAAAACATAATGCGTAAGCTGCTGATAGTACATGATCGCCCTGACCGCGGGTCATCACCCTCCATAAAAATTGACTTGCTAGACGGGAAATCAAAACGGTTACCATTTGAACGGGATGAGAACGGCGGATCAAAAAAAAAAAAAAATATGACTGAAAAAATTGCGTGAGACTAGCAAGGCTAAGGAGACGCAATTCGGGGGGGGGGGGGAGGGGGGGGGGGAAACGGAGAAAAAGTCACGTTTCCCAAGTTGACATAAAGCAAGGAACTCGACAGAAGGGACCTTGGATATGATACGCCACAGTCATTTATTGGACGCTTTTGCGATACCAAGCCTTTTATTTGAATTCAGCGGCAAACGCAGATGCTTGAAATATTACAAAATTTAAAAAAGTAACTTTTTCTTAATATTAATGTTAGGAATATAAAAATTAGCTGGCCGGATGGCCCATTCTGAGCAGTGAAATAATATGCTTTTATTTATACAGACGGATAGCTAATAATGAAGATAATGACAAAAGACAGTGTTGTTCACATCAGCGAAAGACTGCATTGAATCTAACATGTCACTATTTGCACAAAAATCGCGACCTTGAGACTCAAGTGTCCAAATCTAGTTAGAATGAAAGAGAAGGGACATTGGTGGGAGCTGTGGCTAAAAATAACTTTTCAGACAAAAAGTGTAGAGGGGACGAATAGGTTGGTTCAAAAAAACAAGTACGTTTTTTGTGAAAACGCAAGTAGAGACGGACGGACTAACAGATAAAAATCCATACTTGACTGAAGCATGACTGAAATGACTTTAGTGTAGGAAATTTGAATTTAAAAAAACCAAGGCATTGATTGGCCACAGACAATCATATTATCCGCGCTCAGACGAGCTTTTTTTGCCATTCCTCAATAGTTGTCCAGTGATAGACACAGTAAATTTCAAGTGTGGTGATTTCCAAATGAAATAAATTGAAATAAGTTCAGGGACGCCATACTATAGCCAGCAGCTCAGCTGAGTTTTGCTAGCATTTCTGTGTTCTTTATTCATAATCTGAGCTGTGAGTTTTTATGTTGACACCAAAAGGTGGTGTCAAATGCTGGGTAGATAATTGACAGTGAGGACCCGTGCAGTGTCGCATCTCGGCAGAACAGCCTTGTATTGCCCCCAAGCCCGGAGAGGTGGGGCCACCCGATATATTGCCCCCAAGCACGGAGAGGTGGGGCCACCAGATTCCAGCACCAGCGCTACACCTTCAAAGTTACGTAAGCAGGCTGGTCTGCTGGATTTACACCAACTTCATAGACATAACACCCAAAGTGAATTACTACTAAAACATCCCATTTACTTCCATCATTAATGGACAATGTTTGGTAAACTTAGACAGAGAGGGATGAAGCCACCCCAACAGCATCGTTCTCCCAGGGAAAATAAAATTATAAACTGTAGAAATACTAACTAATCTTAAAATTTGTATACGTACACACATTTTATTTATCATGTCATTTATTCATGCCATTCACTCATAAATTCCAAAATCTTTTCATATGTTCTGGCCAAATAAAACCTTGGTTCAGAACAAATGAATTTAAAAAAAAAGATTTACTTTCTAAAATTTTACCAGCTGGATTTAGTTCATTGTGTTCTAAATTTTATTGATAATATATTATTTAATATCTGTGTGTGTGTGTTTGTATATGTCAATACAACACATTACATTCAGTACCCTAGATTATAACGTAGCCACATTTATTAGAAAAAAAGATAGGTGTGAGGTCGTAGTGGTAGCAAGAAAGGCCTTCTGAAAATTCACAACTACATTTTATCTCAGGAGCCTTCACAGCTGACCTCATACATCACACTTAGTAATATCACCATCATACAATACCATCAAACCCACTACAGAGACGGGAGGGAACGGAGATCAAAAAGAAAAAATATGACTGAACACGTGTTTGAAACTAGCAAGGCTAAAAAGACGCAATTGGTGGGGAAAGGAAAAAAATTCACGTCCACTAGTGACACAATGTAAAGAAATGGACAAAAGGGACCTTAGCTATTATATGCAACAGTCATTTCTTGGACGCTTTTGCGATACTTGGTTGTTTATTTGAAATCAGCGGCAAACGCATTACAGAAGCTTCTCGAAGATATTTCCAAAAAAAAAAAAAGACGAGAAAAACAATATGTTTTCTTAATAATAATGTTACGAAAATAAAACTTAGCTAGTTTGATAGCCCATCTTGAGCTGACAAATAATATACTTTAAATTATCCAGACGAATAGATAATAAGGAAGATATTGACAAAAGACTGTATTGTTCATATCAGACAAACGACTACACTGTTAACCCATGTCACTAAAAATAACCAAAATCTTGGCCTTGAGTCTGCAAACGTAAAAATCTAGTTGAAATGAAAGAGAGGGAATGTGGTGGAGAATTGTGGCTAAAAATAACTTTAAAGGCAAAATTGTGTAGGGGACGGCAGAGTTGGTTCAAAAAAACAAGTGTGTTTTTTGTGAAACGCAAGTAGAGACAGACGGACCAACAGACAATAATACATACTTGACTGAGGTATGACTGAATTGACTTTTGGTTGTAGGTTTGAAATTTGAAAGGGGGAACGTCGGTGATTGGCCAAAGATAATCATATTATTGGCGCACAGACGCGCATTTTTGCCATTCAACTAAAAGCTGTCCAGTAGTAGACACAGTAAATAATTCAGTGGTGTATTTCATAGAAAACTATTGAACATATCTCATATGCACTGCAGACTTTGGGGGAATTGATACAATATGAAACCAACTTGGTAAGATGTGCTGTATGGTCAGAGAGATCTGACCCATTTCTGTATATTGTTGATGTGTTGTGCTGTGTAAAAGTGGTGCAGTGTATAGAGTACTGACACAGCACCAATTTTGTTTCAGAAGTGTGAGTTTCTGATGTGGCACTAAGCTAGTGCTACATAAGTATTCAAAGTTACACCAGCAGACGTGTATGCAGGCAAACAACGTATAGAAGCAGACTATCGTTCTATTCTAGCTGTCGAGAGAAGTGGACCACCTGATTCTGCATCAGTTCTTCGCAGACCAGATGAGTACTAAATGGCCTGCTGAAGATTCACCATATTTCTAAGGAACTTATAATAATTTCCCCACCACGGTTTACTGAACTTTGGGAAAGACACAGTATAAAGTTGTAATCTAATGGACACAGCTCCTGTAGTTACAGAATGGGAGTGATGACGCCACCCCATCAGCACATCCATTAATCGTTCTCCCAGAGAAATTTAAAATATAAACAGTATTAATATTAACTTGTCTTGTAAAATACATATGTATACACCTTTCATTTTATTATGACATATATCCATGCATTTCATTCATAACTTCATAACCTTTCATATGTTCTGACCAAAATAAAACCTTGGTTCAGAACAAATAAACTTAAAGAAAATTTCTATATCTAAAACTAAAACAGCTGAGTCAGTTCAGTGTGTTATAAATTTTATTAATATTATTACACTTAGTAATTATCTGTGTGTGTGTTTGTATATACTAATACAAGACAGTACATATCAGTACCCTAGAATTTAACGTAGCCACATTCATTAGTAAAAAAGGTATGTGTGAGGTCGTAAGTGGTAGTACGAAGGGCCTTCTGTAATTCACATCTACATTTATATCAGGAGCCTTCACAACTGACCTCATACATCCCACTAAGTGACATCAACCATACAATACCATCAAAACCCACTACATATATTGGGGTCTTGTCCAGGGATAATTAGCTTATCAGTAATATTAGGATCTCCTGGTGGGAGAATTAAATCAGGGGAACAAATTGTAAAAATTAAAACTGTCCCTTAAAATTGAAAGTGAGAATAAAAGTTGGTGAATCTTCACAGCCAGTGGTAATTAATTAGTTAACTGGCTAATTAGAATTACCTTAATCAATAGTTAAGTAGAATTACTTTAGTTATTGATTGGTTAGAATTTTACCTTGAGCAGTGTTATTTTGTGTGATGGCTGAGCTAGCGAAGTTCAGATCAGCTGCTGTGCTAACGGCAAAGGATATGGGAATGGATGGTCAGGTTTTAATACAATACGTAACTGCAGAATGTGACAAGTATATTGAACGGGAAGAAAGAAGATTAGAAAAAGAGGCCGAAAGAAAATTAGAGTCTGAAAGGTTAGCTGAAGAGAAGAGGTTACAAATTGAGGCTGATAGAGAACTTAAGAGGCTGCAGATTGAGGCTGACAAAGAGGCTAAGGCATTAGAGGCAGAAGAAAAACGACAGCAAAGGGAAGCAGAAGATAAAAGATTGACTGCCGAAAGGGAGGCAGAAGATAGAAGGTTGCAAAGGGAGCATGAATTACGACTAAGGGAGCTGGAATTACAAGGCCATGCTCCTGAAAATGGTGCCAGCCCTTTTGCCTCAGATGCTGCAGCTAGTCAGGGTGCCTCAACATCAGCTATGGGGTTTCATTTAGACCATTTTGTTGAAAAAGACGATGACATCGAGGGGTACCTCAGTCGTTTTGAGTTATTAGCTACTACATATGGGTTAGAGAGAGAGAGGTGGAGTTTAAAATTATCACAGGGACTGAGAGGTACTTCTTATGAAGTATTTGCTAAAATGAACAGAGAAGACCAAGACAATTATGACATGCTAAAGCAGGCTTTGTTGTTAAGATACGAAAAAAATGGTGAATTTTATCGTAAGAAATTCAGAAATGCCAAACTGTTGTCTGGGGAGACATACCACCAATTCTCTGCTAGACTGGAAACATTTTTGGAGAAATGGACTGCTCTGGGGAAGACCCAAGATCTTAAAGAGATGATCATGATAGAGCAATTGAGAGAGTCCATGCTCCAGACTTGAGAAAATTTCTCATGGAACAAGGTGCAGAGAGGTTGGGGGAGGTTTTAAATGTCGCTGAGAGGTATCAGGCAGCCCAGGCAGAGGTAAGTGGTGCTAAAAAGAAGCACATAGATAATTTTAAAGCTCCACAGCAATTTAATAAATATGATAATAGAGAACAGGGTAATAAAGGTAGGACAAACCTTGAACGGCCAAGAAATGAATATCGTGACAGAAACTCACAGTTCAATGACCAAAAATATAATGAAAGAAAACCGTCTAACCAAGGAAAAAGATGGTGCAAATGGTGTAAGAAAGACAACCATAACACCGAATTTTGTAGAAGGAAACCTTCAAACATTGCTGCAATGAAGTCGGGGACTCAAAGATTAAAGGTTAATCCTAATGGACAGCAGGAACCTTATCACCCCCCAGTTTGTGAGGATGTTATTTGTAATGGGGTCACCATAAGGTGCCTTTATGATACAGGTTTGGATTATGATTCAGTTGTGAAGTCTAGCCTAGTGGACCCAAGTCAGTATACCACAGAAACAGTGGAAATACAATGGGCGACTAAGGACATACCACTCATGACACTTCCCATCGCAAGGATAACGGTCACAGAAAAAGGAGGAAGAAGGTGAACCTATAAATGCTCATCCAGAGGAGATGAGGAAGGCGCAGGCTGAGGATAAGACCCTCAAGCCATGTTTCAAAAAATTGCCCAAATGCCACACACCTCCAAGCAAGGGAGAATACTTTATGAAGAACAAACTATTATATAGGAAGGCCGGAACTGGAACAAATGGTCACAACCAGCTGGTATTTCCCACTTCATATAGGGATAAAGTGATGGAGCTCGGGCACGCGATTCCCTTCAGTGGTCACATGGGGATCAGCGCCACAGGACAGCGTATAGCTTGTCATTACTTCTGGCCAGGGATAACGGAGGATATAAAAAGATATGTCAAATCCTGCCCAGAATGTCAATGGGTAGCTCCAAAGCATTGGACTGCTCCTGCAACTCTAGGGGAAATGCCCATAGTGGGAACACCTTTTGAGAGGGTTGCAGTGGATATTGTGGGACCTCTCACTCGGACCAAGAGGAGGAACAGTTACATCCTTACTCTGGTGGACACTTGTTCTATGTGGGGAGAGGCGGTAGCCCTGCCGTCAATTGATTCAAAACATGTAGCAGAGGCACTACTTACAATATTCGCCCGATTAGGATTCCCGCATCAAATCTTGACTGATAATGGCTCTCAGTTCAAGGGGAAACTAACGGAAGAAGTTTTTAAGCTATTTCAAGCCAGACACTTTCATTGTAGTCCGTACCATCCACAAGGGAACGGCCAGGTAGAGAGGTTCAACGGGACTCTCATTTCTATCCTGAGAAAGCTGGCACACGAAAAACCGGAACTGTGGGATCAATTCCTGCCCGCCGCGTTGTTTGCGTATCGGGAGGTACCACATAGTTCAACCGGGATGGCTCCCGCAACTCTGCTATTTGGGAGACCAATAAAAGGTCCATTAGAAGCTTTATTAAGGACCTGGACAGATGAGAAGGCAGAGGAGACTGTTACCTCATCTTATCAATATGTGAACGAACTGACCACTCGTTTGAAAGCTGGATGGAAACTGGCAAATGATAATTTGAAACAAGCCAGGAAGAAACATGCAGCATATTTTAATAGGAAGGCAAAGGACAGAGAACTAGCTGTGGGAGAGAAGGTGCTTCTTCTACTACCCGGCAGCCAGAATAAATTACAAATTGGATGGCAAGGTCCATATACGGTTCTAGAGAAGGTGTCTAGAACAAACTATAAAATTGACAAAAAGGGGAAGGAGAAAGTTTATCATGTAAACCTTTTAAAGAAGTATCTGGACAGACCACTCCAGGAAAGCACCCCCTTACTGACCTTGGCTATTGCAACTCAAATGCAAAAGGAACCACTCACCTCACATGAATACCCATTACATCCTAGTGAAACAGCGGCACAGGTAAAAGTCAGTAAGCACCTGACTAAAAATCAGAGGGAGAGAGTTCAACAGGTTCTGGAGGAACATACAGATGTATTAACAGATAAACCAGGACATACAAATTTGCTACAGTATGACATGAAACTGGTAGACTCAAACCCAATCTGTATAAGAGCCTACTCTATTCCGTTCGCGAAGGAGAAGGCATTGAAGGAAGAAATAGATTATTTGTTGAAGGAGGGGATTATTTCACACAGTGAATCATCTTTTAGCTCCAGTGTCGTTTTTTTGAGGAAACCGTCTGGGGAACACAGACTGTGCATAGATTACAGGAAACTGAATGCTGTCACAGAAGGACAAGTGGATCCATTACCAGACACAAAACAGTTATTTGCCAGATTAAACAAGGCAAAATACTTTTCAAAGGTGGATCTTAGTAAAGGCTATTACCAGATTCCAGTGAAGCCTGAAGTGAGACCTTATTTGGCTTTTAGCACATCGGAAGGACATTATGAATTCAACATGCTACCATTCGGACTGAAAAATGCTCCGAGTGTATTTTCACGGATGATGCGCACATTGTTGGATCCCCTGAATAACCCATGTATCACGAATTTCATGGATGATATTCTCGTCGCCACAGAGACATTTTAAGAACACATGGACACACTGTATATCAGGGTAACATGACCCCTGATCCCAAGAACTTGGAAAAACTGCAGAGAGCACCTAGACCACAAACAAAAAAGGACGTGCGATCATTCGTGTCGTTATGCGGACTTTATCAAAAATACATCAAAAATTGTAACGTTCTTTGTGCTCCTCTGACTGATCTGACTCGCAAGGGACTTCCAGATAGAATTATTTGGACTGCGCAATGTGAATTAGCTTTCCAAGAATTAAAGGAAAAACTCACTAGCAAGCCTATTCTCAAACTGCCTGATTTGACACAGGACTTTGTGGTGAGAACAGATGCAAGTAATGTAGGCCTCGGGGCGGCCTTGTTGCAGAGGTCATCTTCATCAGATGGGGAACTGAACCCAGTCGCTTTTGTGGTCCAGACGGATCATCAGCCCCTCGTATTCTTATCACAGGCTAAGCATGAAAACGCAAGATTGCTGAGGTGGTCTTTATTACTGCAACCTTATCAGTTTATTATCCAATATATCCCAGGCAAATTGAATGTCGGTGCAGATTTCCTCAGATATGTGTGAGGTCGTAAGTGGTAGTACGAAGGGCCTTCTGTAATTCACATCTACATTTATATCAGGAGCCTTCACAACTGACCTCATACATCCCACTAAGTGACATCAACCATACAATACCATCAAAACCCACTACAGTCCTGTTTAAGCTCAGAAAGACTCACCCACTTCCATCTTTTGTTGCATTTTTTGCTGATCCATCTGTGAATGCATGGATCCAGGTGTTGCTTGGGTAATGTTTCTCTATGTATTGTGTCGTTATGACGTTTCTTTATGTTGCACTCTGGCTCTTCATTCTCTCAATTTCATGAACGTTTTATATCACTTCAGGAAAGCGATGTTGTTTTCAAACTGGGAGCTTGTGTGCAATGTAGATGGGTTTAATTGTTGATACAGCACTTATGGGATCTGCTCTCGACTTTGTTGTGGTTGATTCTGCAAATGTGCTTCGCTTGAGTCGTCCTCTTCCAAGACCATTTATTGTTTAGTACATTGTATAATCTGTCTCGTAAATTTCTCGGCTTGTTCCTTGGCATTGCTATCCCTTCTATCCTCCATATTGTTCAATACAATCTATTCTTTTCTTCTCGTGCTGTTCTTATTTTATTTATGGCACCGATCTGTTTGTTTATTTGTTTCGAGTGATATTAGCTAATGGTGTAGGAAATAGGAACCTAAAGTTTTATAAGGACTAAGACCAAATAAAAAATACGTTTATATTCTCACTTATGTCGTTTTGAATAGCAAGGCTTTTGTATCATGAATGGTAGAAACTCATACGTTGTCCGTGTTGTCAAAGGTTAAATGTTTGCTGCGCCAACTCTCCACGTTTGACTGTCATGAATAATACACAATGTTGACAATTTATCCGTTTGTCGGAGGGTCACGTGCGGCTTGAGGATAAAAGGTAGTCTCATAGCAGATAATGCAGTAGGGAGTGAAGTGTTAGAGACTTCCTTACTTTAGGTCCAGCATCGAGAGGTCGGGCTACGTTCCCTTCCTCGCTGTCTTTTCCTTCCCTAACTCAAGAGGTATGTCAGGTACCTATTTATAGCTGGGTAGACTGGAGCGTAGTGATACTGCACCTTTTCCGTGAGAGATCAGCACTATATCCACTCTGTCAATCGGACGCTCTGTCAATCGGTATGGGGATATGATGTTATAAATTGATGACAAGAGCTCATGATCAGGCACACACATGCTCAATCTTCACACTTTAGAAAGTAAACACATATTGTCCCATGACGTCACATTACAAACATCGGGGTTCTCATTAACTCCAAAGATACACACCGGTGCATGGAATCTGAACAAAGTGAAAACCCTAAATTCCACACAAGAGACAAATCTCTTAACACACTCAAACATTTTATCGCTGGGATCAATATTTCAAACAGCACTGGAATCGGGCGTATCAAACATTCACTCATGTTTGTAAAAAGATAAAATGGTTCAACATATATTATATCGTATAGCAGGCACGCTTACATAATATTGGATTCAGACAGCAAACATTGGCCAGTGTTGAAATAACGCAGTTTTCACGGACCATGGTAGACGACAGAGAAATTTAACAAAAATATAAGATGTCAAAAAGCCAGTGCAGTGACTTAATAACTGTCACAACTATTCAGACATCCAAATACCAGTAAGGACAACTAAAAGACAACTTATAACGAGTATAATCGTATATACTCTTTGCTATTAATGTCCCTGACAACAGACAGAAGCTGGAACAGACAGACACTTTTACATACCTAGGATGCATAGTAACACCAGATGGCGGAACAAGTAAAGGCATCAACAATAGAATGAATAAAGCGAGAACAGCCTTTGCTAGTCTAAACAACATCTGGAAGTCTTCCTTAGTACAGCACAAACACCAAATTAAGATTATACGAGAGCTGTGTGCTTTCTGTGCTTTTCTATGGTGCGGAATGTTGAAGAGTAACATAGAAGGAAATGTCAAACTTGTCCTCTATCCACGCAATCTGACTAAAGAAAATTCTCCGAATCTTTTGGCGAATACCATCACCAACCAAGAACTGATTACTCCGCGCAACCAAGAGGACATGCACAACATCATAGCTGGTAGATGCTGGAGTTGGTTTGGCCACGTTCTCAGACGAGACCCTGATGCCATCACAGGAACAGCTATGCTATGGACACCAGAAGGAAAGCGAAAGAGAGGCCGACCACAAACAACTTGACGGAGAGGCAAAGAATGAACCAGAGCTAGGGCACTGCACGAAGGATGGTCGCCAACCGAGCAAAGTTGAAGCAGTTTGCTGCTGCTCTACAAGACGCCACCAGGTCGTGATGGCCACTGACTGCTGTGACAGTCGGCGGCTAAGGATCAAAGAAGAAGCAGAAGAAGACAACAGCCTAGGAGAGCAACAACACAACGACGTGCCAGATGACATGCTAAAGTATGAAATATTGACTTACCAGGGAAGGACAGCATGAGAAATGATGGCATCAGACAAACTGTAGGTACTGTGGCGTATGATGGAAAGACAGCCTACAGTAATCTGACAGGTTTGTGACCTCGTAACGTCCCATGATTTGCTAGCAAAACCATGCATTTACAGTCTGTATTTACTCACTTTTAGTCCTACCTCTTTTTTTTTGTGAACACGAGCTAACGCAATGTTTACCAACTTTCGTGACCTGCCCGTCAAAACAGGTAGCGAGTCACGTTTGTTTATCGAGTCTTCTCACGTGAGCTTATCTGTCAATCATACGATACCTGACAGACCGCACGTGAAGAATTAAAGACCCTTTGAAGTTCGTACACAGAGGGAAGGCAGAAAAACCCTGGGCTCTTTGATCTTCAGAAGCAGGCAAAATCCTCGAGAACCCCGTTACACGGATATAAGCTTTTGATGACGGTTGAAACCTCGCCAGAAGGTCGACCGTAAACTTTTATCTGGGAACTCTGTTCTGATTCTCCGTTACTCACGCAATAGTGCGAAAAGTAACATCATCTATAGATCAGAGAAACATGATGATATACAAACTGTGTTTTCTTAAACCTGCTATCAGTTGTCACTCAGAATTTTTGGATAGTCTAAGCATGTAGTTCTACAACCATTGTGGAAAATGTGTTAATAGCATTTGTGGGGATCTTTCATTATGATTTTCTGGTAATAGAAAGTAGTGTTACGTATTAGCTTTTACCATTATAATTCACTTAGATTTTCTAGCTTTTTTTTTCTTTCTTTTTTTTCTTTTTTTTTTCTAACCAGCGGCACTCGAGCTTTCCAGCCCTTTTGGCCCAATGACATGTCATTGCGAGGCTGGGGAGCCAGTGGACTTTCCTTCCAACCCAGTCAGGAGCTTCGCTCCTTCCCATCCGCAAAGGGTTTTATCTGCAGGAGCCGTTCAGGTTATTCAGTCAAAATCCCGGTCGATGACACTCCTTCAAACGACAGCGTCCGGGCTTGAACCATGAAAACCTGGTCGCTAGCGCAACGTTGTAACCATTACACCAGCGCGGTTCCCAACCAGCTGTTAGAACAAGTGAAATAAATAACGCGTAGCTATTTCATACCAGATGTTCAGTTATAATGTTAATTTTCATCACCCGCTTTCTCATACATAAAGAGATGGTTTTAGTTGACTGATTATATGTTAGGCGCGACTGATAGTGACAGAAAATAATTCACGATTTATTTCATTGTGCGTATTTATTATAAATGCCTAGTATTTAATACCATACGATGACAAACAGACGCCGACAATTTAGTAGCTATTAAAAACAGGCGATATTTATGTAAGTGCGCTTATGGATAATTGAATAATAATTAACATTGTACGCTTACTGCCGGTGCTAGAGGGGGCGGGAGAGTTGCATAACTCCATCTGACCTGATCTCAGCGCTAGCGAAAGCTGACCGTATAGGCGTAAAGGAAAACACCTGTGCCGTTTAACTTTAATCAGGTCTGACAGAGTGGATAAGAGATCGTCTCGTCCCCGTCTGTGTGCATATATATATATATATATATATATATATATATATATATATATATATATATATATATATATATATATATATATATATATATATATATATATAATAGTAGCATTTTTTCATAAAAGTTTTTATTCCTAGCAGACCTGATCACAAAATCTCCCAGCGGTATTTTCTTCATTTACTGATTGGTTAATATTGTCTTTTCTTGGCTTGTGCGTCACCAATTTCATTTGTGAGCGAGAACTTGCCAAAGATACATGAGAAACATTTTAACTTGTAAATTTAACTGGAATTACAAAACCCAGCGACATTTTTCCAATTTTTACTAGCCCACTGAGGTATACAAAAGAACACTTGTACTCCCGACTTCTGACAGTCGTATTCAAGCGGATGTATCCAGAATTTACGCTGTTTCAGAATCGGCACTTTACCATAAAGCAACCCGATAGGATTGCCATCACTTATCAATTGTAACATTTTAACAACCAGACGTTTCCCAATACCGGAAGTATTTTCCTCTTTTAACTGTGAACCCCAAGAGCACGTTTTGCTACACTAACTATTCGCGGTGACATTTGTTCATCCAGGAAAAACCCACACCATATTCGGCGTTCACCTCGCTAGTCTTGACTTGTTAGAGGTTGGACTGGGGCCAATTTGGGAAATAAAACCTGGCATTTTTTATATTCAGGATAATTGAATTTCCAAGGGATATCACCAAGAGTAGGTAAGCGTGATTGGGTTGCCACTGTATGACAGAGAGAGCGAATATTTTTCTTTGTTACAAGAACTTTACCAACATTGGATTTAGCTTAAACTTGTTTATTTTACTGGGTAGCATTTAGTAGGAACTTGTTTCTTTACTGTCTATTCTGTAACATATTGCTAACCTTTGACCTCTGGGTTATTTGGGTTCTTTTATCCATTGGGGGAGAGCACATTTATTCTGCTATTTCATATGTATGTAAATCTGATTTTATTTGTTCCTTTTTTAGATGTTTGATGTCAAGTTTAAATGATAATAAACAACAAAAGAAACCTAACTTTGTGTGTTGGTCAGACCCATACCCAATTAACCGTAGTTTTTCACGTTTGTGTGTCTTGTTGTCACATAGCTGTATGTGTGTGTTGTTTAACTTATATTTATATGAATGAGGAGGGCAATGTTGTCTTGTACTAAATTATAGTCGTATAGATAGGCTGGAATAGAGAAACTTACTCATTCCAGAGACATATCTTCTCCTTAAGCTATTCACCCGTGAAATCTTTTTCTCACTTCTTTCTCTCACGTACTTATAAACATCCACTCTACTCAGACGAGACAAAAATAACTCACAACCTATCGGTACGACATGAACGATGTCTTGCATAAAATGTGTAGAGAGAACAAACAAAATAGTTTGGCCATGTCATGAGGATGCAGCCCAATCAGGTACCACTCCGCACCTACAATAGTAGATGAACTGGGTTTAAGGTCCAGGGAAGACCACCAGTGCGGTGGATATACACATCACCAAAATCACACAACACAATTCTCATCTGACAATGCTAAACACCGGGTTTCAAAACGACAACTACAGATCCCCTCAGCGATAATGGACCGAGAATGTAAATTTAAAGTAAGAAATACGGCAGACGACATCTCTAAACAAACGACTTTCAAAATTTCCTGGAAAGCACGTAATTTAAACATCGAGTATCAGTGTCCCTGAGGTAGTATAATATTGATTGAACGTTATTCTGGCAATTTACACGACGTCGGTGATATAACACGTTATCACCATTGCTGTTCTGTTGGACCTACTGACTGCTTGGAGAGGGGAACATGCTGCATGAGCAACCGCATGATCGCTATATAACCGAGCCCAATTTTGCGCTTTGAGAACCCTGTGGCTTCACCCTGTGATGCTAGTACAACTCGGGAAGCAGCAGTTACTGTTTATAATCATCTTCCGCAAATCGCGCATTTTGACAGTAGGAGAGATTACACGATCTCTATGCCAAGTAAAATCTATCTTCGATTGTTAAATTTTCCTGTGACCTCCTTCAATTCTCTCCTGTGCCCTTCCATTTTTTTCGCAATCGCTCCTTATCGCATGTTTTCGCGCTCATCGACCACGGTTATCTTATTACGAGTATGTCTTGTCACTCCATGCGGATACCTGACCGCTTGACCTGTTTTGCCGCCACGTCGACATGGTTTTTTGTTTAATCCTAACCAGACGGGTTAGGAGTGTACATTCAGCGACATTCTTATTGTTAACCCAGACTTTTTGTCAGGAAAGGTAGAAAACAAGCATTTGACTTGGGAGCATGGATGGAAGAAATACCTATAAAGCCAAGTAGTTCGAGTTTTCCTATATGGATAACAGATGGTATTTGGAGATAAGTGCTAGTTGCAAACATGACGTGCTCAAATACACGGCCGATTTAACTGGGATTTCTTAAGATGACAATCATGTTAAAGATTAAGGCACGGAAAAATATGTAATACTTCTGATTGATTGACTACGTTGTAATAATCAATTACGTGAAAGTAACATCTTGGAGGAGATTATCAGCGATAGATATGTGACCCGTTCTCGTGTCAGTAGCTTCCTTCGGCTTTCACCACTGACAGTCATACGAGCCTCAGACTCCGGATGTCCGTCCCGCAGCAATGTTTGTTCATTCATTGTTGTTTCCGTAACTTCGATGTTTTTTAAATAGACAGGGGTGTCAGCCCTATGCTAAAACCCCCAACCTGGAGGACCAGAGTGTCTGCTTTTGTCTGACCCCTGCCCGCGCAAACCTGTCCAGCTTGGTAGAACCTTCCAGGAGTAAAACTTCCGTTGGCATAGCTCTGGGGGTAATCAGGGTACGCAAGCCGCCATACCTCGACAAGGTATTGACACCGGTGATGGCTGGACCAACTGTAACTACACAGAAAAGGTTTGACATCAGCAAATTGAAGGACCCCCTTACCAGAAAAGCTTTTGCGGCTGACATAAAGAAACGATATTAATTTGCCAAAAGTCAGGAAAAGACATTGACTGATGATGTAAACCAGAAATTCAACACCATTTCAACAATATATAAGGAAAGCAGCAAATCATGCTTGGGATTCCAGGAAAGGAAGAAGCAAGACTGGATAACACCAGAAACATTAACACCATAACACTGAGAAAGGAAATGAAAAGAAAGAAAACAGAAGCGAAGTCCCCCAGGTTAAAGCAGCTATATAGCGAACAGTACAGTCAGCTGGACAAGGAAGTTAAACGCCAAACCCGAGCCAACAAAAGGAATTTCCTAGACGATCTTGCAAGACAGGCAGAAGAGGCAGCACTGAGAAATGAACAAAGCACAGTATAAAAAATAACTAAATTCATCAGCGGAAAACAAGGTGCAAACAATATTACATTAGTAAGAGATAAGCAAGGAAATCTCATCACGACAGCAGAGGGACAGGAAACAAGATGGGCAGAGCACTTCAGAGAAACTCTTAACAAGGAACCACCAGAGACACAATTGAATGTTCCTGAGGCTGAAAATGATATAGATGTAAATACAGACATCCCACGAAAAGAAGAAATCATCACAGCAATCAAAGGGTTAAAGAACGGAAAAGCACCTGGCCATGATAACTTAAATGCAGAGATATTTAAGACAGACCCTGAGCTAGCAGCAGAACTATTAGAACCACTATTTGCACAAGTCTGGAAAACAGGGACAACACCATCAGAGTGGAACAAAGGAATAATTGTCAAATTGCCCAAGAAGGGAGATCTTGCAGACTGCAATAATTGGAGAGGAATCACTCTTCTCTCAGTTCCCAGCAAAATACTAGGCAGGATAATTATACAGAGAATTTCAAAAGCAGTAGACTACAAACTGAGGAAAGAACAAGCAGGATTTAGAAAGAACAGAAGATGTGTGGATCATATATTCACTCTCAGGAACATTATAGAGCAGTGCTCAGAATGGCAAAGACAGCTGTACATTAATTTCGTTGATTTTGAAAAGGCTTTTGACAGCATACATAGTAACAGTTTATGGAAAATACTGAGGGCTTATGGAATTCCAAGCTGCATAGTGTCAATCATAAAAAGCCTCTATGCCAACTTTACATGTAGTGTTGGGCAGAGATACCTAACCTTTGAGGTGAAGACAGGAGTACCACAGGGATGCCCCTTATCAACAACTCTATTTTTAACAGTCAAAGACTGGGTGATGCGCCAGACAACAGAGGGCAGTCCAAGAGGAATAAGATGGACAACATTTTCTACATTGGAAGATCTGGAATATGCAGATGATATTGCACTACTAGCACATTCACATCAACACATCCAGGAAAAAACGGATAGGCTTAATAAGTATAGCCAGCAGGTGGGCTTGAACATCAATTTAAAGAAGCCAGAGGTCATGACGCTCAATGTGAGCAACCCTGAGCCCATATCAGTAAGGAATTAGCAACTGATACAGACAGACACCTTCACATACCTAGGATGCATAGTAACACCAGACGGCGGGGCAGGCAAAGACATCAACATCAGAATGAATAAAGCAAGAACAGCCTTTTTTAGTCTAAACAACATCTGGAAGTCCTCTCAATACAGCACAAGCTCAAAATTAAAATTATACCAGAGCTGTGTGCTCTCTGTGCTTCTCTATGGTGCGGAATGCTGGAGAGTTACAGAGAAGGAAATGTCGAAATTGTCCTCTTTTCACACAACATGCCTAAGAAAAATTCACCGAATCTTTTGGCCGAATACCATCAGCAACCAAGATCTGCTTACTCGGAGCAAGCAGGAGGACATGCACACCATGATAGCTGGCAGACGCTGGAACTGGGTTGGCCATGTCCTCAGAAGAGACCCCGATGCCATCACAAGAACAGCTATGCTTTGGACCCCTGAAGGAAAACGAAAGAAAGGCCGACCAAAAACAACCTGGCGGAGGAATGTGGAGGCTGAGATGCAAAGAATGAACCAGAGTTGGGGCACTGTACGAAGGATGGCCGCCGATTGAGCAAAGTGGAATCAATTTGTTGTTGCCCTACAAGACGCCACTAGGCGTGATGGCCATTGACTGCTTTGACGGTCGGTGGTTAAAGATCTAAGAAGAAGAAGATATGTGATGTAGTGAGATGTTAAACATAACTAACAACAGAAGTGGCAAGACCTGATGTGGTCACGGAGTTTGAAAATACCATGTAAAGGGCAAAATATTTTTATGTTGTCATACAGTAATGTTCTCATGAGAGGGTGGGGGTTACACCCCTACCAATATCAGACACCATGATGATGGTTGGTTTGGCATGAATATGCTATGATAGACTGCTCCTGGTTAGATCTCTCCTCACCGAAGGACATGAGGGTGTGGGCGAAAATTTCGCGTATAATCTATAGCATTGTAAGATTACTGCACTGACTTCCAATTTCGTCAAGGAGTAATTATAGACAGCCAGGAACGTAGAACACTAGGAACCCCCCATTTTAGGACAGTCCGTAGGACTGAAAGCGAATTCTAAGATTAGAAGGAAGTAACTCCAGAGTCATCACTTTGCGCCTCAAGTTCTTGGATCCTACTTCATGTGCACCCAGTTAGACACTTTATCCACCTGAACAGGCGGTATCTTAAATTAGTTGCTGGATAATATTCGGACGTTTCCTGTGATAAAAGACTGTGTTCGCCCGATAATCAGTGTAAGTTGTAATATATACATTTTATCATTGTATATTTGCACTTTGACATGTATAATTTGCTTGTAGATGTTCAGTTGCATATGAGGCTGGCAACCTCATCACTGCCAATATATTGACACATGAACCACCACTGCAAGAGCTGGTGACTGCTTCGTGCGGGTATCCTCACAAAGAACCAACAGCAAAGATGGCCCCAGGCTCCATAGCGAGCATGGAGTGGTTGATGTTATTATGGTCCATATTTATTATACTAATACTTTAGTACGTTTTACATAAATGTTTATCTATATTTCAATTGTCGCTTTCCGCTATCCAAACGCCCTTTCATCCGACTCCCCGGATCTAAAATTAATGCTCAGGGAGGATAAACATTCTGAGGAAGATGAAGTGGTGGATGGAAGCGGAGGTCGTCTGATGCTCATATCAGGAGACACAATACTCAAAAGACGCATTTGTTTCCTTCTTAGTTTGTAGTACGGGTCTTGAAGACGGTTGACAGTCTGTGTAGTTACCCCATCCTTACTGCATGGGATGTGCTACAGCTACCAGATTTGACTACTGAAGAA
This sequence comes from Oreohelix idahoensis, assembly GCA_024509875.1. NCBI lineage: Eukaryota > Metazoa > Mollusca > Gastropoda > Stylommatophora > Oreohelicidae > Oreohelix > Oreohelix idahoensis. The sequence continues at coordinate 73,988 of JAMPIV010014737.1, forward strand.
AAGGACAGTCCAAGACACATGTGGGAACCAACAGCGACTGAAGCTGACGTCAACCGACCCCACACCAGCATCTAAGTACCACATCAGCGCAGCCAATGGAGACTTACAATTTTGTTTCTAAAAATGTCTACTTGCAATTTACATAGTCCAATGAGGGAAATATCAGTGCTTTATTTTTAAAAACAACTTTATTTATTTTACATTGTTAACGCATAAGTCATTATTAAACCTATTTATCTGTAACTATAAATATGTAGTTGCATTAATCACTATTGAAGGAATTGGATGTCTGCACTCGTATGTCTCATATTGTTTTAAATACATAACCATATGTAGCTATTAAATTAATAGTTGCTGAATCACCTTCAGCTGTGGGCTCAGAAAATACGAGTCAATATTTTCTCACAGAAGGGGTCGGAGAGTAACAAGTTCATGACAGCTAAGATGATCTCAGTTGTTGTGCTTGCTTTTTTTTTTTATCCTGTGAGGCTTCCTGGGGTAAACGCATCTTTCTTCTATTTATATCTCTGCCAAGAGCAATCTTGAGCAAAGGTTGATACCTTTGAAGACCCTCATTTTTATATTCTAAGTTGGCCATTGTTGGATCACTACTGCAGAACAGGGGAGACAGTACCGTCACAATGTCTTTAGACAGTTACCACCTGCTTCAAGCTGGGCAGCTCCCAGTCAATTAAATGCTATTCTGCCATTGTCCTCTTGCCCATTGGGTGCACGGGAGGGGGGTGAGGGTCAAATTTGACCTGCGGATAGAACATATTGCACCAGGCTAAAACAGGACATTCAGTCGTGGAACACCAGGCGAAACACAGCTGAGGGTTATCACCCCAGGGGAGCATCATCTCTATAGTCAGTTTTGATTGAAGAAGGCACTAGACTAGAGAGTGATTCGATATACATATCCGTAAGTCATTTGACAAAAGCTTGAATAAATCAATTGTGTGCATCAAATATTATTCATCTATCATTTTCATCGCTAATAATTTGTGAAGTAAGAAGCGATCGGGTGGAAAAAACTGACATTAATAATCTGAAATAAGCATCGAGTTATGGAAATACATGTTATGTTGGTCTTTCTAGATCTTAATTGATGTGTATGAATTTATTTACCTTTTTAATTAAATACAGCAGTATTAGTATTTACTACTTACTGTTGAAGTTAAGACTGTAATAATTTGTAATTACTTTTAGAAATGACTAATTACAGGGAAGAAATGTAAACAGGTAACAATGTCTATTTGCCTACCGTGGTGAAAAAAAGAATTCCTTCGTTCGTGTGATCGTGTGTTCGTTTTCGTTTCCTGGTTTTTGTATGCGAGCATTTGTGCAGTTTCATTCTGTACTTGATCTTGTACATATATAAAATAGTGCACGAAAAGTGTGTCTATACTTTGTGCTCATTTTTAAATACAAGAAAATATTCACACTTGAGTTGACTGCTTCAAACAAAAATCCAAATGACCAACCAACAAGAAATAAATTTACGTAACGGCCAATGACGCTAAATTCAGGTTCAAAAAACGTAATTAAGAATAGAATAACACCAGGTGTGTAGCAAACAATTAGGATACTAGCAATTAAAACAATCATACTTATTGCTTTCTGATCTCGGCTGGACATAGCTTTAGACGTCTCTTGATTAGCATTGGCTGATTTACGCCAAGTACTTTTCTGTCTTAACTTTCTAATTAAAATTATTGTAAATGTCAGCACAGCAACAAAGGATAAAAGACCTAGCATAGCTTGCACGACATACACTACGTCCTGGAGTTGTTCACTGTCACTTCCAAACACTAAACCTAGAAGGGTTTTGTTCCTGCTAGGATAAAACTTCCAGTTAATGGAGACTGTACAGTACAAGGGAGCCACAGATAAAAACATTAGACTGTATATAGCAATCATAACTAGAGTTGTTCTTCTGGGAGTTATCATCTGTTTGACGTGTAAAGGAAACGATATACACAAACACCTCTCGGCTGTGACGTAGACGGTGATCAAACAGGTGATCTTAGCGAAAACTTCACGAGGGACACCTCCAGTCACATATTGAAACTCTATAGGCACCATGGGAACATCTGATGTCTCAAATAATGGGTTTACACACACGTTGAACCACTGTTGCATAATGAGACTGCATAGATCAGAGATGGCCAACGCAAAGAAGCTAACATTAATACTCGAGTTCAGACCTTGTCTATAAAAAACGAACATGTTGATCATATTGGTAACTGTTCCAAAAAGGCTCACAAACCCACACAAAAAGACGTAATTTACGACTAATATTATTTGTCTTTGATTATCGCTTATAATCGTGCCCATTTTCTTTTCTGTTAGCTGTAATTGATTAGAGCGTTCTTCAGAGCGTCATCGTTTAACCCCATTGTTAAAGTGGTTGCTAAAATTTGAAAAGCATTCTTACAGTATGCTAGATATTACTTCTGTATTATATTTCCGTATCATCTGTTGGGTGTTGCCTCATCCCTAAGAATTATCCAACTCTATCAATCGAACTGCATTGAAAATAAAAAATATATCTTGGAGATTATTTCATATATGTGTTAGTACAGGACTGAAGCAACAACTCTTTGCAAACGGAAGTAAGAAAGAGAGTTTTTTTTTCAGTTTTCTATAGAGCCAGTCCTAACATACTGAAGTGAGTCATGGACAATTAGTAAACAAGGGAGACAATTCCCGAAGGTCACAGAGATGTTCTGACAGAGAATATTGAGAATATCATGGACAGCTGAAAAGAGAAACAAGGATGTTGTAAAAAGAATCAGTATGCAAATAAAGTTTGTAATGATGTTAGAAGCAAGCAGTCATCTTTCTATGGGCTTGTCCTGAGAAGAAAAAATATATTGTGACACACTGAAAGAAATACGTAGATACAAGTGGCGTATTCTATATGTCTGCTGTGCGTGCTGCGCACACCTATGCGCGAAGGAAAATAAAAATTTAATTTATTATTCTATAAAATATTTCTCCTCTAAGTTCTGCTTTCGGACCGCACGCATCAGGATAACGGATTTTCCCGCATAGAATCTACGAGTACATCTAGTTTCAGTTTCACAGAAGCGTTTTATAGTGCAGTTTTTATTGGTTGTAGCAATCGCCAGAAGTTTCTCGGGTAATTCCGTCACAATGCGTGCTGGACCGTTCGGATTCACGTCTAAAGACTGGTTTGTGTAAACCGGGGTCATGGGCAGATACGTCAATACAATGCGAACATGCGTGCGGTGGCCTAGCAGCTCTCGAGTTGTAAAAATCGGCTGTGTCCGTCCAGTAATTTTTGTGATTAATTTTTGTTAGTTGCCGGGAATGCAGATTATTACAGTGACAGTGAGTTTCAAGTTGTAAGTTAATTAGTATTTCGGAGATAATTGACATATACCCCTAATAACTATCGTTGCGTAATTGAATATAGATGGTTTTTAAATTAAGAGGGGAAGAAGTTAAATAGTAGGCGTACATATTCATTTTAAGTAGCAGCACGCCTAGCTCGCATTACCAGGATACGCCACTGGTAGATACAGAGGACGAGAAAGACGGAAGGTACTGGCTAGTTGGAACATAAATAACACATAAGGAAGGGAAACCCGAGGCCTGTAAACAGTAAATTAATATTAGACAAACATAAAGGTATGTTTTCAGGCACTCTTAAGAAATAAAGAAGTAGAACACTTGGACAACAGAAAAACAACAGACGTGAGTGGCTTACCCAGGGTTCGAACCCCGTACCTTCCGTACGACAACTCCGCCTAGCTATCAAGCGAATCACATTGACCCCACGGCCAGCTGGGGGAAGTTAACAACATTCATGATAAGTAGTAGTACTGGAGACAGGAAGTTAACAACATTCATGATAAGTAGTAGTACTGGAGACAGGAAGTTAACAACATTCATGATAAGTAGTAGTACTGGAGACAGGAAGTTAACAACCATCATGATAAGTAGTAGTACTGGAGACAGGAAGTTGTGAAGAAGCATGACCACCTACGCCACTAGGCATGACACATGACGAAGAAAAACAATTAGTAGAATGGTCTGACTCAAGCTTGTGGTCTAGCAAATATATCAATTAAAAAAAATCGAATGGTGTGAAATCAGTTTTACAAGTTAACGGTACACAGGAAACACGGTGATCAAACACTTATTTATTGTGGTATAGCATTTGATACTAGCAAGTGCTTTGGTTTGGTGTTAAGGACCATCTTCATTACGCACATACAACTCCATCAGTGCTCCGATCTCCTTCCTTAGATCACACTATGAGGATCTCAGCACAGTGCACGAACTCAGTAGCGAGAATCCCAATGTGTGTATACAGGAATCACACATTCTATACATATTTTTTTTATGGTGGATAGGTTTTCCTAATGTTTAAAAAATTTTGCCAGGGTAGCGGCCGTATGGCCTACTTTTTATGATTTCAAACTGCCTAGGGATTTTTAACGTGCGCTACTCGCACACGAAACCTCATATTATTTCGCCCTTGTCATAGAAGGCTAGGCATCCTATATCACTAACCAGGAGATCAGCGGGGAGTATGACATCTTCGAAACCACTGGTTCTAAAAAAAAAAATTTCAAATGGTATGTGAATAACCTGTTAACTATTATGACAGCATTGTCAAACAGCAATATACAATTATAACCTTATAGGCAATATGACTTGATAAATGGGTAGCGTATATTGTATGTTTTAAAACTTTTCATCTTGACATTAAATAGCACCCTAAGACCAGGTCCGGATTAAGCCAAGAAGGGCCTCTAGGTTTTTTAGTGTTTGGGCCTCCCCTCATCTAATAGACAATAATTTTAATATTTTTTTTTCAAACCCCTTAGCTTGGTGATGGTATAATAATAATAATAAATTCTTTAAGCGCCAAACACGGCGCATAAGGCAGAAACCAGTGCTCTCCAGGTTGTTCGTTGTGACGCCACTCCTCTTAGCTCTTGCACATTATTTAGGCCCAACGTTCTTCCTTCGCTTATTATTGTTCTTCTGAGTGTTTCTTTTGGTCTTCCTTTTTTCCTCTTACCCTCAGGAACCCAAGTGAGCGCCTGTAGTGGTATTCTGTTGTTTTGCATTCGTAGGACATGACCGATATATGACCATCGTCTTTTCCTTATATAGTCGGAGACATATTTCTGCCTAGAGTCTTCTCTTATTTGTCGATTATTCTTTAATTCTTTCCAACTGATGTTCATGAGTTTTCTAAGACATTTGTTCTCGAATGTATTCAGCTTGTTCTCCAATGATTTTGTTATTTTCCAACTCTCACAGCCGTATGTTAACACTGAGATAACATTTGAATTAAACAGACGAAGCTTGGTATGTATATTCATGATCGTAATTTCCAAATGTTAGATAATCTATTGAAGGCGCTAGCTGCCAAAGCAATTCTAGTATGGATTTCTCTTGTTGTGTCACCATCCTGAGTCATTTTACTGCCTAAATAATTGAAACTTTCAACTTTCTGTAGTTTTTCCCCGTTCAAGATGAATCAAAGGTCTCGTTAGAAAAGTTCATAGCTTTAGTTTTAGAGGCATTTATTTGGAGACCAATTTTAACCGAGAGATGACACAAATTATTTATTGCTTCTTGGGATTGTCATGGTGTTGAACTTAAGAATGCTACATCATCTGCGAAATCCAGGTCCCCCAGGAATTTTCCATTTGTCCATTTTATACCCAATTGTTCATTGTGGGTATAGTTTCTCATAACCCAATCAATAGCTATTCCAAAAAGTAGTGGTGACATAATACAGCCTTGTTTCACCCCTGTTTCTACTGTAAACCATTCTGTATTCCCTTTATTTGTTCTAACACAACATCTTGCATTGTCATATAGCGCTCCGATTATATTCACATATTTTGTTGGAAAACCATAGATTGTAAGTATCTTCCACAATGATGGGCGGTGTAGACTATCAAAGGCTTTTTGAAAATCGACGAAGGTGCATAATAAGTGGCGATTGCCTTTCCACTGATTCTTCTATAATTGTTCTTAGTGTGAATATTTGATCAATACATGATCGTTTCGGCCTGAAACCCGCTTGTTCTTCTCTGATCTTTTCGTCAGCATGCAATTTAAGTCTTTCTAACATCATGCAACATAATAATTTTGGTACTGATAATAGAGATATACCACGCCAGTTATTACAGTCTGATAGATCACCTTTCTTCGGTAACTTTACAATAATACTGTCTTTCCATTGTTGTGGTGGTTGTTCTTCTCTCCATACTTCATTTATAATATCTAAAATTCTGAAGAGGTTGTTGTCATTAACTGCTTTAATCATTTCCCCTGAAATTTCGTCAACTCCAGCAGCTTTAAAATTTTTTAATCTTTTAACGGCTTGTTTGATCTCGTCCAGCGTGAATTCATCGCAAGTTATTGGCAAAGTGGTTGTGGATGTTTCATTATTAAAATCAGGTGTTACTGTTGGTGGTGGTCTGTTTAGCACCCCATGAAGTGCTCAGCCCATCTCTTCATTTGTTCTTTTTCTGTTGGTATTGAATTCCCTAATTTACCTTTAACAGGTGTTTCCATAGCAGTAGGCTGGTGACATAGTTGTTTTGTAATTTGATAAAGGCACCTACTATTACCAGTTCTTGCAGCATTTCAGCTTCTACGGCCAGTTCATTGATGAAATGTCTTTTATCTCTTCGATTTTTGTCTTCACTTATTTATTTAACAAGTTTTTTAGTTTGCAAGATTCAACTGCATTATGTGTACTTGCCGCTAGTAGTTTAAGTTTTGCTGTTTTCCTTTCTTGTATTTTATCCCAAGTATCTTCTCTCATCCATTTTTTCTTTTTATGTACTAGGTATCCGGTGGTCGCTACAGCTGCTTCTGTCATTGCTGTTCTCAGTTGTTCCCATTTAGTATCGATTGTCTTGGTGGTGATATCGCTGTCAATTTTGCCTAAAGCATCGAAATAGTTGTTCATTTTGACATTATATTCCTTCTGGTATATACCAGTATTATTAATAGATTGGTATGTTAGTTTCTTAGCATTTCTTACCTCTTTTATTAGTAATTACGTTTTATTAATGTTTATTAGTATTATTTTTTGTTATTATTAAGGTAAACAATAAACATATTTTATTGAAAAATCTATGCATTTTTTTTTAACTTATGCGCAGGCCCCCAGGAGCTCCTGGCCCCTAGACTTCAGCCTACTTAGCTTAATGGATTATCCGGCCCTGCGTAAGGCTGTAGGGGCAGGTTAAAATAATAGGATGGAGACTTTCGTTAGAACTAATACTTTAAATGCATTCTTCTTCTTTGATCCTTAGCCGCCGACTGCCACAGCAGTCAGTGGCCATCACGCCTGGTGGCGTCTTGTAGGGCAGCAAAAAACTGCTTCCACTTTGTTTGGTCGGTGGTCTTCCTTCGTACAGTGCCCCAGCTCTGGTTCATTCTTCGCGTCTCGGTCTCCACAGTTTTCCGCCAAGTTGTTTTTGGTCGGCCTCTCTTTCGCTTTCCTTCGGGGGTCAATAGCATAGCTGTTCTTGTGATGGCATCGGGGTCTCTTCTGAGGACGTGGCCAACCCAACTCTGCCAGCTATGATGGTGTGCATATCCTCATGGTGATTCCGTGTAAGTAATTCTTGGTTAGTGATAGTTTTCGGCCAAATGATTCGGAGAATGTTCCTTAGGCAGGCCTTAAATATTTAATCGTGGTCGGAGTGGCTAAGAGGTTTGGCGTCCGCCTAGAGTTCTAGAGGTATCGGGTTCGATTCCCAGTTGAGGGAATATAATTTATGGAATTTTTTTTTTCAGAACCAGTGGTCCTAATGATGTCATACTCCCCCCTGGTCTACTGGATAGTGAGATCGGATGCCTAGCCTTCTTGAACAAGGGCGACAAAATAGGAGGTCCCGTATGCAAGTTGCGCTCGTTAAAAATCCCACGGCAGTTGGAAACCGTACAGAATAGGCCAATCAGGCCGCTGCCCTGGTAAAATGTAAAAATTAGAAACCTACCAACCACAAAAATATTTATAGAATATGTGATTCCTATATACACACCCCCGGATTCTCGCCGGTGCTACGGAGTTCTTGCACTGTGCTGAGATCCTCCTTGTGTGATCTAAGGGAGGAGATCGGAGCACTGATGGAGTAGTCCGTGTGCAAAGGAGATAATCCTTCAAACCAAACTAAATATTTATTATTTATTAATTATTCAGAAGGCTATAAAGCACATGGACAGTCTGAATAAGTCTCCATCATCGCATTAAAAAAACAAACATACACATAATAAGAAGGAAACAGAGTCTGAATGTAAGAAGGTAGATTTATAACATTTGTTCTTTGCACTTCCTGACTCATCTTTATTAATCGCATAATTGCACCACGCTCTCTAATGTGTTACTTCCCGTGGAACCACATTCGGGTCATGAATACATTATCTGTCATCTCATGTTCAACGCGTTTTTATTTCCTGTGGAATAATTACAGTCCCACGGCATAGCTTCCTTCTTTCATTTCATACCGCTTGTAATTATAGTGTCATACAATACTGTAATAAGCTTCAGGCTACGGTTCAACCACCATAAACTGTCTTCAAATTATCGCATTTCCCATAGATAATTGTTCGTTATTTGTAAATGATTTCTCAACGCAACTTTGCTTATATTACCAGGTTTGATGTGTTTACCTCTCACATAGATTTGTATGACGTGTGCGTACTAATCGATTGTTACAATAGTACCTTGTAACTGTGCTATTTCACGAGGAGTTTTCTAAACGTGTGGAACTAGTTAGATAGATATTAAGAATGTCTTTCTCGAAGCACTAAATCTTAACATTTGACATGTAACACATGCAATTAGTTTGAAGGATTTCAAGATGTGAAAATACAAGTTTTTAAAGTTACGAAACAAAACATTTATTGTAATCTCCTACATGGTTTGTTGTAATTAATATATCACACCACTATTGTATTTAATATTTCACACTATTACATGTCAGTATATTTTATGAAAAAAAAACAGATGATGATGTGTATATAATAGTAACTGTAGCCTCTTAAGTCATTACAGACTATGGGAATGCGCGCCTGAGGTGAAAGCCCTCAACTGCTTTTGTTCCTAGTGTTCTTTTCTCTCCTGCTTGCTGTGAGAGGTTCTTATCGCTCCATCTGAGGTGGCGCCGTAGGGAGCAACGCCACTTGGTGGGATCAGCAGCTTCACCCTCCCAGGTTGCTGGATTTATGTCCAGTGCCCTCATGTCTCGCTTGCACACATCTTTGAACATAAACTACGGTCGTCCGTCTGTTCTTTTGCCATCTGTGAGTTGTTCGTAGAAGATGTCTTTAAGGGTCCGACCACCTTCCATGCGGGCTGCGGATGGTTGAAGAGCGTCTAGATATTGTGGTTAGCTGTGAATAAACAGCTGTGGACAAAAGCATTTTTTCGGGCAGAGAGGGCTCGTGATCCTTGGTTGGTAACTTATCTAGGAGAAGGTAGACTGTGATTTCAAACCACAGCTGCCTTACGGAAATATCCGTTTACGGGAAAAGCTTTGGAAGTAAACCCTTTGGATAAACCCGAAGTCGGAGTCCCTAAGGTATCAAAAGTTGATTCGACATTATTTTGGCAACGTCGCTGGTACCAGACTGTATCGGCTTTTGCCGTTCCTTTGGACCTACCGGATATGTGGAAAACGGGAACATGCTGCATGGGCAATAGCTTGATCTCTATATAACTGTGCCCAAGCTCACGGCGTGGATAAGACATTCCAGCTTCAACCTGTGGTGTCGGCAAAACACAGATGTACAACGTATATATAGGATAAGAATATATTTGACATAAAGAAAAAAAAACAGCCATATTGAACTACATCAAACGTCTTAACTTACTGTTGTAAATTCTAATAATTCTCCTTTATTATATGTTGTTGTATAAATGTGACAGTTTCAATTGGAAAGTCTTTTGCATTTACACTACCCAGACACGAAAAGTTGCAAAATATTTCACAACCCAAACGAAACCACGCTCGTATGGATATCTAGGATACGAAATTTCAATTGATGATACATCTGAACAGTTATAGGCTTAGGACTTGATACTAGAATGTAGATCCAGTATGGCAAAGTTAAGCTGTGCTCCTCTATCTACATTAGTAAATAGATCATTGTGGTGAGATGGATGTTGGACAGATATTTAGAAAAGTAGTTTCCTGAAATGGAGAAGAGAACTGGTGAACCAGAGGAAGAGAGAGCACAAGACGTCTGGTAATTAACTTCACAGTTCTCGATGATAGCTGTAGAAGAGAACTGATAGGTAAGTTACCTTCTCGCTAGACCTATCCTATGCTCCAGGGGTGTTATATAAGTATGTAGATGCAGTTCGTCTTTATTTACTACCAACTTAAATTGTTAATATTTCTTTGACTACACAACAAAATTATATCTGGAAATTTAAATAATTCATTCAATAGCTGCAGTTATAAAAACATTTAATGCACTTTATTGATTAATGATGTATAGTAACATTGTAGCACCTTGGTATATTAATATCTTACAACATTTTCACTGTTTGGTCACTATCATCATCTTATTGATTTTGGTGTCTTGGTTTGTGTGTTAACGTTTAGATGTACTTAACTTGCTTGACACGTTGTAGTAGCTGATGTTCCTAGGTCGTTAAAACATCTAGACATTGAAGACGCTACGCTTATGCCAGGAACAGTGTTGGTCCACTGTTGAACATTTTATATTTATAAAATTGTGTCACGTTTTTCACCATAAGTTGAATCTGCAAAATTTGACCAGGGTATGGTATCTGGTTTATAACCAAGACGCCCCTCTGATTCTGACTGGCCACTGTTGATCAGACTTCTCATTTCGACAGCACCATCTTGAGTTTGTGGTTAAGTCAGTCAAATGGGTGTACGTCGCACAACTGTCGTAATATAGATAGGTTTGAAAGATATTTATGGTCCCGCCTGAGTAGAATGGATGGTGATAAGTACGTGAGAAATAAAGGTGTGAGAAATAGATTTCATGAGTGAATAGTTTAAGGAGAAGATCTGTCTCTGGAATGAGAAGTTTCTCTAGTCCAGCTTATCTATACATCTTTTAGTACAAGACAATCTTGCCCCTCCTTATACCTAGAAATGTTTGTTTAACTACACCCACACACAATTATGTGACAATAAGACACACAAACGTGAAAAACTATGGTTAATTTGGTATGGGTCTGACCAACACACAAAGTTAAGTTCTTTTGCTGTTTATTATCATTAAACTTGACAACACCAAATATCTAAAGAATCAAATAAAATCAGAATTACATGCATAGACAATTAACAGAATACATGTGCCCTCCCCTTATTGAGAAAAAGAACCCAACAAGTTAATAACCCCAAAGGTCAACGGTTAGCACTATGTTACAGCATAGACAGTAAAGAAAAGAACAAAGTTCCTACTAAAGCTATACAGTAAAGTAAATAAATGTGACAGTGCTATCTCTTCTTATTATATCTTCCAGAACTGGTTACGGTACCAATTAGACTAAATGTCACAGTGCAGGGTCTTCTTTTAAAGTAAACTAGGTGACAGGGGCAGGCCTAGTTGTCTACCTTCTATTTGTCAATTTGATCTATTGACCTATCTTCCAAGTAAGAGTATATCTTAATACTAGCCATCACCGCCAGAGCTGACTATTCCTGGATGATATATCTCAAGCTTCCAACCTAAACTCGTTCCATCCCTCCTTGTGATGTTACTTAGTGACAACTTCGCATAGTGGTGATTTTCTTTATATCCAATATCTTGTTTACTCTAGCACTCAACAACCTTTTAGAGACTTAACCCAACTTGAGAAACGTTCCATCAAAACAAACATTTTATTTACATCTCATAAGTTCATCATAACAGAGGCATGTGGTACTAATTCCAGGTACAAACATTTCCTAACTGACTCTTGTATGTCCCATTCCTCCTGGGCACATTCATGTACCTATGCATATATATATATATATATATATATATATATATATATATATATATATATATATATATATATATATATATATATATATATATATAGCTCTCTACCTGAGAACACCATCAGATATGGTTTATACCTATTTTCTTCCCATAAGGCTATTCTATTTATTCTGGCTTCTCCCAAGCCTTCCATCAACTCTTTCCTGAGTTGGTTTCTTTCCTCTACTAATCCTGTCAGATTTGGCTCATATTAATCAAAATACCATCATCTTAAAATTCATATATGCAAATCAATACGTTGTGTACACCTGTTGCAGTATCCTCATACTTATACCTGCTAGAAAGCGCATGTTTCATCCTGTAAATACAATCACCCTTCAATTTCTTACTCATCTTACTTGTAGCAGTCGATATTGCAAAGTTCATTATACAATAGCCCAGCACGGCTATTAAATCCATGTTCTTCTGTAAATCTTCTCAGATGCTTACTTAGTCTCATTTTATCCACCTCATAGTCAATTTTGTAGGTTCAGCTTCGTTTCTCGTTATCCTGCGCTCACTTAGTTGTAAGCGTCGTTAACCTGGTAATACTTTATTTCAGCTTCTGAAATCATTCTATTCAATGTCTATCAAAAGTTATGAGTCAAAGGACCTACTTACTTTGGTTTCACAGAATCCTCACAACACTCATATTTCTTACTATCACCCCTTATCACTAAACCTATATTTTAAACACAGTTTTGTCTTTCATATTGTGGTAAGTTGGGATGATATAAATATTTATAGGGGACTTAGTGTACTGACTGAGATCAGCTGTGAATATATCTGTATCTAATAAGTGTGGTGTGTTACAGATGACCTTACTTTGCTACCACATTTAGACCTCAATCAGACTTATTCTGGAATATTGTGATGACTACGTTGAATGTCTAGGGCTATGATAGTGATGCAGTGTATGTTCACAACAACCTACAGACAGATAAACACTTTAATTAAAATCCACAACACTGTGATACGCACATACATAGAACACTCTATAAGACTATCTTAAATAAGTCAAGTGTTAACTTTTTTTAAAATTATGTATTAATTCCTTTCAATAATAAATATCCTGATTCAACTACAGAGAGAATCAGGAATCACAATCAAATGTAATCACAAGTTTTATGTACACAATTTATACATAGGATCTTTGTACTGACATATATTATTATTACAATATGTGTGTAGGTTGTGATGTAGTACTAGGAGGTAATACTGGCTTTTAAAGCTAGGTTGTTGTTTGTCATCATGACTTCATGTGTTTTTTACTGGTAGAAATAATATTTGAAAGGTTCACAGTTTCTTTTTATTTGAAAACCAATAACTGTCCCTCTTGATTTAATGTAAAGTCAATTTTAGAGGGGGATACACAAGATTGAGCTGCTCTGGCCAACGAAATCTTATCTTCTGAGTGGGCGGCAGGAAAACTGTCTCCTCTGCTTGCTTGCTTCTCAGTTATCTTGAAAAACAACACTGGTCGATATCTTGAACATGGAGTATGCTACCAGCCTCTGGATTCAGCAAAACTCAGACCAGGTGCTGCTCTAATACTTCAGTACCACGGTCCCTGAAATAAGAAGGTTGTACCTCCTACTTCAGAACTAATTTATAATCTATTTCCACACTGAAGCACAATACATAACAAACACAGAGTTCAGCGCTGTAGGCCAACTTCTGGCTTCTCATGTAACAATATACACCAGTATTCCTCTCCCTAATGGTTATAACGCCTCTGCAATTCCAGCATTAATTCCTTCTATACAATAAGATAGGTGTCATAGTACTATTTGGCAATCCCATATAGGCCTAGGCAGTTATACTCCTCTCCGACAAATTTTTTACATGGTGGAGCAATATTTAGGCTTTGCCTCATGTTTGCTACTGAACTACACACAGACAGACATAAATTATCAATTCACATTCAATTTTCATCTAAAAGAGATCAAATATGTCTAGCTTACCACAATTCATGGAAATATTAAACACGTACGTTGACTAGCGATGAGTTATGGCACAATTCCGATCTGCCTCTGTCCCAGGCTTTTATTTAGAAAAATATGCGCTGGTGCTCAACGCACTTGCTTCTACAAAGTTTATTTTCAAAAAGTGGCCCTGAACAGACGCTTCTAATTGACTATATCAAATGGTCTAGCCAATGAGACCATGTTTACAAAAGCCTTTGAAAAAATTTACCCTTCCTACCGTTTCCCTTAACAACCAAAAACAGTATTAGCAGTCGACTAATCATGTTTCGCCTTACATATTACTCTAGCCAATCAAATCGTATCTAACGTGTTGGCTTCATTTCCCCTAAAGCAGTGTCCAACCACGCCATTATGAGCAAATATGATCCTGTGTTGTCAGACAACACCACTATAGTATCGTGGCTACAATTTGTTAATTACTATCCTATTTGCGTAACACATAACATATTCTTTGTCAGTGTGGTGAAGTGAGATGTTATAAATATTTATAGGGGACTTAGTGTACTGACTGAGATCAGCTGTGAAGGTATATATATCTAATAAGAGTAGTGTATTATATATAACCTTGCTTGCTGCCACATATGTATACCTCAGTCAGAATTATTCTGGAATAGTGTGATGACTACGTTGTATGTCTAGGGTATGTGTATGATGAAGTGTAAGTCATAACAACAACAGACAGATAAACAATTTAATTTATTCCACCACACTTGACAACACTGTGACACTCACATACATATAACACTCTAAAGGATATCTTAAAGGAGTCACTGATAACTTTTCAAATAACAATATGTATTCATTGCTGTTATGAATGAATATGTGTCCTGATTCAAATACAAAGGGAACCAGGAATCACAATCAATTTTACTTACAAGTTATATGTACAGAATTTATCAATATGAATATGGTAATGACATATATTATTAAAAGTATCCTATGTGTGTCAGTTGTGTAGTAGTAATATGAGGTAATACTGGTTTTGTTTTGTTCAAGCTCTGTTGGTATTTGTCATCATGACTTCAATAGTTTGTCTTTATTGGGACCAGTATTGGAGATGTTCTCAGTTCCTGATATTAAAACAATTTAATTCCCCTCTTAATGTTATTTTTACAAGGTCATTTTAAGCTGGGGGTACATAATTTTGAGCTCAGCTGGCCACATCAGCTTATCTTGTGTGATGGCGGCAGGAAAAAGACTCCTCTGCTCGATTTCTCCCCTGGGCTCTGGAGACACCTCACTGATAGCTAAATGGACCAAGGAGTATGCTGTCCGACTCTGGATTCAGCAAAGCTCTGACCAGGTGCTGCTCAATACCATCAAGACCACGGTCCCTGAAAACAAGAAGGATGTACCTTCTACTTCATAACTAATTTATACTCTCTTTTTACACTGAGCACAATACATCACAAACATTGAGTTCAGAGCGTTAGGCCAACTGTCAGCTTCATCTGAAATACTTTATACCAGTATTTACCTCCTTAATGGTTACTACGCCTCTGCACTTCCAGCATTATTTCTGTCTAATCAATAATCTAGGTGTCAGTGTACTGTTTGGCCATTCCATGCAGTTTTACTTTCCTCCGACACCTTCTGTTCAGGCTGGAGCATTATAGGCTTTACATCATGTTTGCTACTGAACTACACATATATACAGGCATAAATTAACAATTCACATTCAATTTTCATTAAAAGATACTGAATGTTTCAAGCTTACCACAATTCATGGAAACAAACACAGATACGTTGATTAGCAATGAATTCTGGCACAACTACTGGCACAAATTCCCATCTGCTTATGTTCCAGGCTTTTATTTAGCAAAAATATGAGCTGGCTTCAACGCACTGTTGCTTTATCAAGCTTATTTGACTAGTGGTCTCGAACTAACGCTCCTAAGTGAGTATATCAGCGAGTCTGGCCAATGGAGCCACGTTTCGACAAGTGTTTGAAAAAAATTTAACTTCCTACGTCTCCCCTAACAACCAAAGATAGTATTTATAGCCCGACTAATCGTGTTTAGCCTTACATATCATTCCAGCCAATCAGTTCAAATGTAACTTGTGGCCCATTTCCCGTACAATGGTGGTGTAAAAAAATCTACCACTGAGCGATTCTGATTTTGGGTGTTGTCTGACAGCACCATCATTTTATTTTGGCTATAACTTGTTAATTCCTAGACTATTTGCATAACGTTGTACATATTCTTTGTCAGCAAACCCTAAGGAACCCAAATATATATATTTAATAGAGCTAAGTGGCTGCGTTCAAAATATGCAATTTCTTCTACCTCCTGTTTCGAAGATGTGCTGTCTGGGTACTGTAATGTTTTCAAACGTAAACCCATATAATGTTATCTTTTCTAATAAGCGTTTCCCAGGTTTTTTTTAAAACCTAACTCTGGGAAGGGTAGTGAATTTATCACTGTCCGTCTGAAAAAGTTAGTGCATGTGGCCTTACACGCGTGATAGTAGTAATTGTGTATCGCGCGACGCGTGTTTTGTGTTGCACGTGTTCGGCTTTATGCCTCTCCCTTCTCTCTATCCTTTAGTCCATCTGTCTTTAGTTACGCCGTGTATAAAATGGAATGAATGAAATATTTAAATTAGGTCATTGATCAGCTTGGTATCTCAATGTTTTTCCAAGAAATACAGCACACGTTTCATTGAAGAAAGCGGGTAATAATATAGTAGGCTTTTACTATCAACGTGAAAGCGTTACAATTTGCAGACGAAGCATAAAACAAAGGGGATTTCGAGTACTGTCATTGTGACAGCACTGTTCTTTTACCATTGCTCTTTTCTTTATTAGATTTATTTGTTAGGCTTTATATTTACCTTTTAATTTATATATGTGGATTAGAATATTCCACGACAGTCAGCAAGTCCTAAGGCACCCAAATATATAAGTTTAATGAGGCCAAGTGGCTTCGTTTAAAATATGTATTATTCCAGGATAGTCGTGCTGTTACCACCTCCTCACTTCCATACTAGGGGATGTCTTCTGTACTGTCAGACTAATGTCAGGAGCTTAGACATAAATCAGTAGAATGTCACGTTTCCTAATAAGCATTAAACATGTTTTCAAAACCTAACCGTGTATTGGTAGTGTTTTTTATTACTGTTTATTTGAAAAAGTTAGTGCTTCATGCCTTTCGCGTTCACTTTTTCATCGCGAGACGACGTGGTAGCAATGCATGCGTTCCTCCGTACATCTCTCTCTCTCTCTCTCTCTCTCTCTCTCTTTTCTAAGCCCGTCTGTCTTTTAGTTGTGTAGTGTATATAATGACATTAATGTAATATTAAATCTGGGTCATTACGCAGTGTCTATCAAGGTCGTATAAGAAATACAGTACCAGTTTTATTTTTTAGAAACGCGTGTAGTTTATGCAGACGGGGCATAAAAAGGGGTTTTCTTGTTTCGCTAGCATGACGTTCTATAACACAGGCGTACGCTATTGTGACCGCACTGTTCTTTTACCATTCTTCTTTCCTTTATTGAATTACTTCGTTAGGCTTTACATTTAATTTCTCATTTATATATGTGGATTAGAATTTTTCACGACACATTCTCCCCACTTAAAACAGACATCACATGTCAGTCTATAATTCTATATACACATAGAGAAATTTAATATTATTCCTAAGGCTTACGGTGATTCTCATCACACGGATGGCGGCTTAGAAAATCCGCAAACAGGTTAGTTTTTCCAGAAATATATTCTATGCTGAACTGGAATTTCTGCAAAAGTAAGGACCATCTGAGTAACCTGGAATTTTCATGCCTAGCCTGCGCTAGAAACGACAAGGGTTTGTGATCCGTTTGCAACTTGAATGCCTTCCCATACAGATAAATATTGAATTTCTTGATCGCCCATATTACTGCAAGACATTCTTTTTCGCTAGTTGAATAATTTTTTTCAGCTTTATTCAACTTTCTGCTAGCATATGCCACTGGGGTTAATTCCCCATCCAGTGCATCTGACTTCTGTAACAGGGTCGCGCCCAAACCGATATTACTTGCATCCGTTCTAACAATGAATTCTTGACTTAAGTCAGGTAATTTCAAAATAGGTTTGCTTGTGAGCTTTTCCTTCAATTCCTGGTATGCCAATTCACACTGTGCTGTCCATGTAATTCGATCTGGATTTCCTTTGCGTATCAAGTCAGTTAACGGTGCACATATGGAATTAAAGTTTTTGATATACTTTTGGTAGAAACCACATAATGAGACAAAGGATCTCACGTCTTTCTTGGTTTGTGGCCTCGGGGCTTTCTTTAGTTTCTCTAAATTCTTAGGGTCAGGGGTCATGTTTCCCTGATGGACTGTGTGTCCCAAGAATTCTAATTCTTTACATCCAACGCAGCATTTGGTTGGTCGAGCTGTCAAATTCGCTTCTCTAAGTCGATTAAACAGCATGTTCAGAGATTCAATGTGTTCCTCAAATGTTTCTGTTGATATAAGGATATCATCCATGAAGTTTGTGATGCATGGATTTTTCAGAGGATCCAACAATTTTCTTATGATTCTAGAGAAGACACTAGGCGCATTCTTCAATCTAAATGGCAATCTGTTAAACTCATAGTGTCCCTCTGAGGTACTAAAAGCTAGGTATTGTCTAACCTCAGGCTTTACTGGAATCTGATAGTATCCTTTGCTCAGATCCACTTTTGAGAAATATTTAGCTGTATTTAGTCTGGCAAACAACTGATTTGTATCCGGCAATGGATCCACCTGACTTTCTGTGATAGCATTCAGTCTCCTGTAATCTATACAGAGTCTATGTTCTCCAGAGGGTTTCCTTAAGAGCACCACACTGGAACTATACGAAGATTCACTGTGTGAAATTATTCCTTCCTTCAACAAATAGTCTATCTCTTCCTTCAAGGCGTTCTCCTTAGCAAAAGGAATCGAATAGGCTTTCATACAGACAGGTGTGGGGTCTATAAGTTTCATATCATATTCCAATAAGTTTGTATGGCCCGGTCGGTCCATTAACACCTCTGTATGATCATCTAAAACCTGTTGCACTCTCTTCTTCTGATCTTTCGTTAAGTGTGTACTGATTTTCACCTGTGCAGCTGTCTCACAGGGGTGTAATGGATATTAATATGATGAAAGTGGTTCCTTTTTCATCTCCATTGCAATAGACAAGGTCAACAAATGTGTCTCTTCCTGATTTTCTCTTTTCAAATATTTCTTCAGGAGATTCACATGATAGATTTTTTTCTTTCCCCTTCTTAACTATCTTATAATTTGTTCTAGATACCTTCTCTAGAACTGTATATGGACCTTGCCATCCAATTTGAAACTTATTATCACTACCGGGTAGAAGAAGCAGTACCTTCTCTCCCACAGCCAAATCTCTGTCTTTAGCTTTCTTGTCTATTTTTCCATGCACCGGTAGGGTCTCTTCCACTACCACTTAAAATTCTTTGTGAGAGATCTCCTCTCTCTTGTATCTTCCTCCAGTTCACATAAGTCCGACTGAGGGATTTTCGACTTATCCTGGGGTAAGACATCTCTTTGCACTCGCTGCATCGTGGCCATTGTAAAACAGTCAATTGAAGATTGTCCGTGAAAAGGGGCTTCCCATTCCACTTGGTCCACTTTATAAAATTTATTTTTCTTTTCAGTGTCAGGCCTACGTTTGCCCCGTGGCGTGTCTAGGTCCTGATCACTGTTCCCACTTGTGGGTGTTCCCTCATGTGCTATGCCACATCTCTCTACAAAATTCACAATGTCAATCATTGCCTTGGGCCAATAATAATTTTGAGCTACCTTTTGAATGATGGTACCTATTTTCTCATGGTCCCCATCTTGTTTCACATGTAAGCTCCTTATTAAGTCTGCCCTATACCTTTTAGGAAGTACCAGCTGTCCCTGACCTTTGGATCTAGTTCCGGTCTTCCGGTATATCAGTTTGTTCTTCATATAGAAGTCTCCTTTTCTTGGAGGTGTACGGCAATTGGACAATTTCCTAAAACAAGGCTTGAGGGTCTTATCCCCAGCCTGTGCCTTCCTCATTTCATCTGGAGTGGTATTTATCATAATATCCTCCTCCTTTCTTGAGGTCGACCTGACCTGAAGGGTGGCCATATACACAGGTTTCCTTCTGCAATGGTCAGTATCATGATTGTCCATCTGACAATGCTTACACCACCTCCTTCCTTGGTTGAAAGATTTTCTTTCATTAAATTTCCTTTCATCGAATTGTGGGGTTTTATTTTTATTTTCATACCGTGGCCTATCAAATTGGTGCTTACCTTTGTTCTGATCTCTATGATCAAATTTATTAAAGTTCTGTGGTGCCTGAAAATAGTCTACCTGTTTCTTTTTATTACCTGTTACCTCTGCCTGAGCTGCCTGATACCTTTCAGCGACATTTAGTAACTCACCCAGTCTCTCTGCACCTTGTTCCATGAGAAACTTTCTCAGGTCTGGAGCCATGGACTCTCTTAATTGTTCTATAAGGATCATTTCCTTAAGATCTTGGGTTTTCCCCAGAGCCGTCCATTTCTCCAAGTATGTCTCTAACCGTGCAGAGAACTGGTGATATGTCTCACCTGACAGTAGTTTAGCATTCCTAAATTTTTTTCTATAAAATTCTCCATTCTTTTCATATCTTAACAAAAGAGCCTGCTTTAGCATGTCATAATTTTCTTGATCATCTCTGCTCATTTTGGCAAAAACTTCATAAGCTGTACCACGAAGCCCTTGTGATAACTTTAAGCTCCACCTTTCTCTCTCTAACCCATACGTGGTAGCTAACAGTTCATATCTATTTAGATAGCTCTCGATATCGTCTTCTTTCTCAACAAAATGATCTAAATGAAAGTTCATAGCTGAGGTTGAGGCTCCCTGACTAGCAGAGGCATCAGAGGTAAAGGGACTGGCACCATTTTCAGGAGCATGGCCTTGAAATTCCAACTCCCTTAGTCGTAACTCATGTTCCCTTTGTAATCTCTTCTCCTCCTTTTCTGCTTCTCTTTCTCCAGCCTCTCTCCTTTCTTCTCTTTCTGTAGCTAGTCTCTTTTCTTCTCTTTCTGTAGCTAGTCTCTTTTCTTCTCTTTCTGTAGCTAGTCTCCTTTCCTCTGCTTCTCTTTCTGCAGTTAATCTCTTTTCTTCTAATTGGAGCCTTTTAATCTCCCTATCTGCCTCCAATGTCTTAGCCTCTTTGTCAGCCTCAATCTGCAACCTCTTAAGCTCTTTTTCAGCCTCTAACTTTCTTTCAGCCTCTTTTTCTAATCTTTCCGATTCTAATTTTCTTTCTGCTTCAAATTTTCTTTCTTCACGTTCAATATATTTGTCACATT
Organism: Oreohelix idahoensis; assembly: GCA_024509875.1. Lineage (NCBI taxonomy): Eukaryota > Metazoa > Mollusca > Gastropoda > Stylommatophora > Oreohelicidae > Oreohelix > Oreohelix idahoensis. Next base: position 95,311 of record JAMPIV010014737.1, read on the forward strand.
CAGTAGTGACATAAGCAATCATAACTTGCCCGTCCATTCCTAACTCTTTAGCAGCCTGCATAGCAGCAGATCGAAATTTTGCCAGGTCGGCCATTTTCTAACAGGCAAATTTATACATTGTCTAACTAAACAATTCAATCTATAACTAATTATCTAAGGACAACCACAGGCACTGAGAGCTCAACCTTATTTATTTTCCACCCAAGGATACCTTTTAATTTTTTATTATTCCCAATATATATAATAGGAGAAGATTCCAAACCCCGGACAGGACCCCAATATATGTGGTAAGTTGGGATGATATAAATATTTATAGGGGACTTAGTGTACTGACTGAGATCAGCTGTGAAGGTATCTGTATCTAATAAGTGTGGTGTGTTACAGATGACCTTACTTTGCTACCACATTTAGACCTCAATCAGACTTATTCTGGAATATTGTGATGACTACGTTGAATGTCTAGGGTTATGATAGTGATGAAGTGTATGTTCACAACAACCAACAGACAGATAAACACTTTAATTAAAATCCACAACACTGTACAACACTGTGATACGCACATACATAGAACACTCTATAAGACTATCTTAAATAAGTCAAGTGTTAATTTTTTTAAAATTATGTATTAATTCCTTTCAATAATCGATATCCTGATTCAACTACAGAGTGAATCAGGAATCACAATCAAATGTAATCACAAGTTGTATGTACACAATTTATACATAGGATCTTTGTACTGACATATATTATTATTACAATATGTGTGTAGGTTGTGATGTAGTACTAGGAGGTAATACTGGCTTTTAAAGATAGGTTGTTGTTTGTCATCATGACTTCATGTGTTTGTTACTGGTAGAAATAATATTTGAAAGGTTCACAGTTTCTTTTTATTTGAAAACAAATAACTGTCCCTCTTGATTTAATGTAAAGTCAATTTTAGAGGGGGATACACAAGATTGAGCTGCTCTGGCCAACGAAATCTTATCTTCTGAGTGGGCGGCAGGAAAACTGTCTCCTCTGCTTGCTTGCTTCTCAGTTATCTTGAAAAACAACACTGGTCGATATCTTGAACATGGAGTATGCTACCAGCCTCTGGATTCAGCAAAACTCAGACCAGGTGCTGCTCTAATACTTCAGTACCACGGTCCCTGAAATAAGAAGGTTGTACCTCCTACTTCAGAACTAATTTATAATCTATTTCCACACTGAAGCACAATACATAACAAACACAAATGTTCAGCGCTGTAGGCCAACTTCTGGCTTCTCATGTAACAATATACACCAGTATTCCTCTCCCTAATGGTTACAACGCCTCTGCAATTCCAGCATTAATTCCTTCTATACAATAAGATAGGTGTCATAGTACTATTTGGCAATCCCATATAGGCCTAGGCAGTTATACTCCTCTCCGACAAATTTTTTACATAGTGGAGCAATATTTAGGCTTTGCCTCATGTTTGCTACTGAACTACACACAGACAGACATAAATTATCAATTCACATTCAATTTTCATCTAAAAGAGATCAAATATGTCTAGCTTACCACAATTCATGGAAATATTAAACAAGTACGTTGACTGGCGATGAGTTATGGCACAATTCCGATCTGCCTCTGTCCCAGGCTTTTATTTAGAAAAATATGCGCTGGTGCTCAACGCACTTGCTTCTACGAAGTTTATTTTCAAAAAGTGGCCCTGAACAGACGCTTCTAATTGACTATATCAAATGGTCTAGCCAATGAGACCATGTTTACAAAAGCCTTTGAAAAAATTTACCCTTCCTACCGTTTCCCTTAACAACCAAAAATAGTATTAGCAGTCGACTAATCATGTTTCGCCTTACATATTACTCTAGCCAATCAAATCGTATCTAACGTGTTGGCTTCGTTTCCCCTAAAGCAGTGTCCAACCACGCCATTATGAGCAAATATGATCCTGTGTTGTCAGACAACACCACTATAGTATTTTGGCTACAATTTGTTAATTACTATCCTATTTGCGTAACACATAACATATTCTTTGTCAGCAAGTCCTAAGGCACCCAAATATATAAGTTTAATGAGGCCAAGTGGCTTCGTTTAAAATATGTATTATTCCAGGATAGTCGTGCTGTTACCAATTCCTCACTTCCATACTAGGGGATGTCTTCTGTACTGTCAGACTAATGTCAGGAGCTTAGACATAAATCAGTAGAATGTCACGTTTCCTAATAAGCATTAAACATGTTTTCAAAACCTAACCGTGTATTGGTAGTGTTTTTTATTACTGTTTATTTGAAAAAGTTAGTGCTTCGTGCCTTTCGCGTTCGCTTTTTCATCGCGAGACGACGTGGTAGCAATGCATGCGTTCCTCCGTACATCTCTCTCTCTCTCTCTCTCTCTCTCTCTCTCTCTCTCTCTTTTCTAAGCCCGTCTGTCTTTTAGTTGTGTAGTGTATATAATGACATTAATGTAATATTAAATCTGGGTCATTACGCAGTGTCTATCAAGGTCGTATAAGAAATACAGTACCAGTTTTATTTTTTAGAAACGCGTGTAGTTTATGCAGACGGAGCATAAAAAGGGGTTTTCTTGTTTCGCTAGCATGACGTTCTATAACACAGGCGTACGCTATTGTGACCGCACTGTTCTTTTACCATTCTTCTTACCTTTATTGAATTACTTCGTTAGGCTTTACATTTAATTTCTAATTTATATATGTGGATTAGAATTTTTCACGACACATATGTGAATAGATTCTACTACTCTAACTAGGTCTATAGGATTCTTCAGAAGTATTCATTCTGTTTCCCACAGAAATTGAACTTGAGCCTGGCAGAAAACACATTCCTGCCACTCTACGTCCTTAACTAGGACTGCTCCTCAGAAAATGAGACCGCTCATCAGCGTGTCCAAGTGTGTTCTCTCCTCTATAACAATCATTATCAGCTGATCTGTCCTTGTTTACTGTAAATTCATTGGTTCCCCCTATTCTCCACTCAGCTGGAATATGTTCACGCTTATCCGCTGTGTAAACAACTCGGTGAAGTGTCATCCGTTGTCCTGGTAAACTTTTCACGTGCATATTTTTTTTCTCAACTCACTTAATCATATAAGGGAGGTAATTAACCGTTGTCTCCCTTTGCACAATTTGACTTAACCTTATATTGTCTTCTCTAAAGCTTACTATACAATTCTTATATGTACATTTTCTACACCATAATTACCAACTCACCAAATCTACTTAAGTGTAATTAAGCACTTTCCTCCCCTGACCTTAATATTCAGAGTCTTCTCCTTTTGATCAAAGTATTATTTCACTCATTTTATCTCCCTTCTAGCAAGACAAATAGTCTTTATTCAAATCCATTCTTATTTCTTAAACCATTTTTTCATACTTTCCCCCTTAACCAAAACCAAATCACCGCTTATAAATCCTGCTTGATCATTTATAATGCTCCTAGCAAAGTCAACGGTGACACAATATTTAAGCGGAATCCAGATAATACAATTTTTCTGTAACAAAGAAAATATTCACTCTCTCTGACATACGTGGCCACTCACTCGCTCTTCTTACCTACTCTTGGTGAAAAAATCTCTTGGACATACAATTCCTGAATATATACTATTTAAAATGTTACTAGTCTCTTTGGCCAATCCTGATTACAAATGAACTTTTGGACGCGTAAGCCAAGAAAAAGACAACATTCACCAATCAGTAAATGAAGAAAAGGACCAAAATAGACCGCTGGTCGCCCTTGATCAGGTCATGCTTAAGAATAGAGAAACATTTATGAAAAAATGCTACTAATATGTATCTACATATATGCACACGGAAGGGGACAAGACGACCTCTTATCCGCTCCGTCAGTACGGATTAAAGTTAAAAAGGCATACGGTGTCTTTAGCCTATCCTATCGCGCGTCGCTTAGCTATCGCAGCGTCTCTAGTTCGGGAGAACGTATGAGCCCTCCCCGCTCCTTTGCGTGCGTTAACGATCAGCGTACAATGTCAATTATTATTTAATTATCCATACACGCACTTAACAAATATTGCCTGTCTTTAATAGCTATTAGACTGTCGGCGTCTGTGGGTCGTCGTATGGTATTAAATAACAGTCACTTACTAAAACTACACAAAATGAAATATAACGTGAATTCTATTCTGTCACTTATCAGTCGCGCCTAGTGTATTAATTAGTCAACTAAAACATCTCTTCTTGTGTGATAGAGCGGGTGGTAAATTATCATTAAACTGAACAACTGATAAACAAATAGCTACGCATTATTTTCCACTGGTCTTTAACAGCTAGACTTTAAGTGAATTATAATGGTAAACTTTAACACTTTAACACGCCTAAGCACAAATTTATATTACCAGAAAATCAGAATGAAATCCCCACGAAAGCTATTAACACACCTTCCACAATGGTTCTAGACTACGTGTTTAGACTATCCGAAAAATTCTGATCGACAACTGATAACTGTTGTTGTTGTTGTTTTCGTCTACTAGATTGCTGTAATACCCTGTTCAACCAAAACCCATTGAAGGGTTACAAACGGTTATATTGGGGTATATAGTGTGGGAAGACACCGTTTATATACCATCCCGGTTATCTGCTCTCCAGAGGATGCTAATTTTCACACTTGTGCATAGCGGAGAAATCAGAAACTTAAATTCCCAAGATAAAAGATGTTCACGGTCGCTCTGTCGGCCATTGCTTCTCGACAACAGAGACTTAAATCGTGTAATGGGTTCCCGTAGATTTGGCCCGCTTCTGGAGATCACAGAGTTATCTTTCCTTATATGTACGAACACCAAAGGGTACTCGGGGAAAATATTTTTGCCCGAGCGACTCACTTCAAAAGGTCCGGTGTTATTCCACGTGCATCTGTCTGATATCCCATGATTGACAAATCAGCTCGCGTGAGAAACTCAGGTAAACAAACTTGATTCGCTCCCTGTTATGACTGGCAGGTCACGGAAGTTGGGAAATTTTTCGTTTGTTTACGTTTCAAGGAAAAGAGGCGTGGATTAAAAATGAATAAACGCAGACTGTCAATGCATGGTTTTGCTAGCGAATCATAGAACGCCACGAGGTCACGATAGACTGTCAGATACTGTAGGCTATATTTCCATTATACGTCACAGCAACTATACAACACATTCTAGAATTTTGACATCACTTTCAAACATTTTCAAGAACCCAGTTATGGTTACTCCACTTTGGCTTTGTATTATGCCAAAGTAGGCAAAATTGTTTCCTTTACAATACATCAACAAAATGTACCGAAATAATAGATAAGAAAAAAAGAGTTTATCAGTTGAATTTTCAGTCTCAAAGTTGGAAACTTTTAGAAATGACATTATCTGTAAAAATCGCTTTTTCGTCATGAAAGACCTAGCCCACAATCCATAGCACAAGGAAGATGTAGACCAATATTTCTGCACACCTGGTATTTGTACAATACCCATGTAGGGCTACATAAGAAGTCCCAGAAACTTATACAATTCTTCAACTGTTACATCCATCCATCCCCTGTAAACTGATGGCTTCGATGGACCATTCATCATGACATAGTTGTTTGTATATAAACACAAATACGATACAAGATCAACAGTAAAAAAACAACTTGAAAAAATCCACAGGCCTTAAAAATTCTTGGCCATCTTCTCAAATTAGAATTTCCTCCTTCAGATGAACCCCAGGCTTTCGACTGGGCAAAAACTTTGGAATTGACATAGGGGCTCCAGCATCCAAATCATTATAGCCTTTGGGTCTGTAATGAAAAAATTTAACAAATTGTTAGTTACAGTTTGAGAAACTAAGTGTAATATTTTAAAATAGCACATTATTATAATGTATTCTTTAAAATTATAATAATAATGATAATAATAATTTGGAACCTATAAATATCTTTAAACATAATCCCTTCAAATATACATTTCCTTAGCAACCGTTACTATGGACGGGTAAGCTTTAAAATAATGAAGTAAAAAAACGTGTTCACCATAAATGTTAAAATCATTATCAATTTTAATAGAAAATAGGTTACAGTTACTATTTAAGTGGCCATTTTAACAAATCTAGGTCACTACACTACCACATTCCATAACAATTCTTGCCAGCTTCACAAATTGGGTCATGGGGGACACTATTTTCAACATCCGTGTCTGAATCCGATGTTTCAGGCTCCCAGACATCATCCTCTACAGAATCAGTGCTGCATTCATAATGTAAATCCTCTCTGGAACTCATGTTTTAATTTTTTTTTCGGAGACAAAGAAATCGAACTCAGACCACGTTTAAAAATGTCGTCGAGTGTTTTCGTTCATCACTCTCGTTTTTGATTATTTTCTTATAAAACTTGTTTTAAAAGAAAGTTTTTACGTTTTAAATAAATTGTATTCAGTATTTTATTATAAAATAACGATATTAATTTTTTTAATGTTTTAAGGTTCTTCCAGCGGCTTCGGAATTTACCTGCCAAATTTGTCGGGTTTTATAAGGATAGAAACGAATAGAGTTAACGTGTTCAGCAACAGCCAGCATTGTTTTCGCTTATCTGAATATCTTGTGAAGGCTCCCATGTGATAGAAGCTTTACTACTCTTCTATCTACATTTCTGCCAAGAGTAATCCTGTGTAAAGATAGACTCCATTGAAGCCTAGAATATATACTCTTGAGTTATGGCCACTGTTGGACCACTACTGCAAAGCAGGGGAGGCAATACCGTCACAATAAGGACAGTAAGCTTTTATTGCTAGCGTTGTTTAGTCCTAACAAGGATGTCCAGCTGAACCAATGCTGTCCAGGATTGAGGTTATATAGTGGTGGAAGCCATCTTCCTTTGGGCACAAGGCAATATATAGACATGAGGATTATTGTTAAGCAAGGCAGTAATTTTTAAATATTCATCATTTTTAAGTGTACATTAATTCACTAAGATATTTTGAAAGCCTGATCTAGATAAAGCCTCAGACTCAGTAGTACTTCAAAGTATGCGGTTGATTGAAGCTTCGATCTACAGATCGCTAACAATAGCGGTCAGTTGTGACTCCTTCTCGGTTATTTTGTTGTGTTGAGGGTTAAGACTTCTGACTATAAGAGTCAGCCCTTTGGATATCTTCTCAGCTCTATCAGATCTTGAAGTAATTTCGGGAAATAAGCACCTGTGTCTGGGTCGGGGCTTCTATGCCTAATATCAGGTCTAACCCTTGCTTTCTCAGAGGTCCGCGCTTGAATTCACTTTTGTTTTTGTAAACTTTCGTGGGATTTCAATGCTGATATGCGAATTTACCGACCAAATCACAATGTCCTTGTCAAATAACAAAGATAATGATTTCTCACTTCTATAATAACATGTATTTGCACTTGCAGTTCAAATCCCAAAAGAAATATTGTGGTGCATTAACCATAAAGTTATAGCAGAATTTATGTTGCGCAAATCATAATTTATCATAAATATACTAGTTTATGTGGCAATTATAGAGTGTCTTGCCAGTGTTACGACAATCATTAAGTTATTAAAATCATTTTATTTAAAGGGAAATACCGGTTCTCATATGTGTGTATGCAAGCACATATGTCACGAGCAGAATAGGTTAACTTTACTATTTGATTATATTTCGCTCCTCGTAAATCCTCACCACATTTGTTTGTCAGAAATTCGAAGTGGACCGTGTTAAACATTCACACCTGGAGAAATGTATACATGCCATCGTTCTACTTGGCTGTATCAACACATTTCTAATAAAACCATTCGACCAGGCATGAAAACCAGACGGGATTGTTCAGATAAGCCATACTGGTGGACGACCACATCATTTGGTCTCAGTCACTCCTAAGCGAAAGATCAACAAAGGGACTGTTTACACAAAATATAGATCTCAATAGAACACGAGTTTATTATTTACCTGACATGCCATATTGCATTAACACCAGGACATAGGGATGGTAAAGATGAGATATTTCAGGAACAAAAGGACACCAGACGGTGCCCGGGAAAAAAATGACAATATGTCCATCCCAAAAACTTCGCGAAAGCAAGAAGTCTAGAACAGAATGTTCTTGAACGAATACGTGGGACATAGGGATCACTAACACTATTGTCACAGGGCCCTGGTCTTCATGAACTTCCATCAATAATTCATCATACAAAATTTCTCCCCCCCCCCCCCCCAAAAGTTGTTAGGAGTTTTCTACTGCTTCATCAACTATTTCAGAGTATTTATATTGCATCTCCTATAGGCTCTCCTACTAGTTTATGTACATGGTTTGCTTAAATTCTTTCTCCTCCTGATCTATTTCTCTCAGGATTGTTTACAATAGTCTCTCAAAATCCTCGGATGCTTATTTCTCTTCTATCTCAACTGAGTCAACTTTGACTCCCTCAAGTACATCATTCTTATATCAATATTTATACCTGTAAAAAATATCAACCAATGTCAAATACTCCTGTGGCAGCCTCGATACTTAAGCTGACATGAGAGAGCGCATGATCTCCATCAATAGGAGTCGATGTAATTCAAATCCCTTGTTTATTTACACTTGGCGATGGCAATGCATCTCTTGTTATAGATACCAAACATAATTGCATTCCCTGTCTGCTTACTCGACCAAAGTTAACCACTTTGTCTTAGCCAAACATCTACTGTAATGTTCTCTCTTGTTGTCATCTCCCTTAAATGTAAGCAGCATTACCCTCAAGTAATATATTAACAGTGTGTCTGAAAAAAAAACCCTCTCTCTATTCATATAATTCAGACAATATAACGTTCGTCTTCAATGTTCTTTCATGTTGACAGCTACCTTAAATGTAAGCAGCATTGTCTTCAGACACCATGTTGACTAAAATTTCATTAGGTTCTTCTTTTCATCTTGGTTAGGCATAAGAATATAAAAGTCAATCTTACCAGAGTCAAAGAATTCCAAAATACTTATCACGTCCCTACTATCACCTCTACTCTAGCCCTAGACTTAAAACACAATTCAGTCTATGATCCTCGAATTGCTACCGCTAATTCAGGCTAAAGCTATCTACTTGGTTCATCACGAACAACTGTCACCCACAGGTTCGTTTCTTGAGAGCCCGGCAAATTTCTTGTCTTGCCACCTCCAAGTTTCAGCCAGGACTAATTTCTTTTGTCCTCCAATTCATTGTCTCATCATCCGATCTTGTTTTCGAGTCATCTGATTGGTCCGCCAATCTCACCCTATGCCGCTTAATGAGCTGTTCTCAATTTACTGTTTACTCATTTTTTCTCGTGCGTTCGTTAATGTCCCCAACTCACAAAACCTGTAAGGGGCGTAAGTTAATTGTGGTCTTCCTTTGAAGTTTTGACTAAATTGTTACTTTCCCTTCTTAATGCCTACTAAAATCGTCCTGATATGTAAATTTCTCAAACCCTAACTGTGTACTCGTAGAAACAATGTAAGTGTAAGCTAGCCTTATTTTCAATAGCTTTGATTTAAAGGGTTCTCTCCCTTTCCCTCTAAGTATCACTGTACCACATTTTATCTCCCATCTCTAGAACAAATAGCCCTTTTCCCAAACTATTTAAATTTCCCAAACAATTTTTAATGCACCCATTGTTTCAAGAAAACCAAATTATTATCCTACCAAACCTCACGGTGACACTATCACTGTAAAAAATACGATTTTTTTTTCTTTTCTTTACTTTTAACTTGTTTAAGTACATAATGGAAGTGAGAGGGCGCATGAGGTTTCATATGTAACAAGCAATGTATTTTTCGTGCATTTCTATTGTATTTTATGCAAATGTATCTTTTTGTAAAGTGGAAAGAAATAAAATAAAATAAAAAAGGTGACAGAACAAATAACATTACTCCCGACTTTTGACAGTCGTATCCAAGAGGATTTTATCCAGAAGAGTTACGCTGTTTCAGAATCGGCACTCACACAGAGCCAGCCGATAGGATTACCATCATTTTTCAATTGTAACAGTTTTTTAGCAACCAGATGTTTCCCAATACTGGAAGTATTTTTCCTCTGCTTACTGTGAACCCAAGATCTCGGTTTCTACACTAACCATTTGAAGTGACATTTGTCTATCCAGGAATAAACCACTAAATTAGGCGTCCACCTTATAAATTTTATTTATTTGAGGATGGACTGGGGCCAATTTGGGAAATACACCTGAGAATTTATATATATATATATGTTCACGAACCATTGTAATTCCAAGAGATATCGCCAAGATTAGGTAAGCGCGATTGAGTGGCTACTGTATGTCACAGAGAGAGAGAGAGCGAATATTTTTCTTTGTTACAGGATCATACTAAGCTGGATTTTGCTTAAAATTGTTTACTTTACTGGGTAGCATTTAGTAAGAACTTGTTTCTTTACTGTCTATTCTGTAACATAGTGCTAACCTTTGACCTTTGGGTTATTAACTTTTGGGCTCTTTTCTCAAGAGGGGGAGGGCACATTTATTTCAGTTATTATTCTATGTATGTAAATCTGATTTTATTTGATCTTTCTTTAGATATTTGATGTTGTCAAGCTAAATGATAATAAACAACAAAAGAAACTTAAAAAAAAAAAAAAAAAAAAAAAAGAGGCATGAATTGAAAATGTACTCTAGAAATCATAATATAGATATTAGATGTTATCGGGTGTTAAGTATAGATACCCCAGGGGAAACCCAATCGATTTTAAATCGGTAAATACACAAACAAAGGAAAACATATAAAATACAAACAACACTCCACAAGAAGTTATGGAGGTTGGTTCCAGAGCTTTGCAGCCCAATGGCTTGCCTACTCTTTCGTTGCACTGCGGCGGGTTCCATCAGAAGGCTAAACCTATGAAAGGCGAAGAAAACGAGAAAAGGAGAAAAGAAGATAAAACAAAAAAATACATAAAAAATTACAATACTTTTGCATTTAATCTAGAATCCCATGGAAGGGGACAGAAATTGGAGAAAATGGCACAGTAATAAAGACAAGGATTGATAGCCTAAATTAATCCAAAAATTACAAGGAATGGTAAAAATATGGAAGATTAAAGCGAATGACAGTCAATTAATGTCGGGATGTTCGACATTGCAAGCACCGTGCGGGGCTCTGAGACAGACATAAGGGTCCTATTTCAGTACAATCAGCTGGTTGCACATTGTGTGCTGGGTGCTTCTAAATCCCAGCATCTAGATGTCCCCAGCTCCGATACACAGGATTTGAGGTGTCTGAAATCCTCCTACCCTGGGGCACCCCATTCCATGTACACTGGTTTAGAATACCGAAGACCCTCTCCACGCACGCGTAATGAGTGGCAATATTAGGTATAATAATAATGTAACAGCGAGTTTGTGGTCTGTATATAAAAAGAAAATCAATTGTAAAAATCCAGTTTAAAAAATTAACATAACACTGGTAACAGTGGTAACCTTACTAAAAGGGAATTAAAATATGATTTGTCGAGTTTGAGGCAAAGGGGGCAAAATCTTTAACTGCATCCCTTGTGAAAAGTCATGGTTTAAGGAATTCATGTGTAAAAGAATATGGTTTCAAAAATGTGCATAACGCTATTAAAGTAACTTGGGGGGAAAGGAAGGGGTGGGGGGGGGGGGGGGGGGGGGGGGGGGGGGGGGGGGGGGAGGGGGGGGGGGTAAAGAGGCTTTGACTTATAATCTTATTTAGCAAAGAGCGATGATTTGTAATTTCGTCCCTTGAGGGTTTTAAGTAAGTTGTTGTTTTCGAACAGTGTGAAGGAAGCAAGTTTTGCTCGGGAGTTTTGGTAGGAGTGAGTGAACGATTCGTTACAAAGTGAGTTAGAAACTTGGTTAATAATTGTAATGGGAAATCGAAGTTAAAGTTATTATCAGTTCAGATCCAGACGCGTTAGGCGTAAGTTGAGAAAAATGGGTTCTCTCCCAAAGTGTTAAAGACTGAGATATGGCAAGCGATATTAAGGGTGCCACCCAGACAACATGCCAATGAGTTGGTTGCTTCTGTGATGACAGAAAGATGCACTGTTGTCTAGCTCCTTTATCGCTTGGTACGCCATCATGATAGTTAGCAAAGATGATTCAGCAGTTCAGAGACAGCTTCACAAGATTCAAGAAGTTCTGCTGGTTTTCAAGATTTTACAAGACGACCAGGTATGATAAACTGTTTTGAAATCAGGGGACGACATTAGACAGCAGTTAATATTCACAAGAAGTGTGATCGATAGACAGTTTGGTAGAAATTATCCCACCTGGCGGTTTAGGCCAGTCTTATCATAAAGGTACACCAAGTGTTCACACATAGACTCGAAGTTAGAACATTGTGAAGATAGGAGACTCGAAGTTAGAACATTGTGAAGATAGGAGACTCGAAGCTAGAACATTGTGAAGATAGCAGTACAATAGAGCAAGTAGAGCAGAACTAAAACATTAAGTACTGAGATAGAACACCATGACAGTAAACGTTAAGTGACAACAGTGGTTCTCAAGCCATGTCCACTTAGACTACCAGAGGCAGTAGACAAATAGAAGCAGTGACAGTGTCTAAAGAATATGGGGAATAAAAGAGGACGACGTAGAGAATTTTGCCTATGAGAATTTTGCTGTATACAAGTTACCAGCCTCAAGAGGAAGGTTGGGCAGAACATCCATTTTCAACTGTTGCTGAATTCATAGCTATAAATAAACGTCATGTCACATTCACTGCTGTCAGCGTGAAGTGTGTTACCAGCTAGTTAATCACCAACCAGCTGTTTTGTCCAGCTGTTGTAGTCGTCAAAAGTTCGTTGAAGTACTTAACGTCATCATCCACAACTACCTACTGTTTAGGGCAGTGATAGGAATCCACTATACTCACCATTATCACACGCACGGTCACAATAACAATAGTAATACTATTTACGAAAAATAAATCAAACCAATCATAACTAATAAACAAAAACTAACACACCATTTAAAAAATAAGGAACCACACATTTAAAAAAGAAAAAAAAAATACTGACTACTCATGTAAGGAAATACAATGAAGTAACAAAAAACACGACTTGAAAAAAACAAACAAATTCCAATATAAATTGATACCATCAATAGCAATCAATTGCAAAAGACAATAGGAATTTGAATATAACAGAAACTGAAAATAAAATGACATTAAATATCTCAGTTATAACCGAAAATTAGGTTGAACCGGGTAGACCAAGATGGTGGACGAGCGGAGACAATGAAGCTCAGCTGTTTCTAGCCTGCTCTCCTCCCATCATCTTTATTTTTTAAAAATAGCAGTGATCTAAAAAGTGTCGACTTTTGTAATACTATCAATCAGCTCGCTTCCTCAATGTGTATTGCATTCAACGAGAGCGTTCCTTCAATCAATCAGCTCGCTTCCTCAATGTGTATTGCATTCAACGAGAGCGTTCCTTCAATCAATCAGCTCGCTTCCTCAATGTGTATTGCATTCAACGAGAGCGTTCCTTCAATCATTCAGCTCGCTTCCTCAATGTGTATTGCATTCAACGAGAGCGTTCCTTCAATCAATCAGCTCGCTTCCTCAATGTGTATTGCATTCAGCGAGAGAGTTCCTTCAATCAATCAGCTCGCTTCCTCAATGTGTATTGCATTCAACGAGAGCGTTCCTTCAATCAATCAGCTCGCTTCCTCAATGTGTATTGCATTCAACGAGAGCGTTCTTTCAATCAATCAGCTCGCTTCCTCAATGTGTATTGCATTCAACGAGAGCGTTCTTTCAATCAATCAGCTCGCTTCCTCAATGTGTATTGCATTCAGCGAGAGCGTTCCTTTACTGCTGATGGCACGAACGGTAAAGGTTAATACTGGATTTTGTAAAGCGCCATCCTGCCTGGCCGTTGTGGTGAAGTGGGATGTTATAAATATTTATAGGGGACTTAGTGTACTGACTGAGATCAGCTGTGAAGGTATCTATATCTATTAAGAGTAGTGTATTATAGATAACCTTACTTGCTACCACATATCTCTATATCTCAGTCAGAATTATTCTGGAATAGTGTGATGCTACGTTATGTGTCTAGGGTATGAGTATGGTGAAGTGTAAGTCACAACAACAGACAGATAAACAATTTAATTTAATCCACTACTCTTAACAACACTGTGACACTCACATACATATAACACTCTATGAGAATATCTTAAAGAAGTCACTCGTAACTTTTCAAATAACAATATGTATTAATTGCTATCATAAAGGCATATGTGTGTCCTGATTCAAAGACAAAGGAACCAGGAATCACAATCAATGTTAATTACAAGTTATGTACAGAATGTATTAATATGAATCTGGTAGTGACATATATTATTAAAAATATCCTATGTGTGTCAGTTGTGTAATAGTAGTATGAGGTAATACTGGTTTTGTTTTGTTCAAGCTCTGTTGGTATTTGTCATCATGACTTCAATAGTTTGTCTTTTGGGACTAGTATTGGAGATGTTCTCAGTTCCTGATATTAAGACAATTAAATTCCCCTCTGAATGTTATTTTTATAAAGTCATTTCAAGATGAGGGGACATAATGTTGAGCTCAGCTGGCCAAGTTAGCTTATCTGGCGTGATGGCGGCAGGAAAGGACTCCTCTGCTCGAATTCTCCTCTGGGTTCAGGAGACACCTCACTGATAGCTAAAAAGACCAAGGAGTATGCTGTCCGACTCAGGATTCAGCAAAGCTCTGACTAGGTGCTGCTCACTACCATCAAGACCACGGTCCCTGAAATCAAGAAGGATGTACCTTCTACTTCATAACTAACTTATACTCTCTTTTACACTGATCACAATACAGCACAAACATTGAGTTCAGAGCGTTAGGCCAACTGTCAGCTTCATTTGAAATACTTTATTCCAGTATTACCCTTCTTAATGGTTACTACGCCTCTGCACTTCCAGCATTATTTCTTTCTAGTCAATCATCCAGGTGTCAGTGTACTGTTTGGCCATTCCATGCCGTTTGACTTTCCTCCGACACCCTCTGTTCAGGCTGGAGCATTATAGGCTTTACCTCACGTTTGCCACTGAACTACACATATATATATACAGGCATAAATCAACAATTCACATTCAATTTTCATTAAAAGATACTGAATGGTTCAAGCTTACCACAATTTCATGGAAATAAACACAGATACGTTGATTAGCAATGAATTCTGGCACAATTACTGGCACAAATTTCCATCTGCTTATGTTCCAGGCTTTTATTTTAGCAAAATTGTGAGCTGGCTTCAACGCACTGATGCTTTATCAAGCTTATTTAAACAAGTGGTTTCGAACTAACGCTCCCAAGTGTGTATATCAGTGAGACTGGCCAATGAGCCACGTTTCGACAAGTGTTTGAAAAAATGTTACCTTTCCCCGTTTCCCCTAACAACGAAAGATAGTATTTATAGTCCGACCAATCGTGGTTAGGCTTTCATTTGTTGCGCTCCAATCAATTGGGAGTTTACATGGTAGGCTATTTATGTAACGTAAGGTTTTTTCAAACACGTTGTAAAAAAAAATTTTATGAGCAGAAATGATTCCATGCTGTCAGGCATCCTCACTATTTTATTTTGGGTATAATTTATTAATTCCTGGACTATTTGCGTAACGTTTTACATATTATTTGTCAGCAAGCCCTAAGGAACCCAAATATACCAATTTGAAAGAGCTACGTGGCTGCGTTCAAAATATGTATTTTCTACCTCCTGTTTCGAAGATGTGATGTCTGGGTACTGTTATGTTTTCAACCGTAAACCCATCTAATGTTGTCTTTCCTAATAAGAGTTTTTTATGATTTATAAACCTAACTCTGGGAAAGGGTAGTGTATTTTATCACTGTCCGTCTGAAAAAAAAATTAGTGCATGTAGACTTACACGCGTGATGGCAGCATTTGTGTATCGCGCGACGCGTGTTGCATGCGTTCCTGATTTTATTCGCCCCTCTCTCTCTCTCTATATTTGAGTCCATCTGTTCGTTCGTTTTGGTAACGTAATATAATTAATGTTAGGATTAATTTAGGTCATTACGCAGGGCCTCTCAATGTTTTTCTTAGAAATGCAGCACACGTTTCATTGAAGAAAGCGGGTAATAATACAGTAAGCTTTTACTATCAACGTGAAAGCGTTACAATTTGCAGACGTAGCAGAAAACAAGGGGGATTTCTAGTACATTCTTTGTGACAGCACTGTTATTTTACCATTGCTCTTCTCTTTATTAATTTTATTTGTTAGGCTTCATATTTACCTAATAATTTATATATGTGGATTAGAATATTCCACGACACCTCCCCTCTTAAAACAGACATTATATGTCAGTCCTTTATTCTATATACACATAGAGAAATTCATTATTATTTCTGGTGTTTACGGTGATTCTCATCACACGGATGGCGGCTTAAAAAATCCGCTCCCAAATTGGTTTTTCCAGATATATACTCAATGCTAAAATTATATGGAGCCAGAAGCAAAGACCATCGGAGTAACCTAGAGTTCTCATGCTTAGCCTGTGCTAGAAACGATAAAGGTTTGTGGTCAGTTTGCAACTTAAATGCCTTCCCATATAGATAAATATTGAATTTCTTTATTGCCCATATTACTGCAAGACATTCTTTTTCGCTAGTTGAGTAGTTGATTTCAGCTTTATTCAACTTTCTGCTAGCATATGCCACTGGGCTTAATTCCCCATCCAATGCATCTGATTTCTGTAGTAGAGTTGCACCCACCCCAATATTACTTGCATCCGTCCTTACTATGAATTCTTGACTTAAGTCAGGTAATTTCAAAATGGGTTTACTTGTGAGCTTTTCCTTCAACTCTTGGTAAGTCATTTCACATTGTGGTGTCCATGTAATGCGATCTGGATGTCCTTTACGTGTCAATTCAGTTAACGGTGCACATATGGAATTAAAGTTTTTGATATACTTCTGGTAGAAACCACATAATGAGACAAAGGATCTCACGTCCTTCTTGGTTTGTGGTCTGGGGGCTTTCTGTAGTTTCTCTAAATTCTTTGGGTCAGGGGTCATGTTTCCCTGATAAACTGTGTGTCCCAAAAATTCCAATTCTTTACATCCAACGCAACATTTGGTTGGTCGGGCTGTTAAATTTGCCTCCCTAAGTCGATTAAACAGCATGTTCAGAGAGTCAATGTGTTCCTCAAATGTTTCTGTTGCTATAAGGATATCATCCATAAAATTTGTTATACAGGGATTATTCAGAGGATCCAATAATTTTCTCATTATTCTAGAGAAGACACTAGGCGCATTCTTCAATCCAAATGGCAATCTATTAAACTCATAGTGTCCTTCTGAGGTACTAAAAGCTAGGTATGGTCTAACCTCAGGCTTTACTGGAATCTGATAGTATCCTTTACTCAGATCCACTTTTGAGAAATATTTAGCTTTATTTAGTCTGGCAAACAGCTGATTTGTATCCGGCAATGGATCCACCTGTCCTTCTGTAATATCATTCAGTCTCCTGTAATCTATACAGAGTCTATGCTCTCCAGAGGGCTTCCTTAAAAGTACAACACCGGAACTATACGAAGACTCACTGTGCGAAATAATTCCTTCCTTCAACAGATAGTCTATCTCTTCCTTCAAAGCTTTCTCCTTAGCAAACGGAATCGAATATGGTTTCATACAGACAGGTGTGGAGTCTATTAGTTTCATATCATATTCCAATAGGTTTGTATGTCCTGGTCGGTCTGTTAACACCTCTGCATGATTATTTAGAACCTGTTGCACTCTCTCTTTCTGAGTTTTCGTTAAATGTGTACTGATTTTCACCTGTGCTGCTGTCTCACAGGGGTGTAATGGATATTCAAATGATGAAAGTGGTTCCTTTTTCATCTCCATGGCGATGGACAAGGTCAACAAGTGTGTCTCTTCCTGATGTTCTCTTTCCAAATATTTCTTCAGGAGATTCACATGATAGATTTTTTTTCTTTCCCCTTCTTATCTATCTTATAATTTGTTCTAGACACCTTCTCTAGAACTGTATATGGACCCTGCCATCCAATTTGTAACTTATTCTGACTCCCGGGCAAAAGAAGCAGTACTTTCTCTCCCACAGCCAAATTTCTGTCTTTCGCCTTCCTGTTATAATAGGCAGCATGTTTCTTCCTGGCTTGTTTCAAATTTTCATTGGCAAGTTTCCAGCCAGTTTTTCAACCGAGTGGTCAGCTCATTCACATATTGGTATGAAGATGTAATGTTTTCCTCTGCCTTTTCATCAGTCCACGTTCTTAACAAAGCTACATATGGACCTTTAATTGTGTGGACCTATTTGTCCATGCACCGGTATGGTCTCTTCCACTCGAAGCTTTATAGTGATGATTTTTCCTCCCAGAATTATCATTCACAAAACGACCGCTACCAATTTTTCTTTTCCTGGGGTTTCCTCCCCACTTAAAATTCTTGATGAGAGATTTCCTCTCTACATCTTCTTCCTCCAGTTTGTTTAAGTCCGATTGAGGGATTTTCGGCTTATCCTGGGGTAAGACATCTTTTTGCACTCTCCGCATAGTGGCCATTGTAAAACAGTTAAGTGAAGCTTGTCCGTGAAAAGGGGCTTCCCATTCCATTTGGTCCACTTTATCAAATCTATATTTCTTTTTATTATCAGGCCTAATTTTGCTCCGGGGCGTGTCCAGGTCCTGATCCATGTTCCCACTTGTGGGTGTTCCCTCATGTGCTATACTACACCTTTCTACAAAATTTTCAATGTCCCATCTTGCTTTGGGCCAATAATAATTGTGAGCCACCTTTTGAATGATGGTACCTATCTTCTCATGGTCCCCATCTGGTTTCACATGTAGGCTCCTTATTAATTCTGTCCTATATCTCTTTGGAAGAACCAGCTGTCCGTGACCATTGGATCTAGCTCCAGTCTTCCTATACATCAACTTGTTTTTCATGTAAAATCTCCCTTGCCTGGAGTTGTATGACAAGTTGACAATTTTCTGAAACAAGGCTTGAGTGTTTTATCCCCAGCCTGTGCCTTCCTCATCTCTTCTGGAGTGGTATCTAACATAATATCCTCCTCCTGTCTTGAGGTCGACCTGACCTGAAGGGTTGCCATATACACAGGTTTCCTTCTGCAACGGTCAGTGTCATGATTGTCCATCTGACAATTCTTACACCACCTTTTTCCTTGGTTGAAAGATTTTCTGTCATTATATTTCCTTTCATCGAATTGTGGGAATTTATTTTTATTGTCATACCGTGGCCTATCAAATTGGTGCTTACCTTTATTTTGATCCCTAGGATCAAATTGATTAAAGTTCTGTGGTGCCCTAAAGTTATCCACTTGTTTCTTTTTATTACCTGTTACCTCTGCTTGAGCTGCTTGATACCTTTCAGCAACATTTAGCAACTCACCCAGCCTCTCTGCACCTTGTTCCATGAGAAACTTTCTCAGGTCTGGAGCCATGGACTCTCTTAATTGCTCTATAAGGACCATTTCCTTAAGATCTTGGGTTTTCCCCAGAGAAGTCCATTTCTCCAAGTATGTCTCTATTCGTGCAGAGAACTGGTGATAGGTTTCACCTGACAGTAGTTTAGCATTCCTAAATTTTTTCCTATAAAATTCTGCATTCTTTTCATACCTTAACAAAAGAGCCTGCTTTAGCATGTCATAATTTTCCTGATCACCTCTGCTCATTTTTGCAAAAACTTCATAAGCTGCCCCACGAAGTCCCTGAGATAACTTTAAGCTCCACCTTTCTCTCTCTAACCCATACGTGGTAGCTAATAGTTCATACCTATTTAGGTAGCTCTCTATATCATCGTCTTTCTCAACAAAATGATCTAAATGAAAATTCATAGCTGAGGTTGAGGCTCCCTGAGTAACCGTAGCATCAGAGGCAAAGGGACTGGCACCATTTTCAGGAGCATGGCCTTGAAACTCAAACTCCCTTAGTCGTAACTCATGTTCCCTTTGTAATCTTTTATCTTCTGCTTCCCTTTCTGCAGCTAATTTCCTCTCTTCCCTTTCTGCAGCTAATTTCTTCTCTTCCCTTTCTGCAGCTAATTTCTTCTCTTCCCTTTCTGCAGCTAATTTCTTCTCTTCTCTTTCTGCTTCCAATTTCTTAGCCTCAGCCTCAATCTGCAACCTCTTAGTCTCAGCCTCAGCCTCAAACTGTAACTTCTTAATTTCCTTGTCAGCCTCTAACTTTCTTTCGGCTTCAAACCTTCTTTCTTCACGTTCAATAAATTTGTCACATTCCGTCGTGACATAGGCAACCATAACTTGCCCATCTAATCCTAACTCTTTTGCAGTCTGAACCGCAGCAGATCGAAATTTGGCCAGGTCCGCCATTGTCTATCAGGTAAATTTCTACAATGTCTAACCAACAATTCAAATTCTAAATATATATATAATGGACAACACAGGCACCGTGAGCTCAACCTTATTTAATTCCACCCAAGGATACCTTTTAATTCTTATATTCCCTGAAGTGAATTACCCCCAATATTTTTTAATAGGGAAAGATTCAAAATCCCAAGAGCGAGACCCCAATATATGTGGTGAAGTGGGATGTTATAAATATTTATAGGGGACTTAGTGTACTGACTGAGATCAGCTGTGAAGGTATCTATATCTATTAAGAGTAGTGTATTATAGATAACCTTACTTGCTACCACATATCTCTATATCTCAGTCAGAATTATTCTGGAATAGTGTGATGCTACGTTATGTGTCTAGGGTATGTGTATGGTGAAGTGTAAGTCACAACAACAGACAGATAAACAATTTAATTTAATCCACTACTCTTAACAACACTGTGACACTCACATACATATAACACTCTATGAGAATATCTTAAAGAAGTCACTCGTAACTTTTCAAATAACAATATGTATTCATTGCTATCATAAAGGCATATGTGTGTCCTGATTCAAAGACAAAGGAACCAGGAATCACAATCAATGTTAATTACAAGTTATGTACAGAATGTATTAATATGAATCTGGTAGTGACATATATTATTAAAAATATCCTATGTGTGTCAGTTGTGTAATAGTAGTATGAGGTAATACTGGTTTTGTTTTGTTCAAGCTCTGTTGGTAGTTGTCATCATGACTTCAATAGTTTGTCTTTAGGGACTAGTATTGGAGATGTTCTCAGTTCCTGATATTAAGACAAGTAAATTCCCCTCTTAATGTTAATTTTACAAAGTCATTTCAAGATGAGGGGACATAATGTTGAGCTCAGCTGGCCAAGTTAGCTTATCTGGCGTGATGGCGGCAGGAAAGGACTCCTCTGCTCGAATTCTCCTCTGGGTTCAGGAGACACCTCACTGATAGCTAAAAAGACCAAGGAGTATGCTGTCCGACTCAGGATTCAGCAAAGCTCTGACTAGGTGCTGCTCACTACCATCAAGACCACTGTCCCCGAAATCAAGAAGGATGTACCTTCTACTTCATAACTAACTTATACTCTCTTTTACACTGATCACAATACAGCACAAACATTGAGTTCAGAGCGTTAGGCCAACTGTCAGCTTCATTTGAAATACTTTATTCCAGTATTACCCTTCTTAATGGTTACTACGCCTCTGCACTTCCAGCATTATTTCTTTCTAGTCAATCATCCAGGTGTCAGTGTACTGTTTGGCCATTCCATGCCGTTTTACTTCTCTCCGACACCCTCTGTTCAGGCTGGAGCATTATAGGCTTTACCTCACGTTTGCCACTGAACTACACATATATATATACAGGCATAAATCAACAATTCACATTCAATTTTCATTAAAAGATACTGAATGGTTCAAGCTTACCACAATTTCATGGAAATAAACACAGATACGTTGATTAGCAATGAATTCTGGCACAATTACTGGCACAAATTTCCATCTGCTTATGTTCCAGGCTTTTATTTTAGCAAAATATAAGCTGGCTTCAACGCACTGATGCTTTATCAAGCTTATTTAAACAAGTGGTTTCGAACTAACGCTCCCAAGTGTGTATATCAGCGAGACTGGCCAATGAGCCACGTTTCGACAAGTGTTTGAAAAAAATGTTACCTTTCCCCGTTTCCCCTAACAACGAAAGATAGTATTTATAGTCCGACCAATCGTGGTTAGGCTTTCATTTGTTGCGCTCCAATCAATTGGGAGTTTACATGGTAGGCTATTTATGTAACGTAAGGTTTTTTCAAACACGTTATAAAAAAAAATTTTATGAGCAGAAATGATTCCATGCTGTCAGGCATCCTCACTATTTTATTTTGGGTATAATTTATTAATTCCTGGACTATTTGCGTAACGTTTTACATATTATTTGTCGGCAAGCCCTAAGGAACCCAAATATCCAAATTTAAAAGAGCTACGTGGCTGCGTTCAAAATATGTATTTTCTACCTCCTGTTTCGAAGATGTGATGTCTGGGTACTGTTATGTTTTCAACCGTAAACCCATCTAATGTTGTCTTTCCTAATAAGAGTTTTTTATGATTTATAAACCTAACTCTGGGAAAGGGTAGTGTATTTTATCACTGTCCGTCTGAAAAACAATTAGTGCATGTAGACTTACACGCGTGATGGCAGCATTTGTGTATCGCGCGACGCGTGTTGCATGCGTTCCCGATTTTATTCGCCCCTCTCTCTCTCTCTATATTTGAGTCCATCTGTTCGTTCGTTTTGGTAACGTAATATAATTAATGTTAGGATTAATTTAGGTCATTACGCAGGGCCTCTCAATGTTTTTCTTAGAAATGCAGCACACGTTTCATTGAAGAAAGCGGGTAATAATACAGTAGGCTTTTACTATCAACGTGAAAGCGTTACAATTTGCAGACGTAGCAGAAAACAAGGGGGATTTCTAGTACATTCTTTGTGACAGCACTGTTATTTTACCATTGCTCTTCTCTTTATTAATTTTATTTGTTAGGCTTCATATTTACCTAATAATTTATATATGTGGATTAGAATATTCCACGACAGCCGTTAAAATCACTTACCACGTTTTTTTTTTCTAGACGAGACTACTTGCTAGCTTCTGATTAAATGTCAAGAAATCTCACAAAATGGGAAAAATTACCACATTTTGAGATGTTGAGATATTGATGTCATAAGAAATATAGTTAAACGACATTCTTAAGTGATAAGCAACGAAATTAAAATATGAAAAGCAAGTCAAAAATTAGCTCTCTTCAGGACGGTGTGCACTAAATTTTAAATTCAAATAAAATCGAGATTGAGCATCGGCGCCATCTGGATTTTTTTTTGGAATGAGTCAGCGCTTTTTTGTGTGCATGTTAGATATTGACGATAATTTTTGATTGCTGTAAATTATTCCACTTGATAGCACAGATTCTGAACTCTCATAAACTATAAATATCAAAATCGACGTATTTTCCAAAATTAAATATTTCTAGGTTTTTCTCGAAACCAGATATCCCGAAAAATTACATATTTTCTAGGACGCGCCATATTTCTTCAATATGATTCATTGTCCTTAGGCCTATTTCATTATTTTCCATTACCCTCTTAGTCCCTGTCGTAATTTAGTCTTTGCTATGTACTGTTATTTCTTTTGGTGTAATTTATTTATTCATACATACATAGATATTTGTATATATTTGAAAGCTTGTTTAGAATTGATTTGTCATAGATATTGTAATTTTGATTAATTGGCTCGTAATACTAGATAATATTAATCTATTCTTTTCCTCTTGATAGTTTGAAATAATGCTGAAAATAAAATGGTAAAAAAAAAAGGTAAAGGATCCCGTTACACGCCCATTGAGGCATATTGGGAATATGATGAAAGGCCCATATTTTCTTGAACATCAGCATACTACGGGTGATGTGGTCAGCATCACGCCGGCCGCCTTAACCTTCCCAGACGTTGCTCAGGTACCCAGTTGGGGCTGGGTCGACCCAGGAGCCGTTTGCGGCCTAAAAAAATTCCCACCTCATCTGGGGATCGAATCATAGACCACTGAGCTAGGAAGCCAGTGCACTAACCACTATGCTACCGCGGCTCCAAAATAATATGGGTTTCATTACATACCTACCACACCTGTTACACTTTGTACCTGTGAGGTGCACTTACTAACTCGGGTACTGAGGCCAGCATTGTTTCTCGTGCTCAGCCATTCCTTACTTTCGCCATTTTTTTTTTTTTTTGGTCTTTGTGCTGCTACCTGCTTAGTTGTATCTCCTTGTTGTTGTTGTTGTTGTTGTTGTTTAACTAGGGCTGCTGAACTTCTCGCACTTTGGCAGCCGGTACCAAGTTGAAGACTCCTTGGTATTATCTACACTGTAGATCTAGACTTTTCCTGGGGCTTTCCTGAGATTCCGAAACATGTTCAGCTGAAGTCTTGAGTTCCAATTTCTCCAGCTTGGCTTGCATTTAAACGATCATCACATCTGGTCGCAAGCTAGGAGGAAGAAGTATGTAGCGACTGTACATTCCTTGCTATCTCAGGGGGCTCACCAAATATATAGAGCTAAAATACTGTGCTCCGTTCTGGGTTCTCTCAAGGAACTGACAGGTCCTGCACAGAGACAGTTCTCAGCTCCCCTGTCCTATTTTGGGACAACAGTGAGATCCCCCTGCATGCAGCCAAATAAATAAAACCTAGAGTATGTATGGGGCTCACGTGACTCCTCCAAATTTAGTTTCCAATGCTGGGTTCTCAACATGTTTCACCATAAAGAGAATCCATGGAAGTGTGTGGATGAGTTTAAGAATCAATGAGAGTGTAATCAGCCTCACAGAGGTTCACTTCCAGATCCATATACTGTAGTGTTATGCTAAACTGCTGGTCATATAAAGATGACTCTAGATATGGCTCTATGCATTTCTACCTCCTTAAAATAGTGTTCTAACGTTCTAGGTCCCAATTTTGGAAATAAATTCTGTGAAGTTAAAGAAAGTGATTAACATATTTAACTCATTTCGGCATTCTCCGAACCGCGTTATTATCCACCTTTCTGAAAAACATTCTTCCTTACTCGACTTGTTTATGATCTGCTTGAACATTTTGATGCTGCCTAATCTTCTAAAGGGGGGGGGGGGGGGGCTGGTTTAATTTGGGTTTAAGGACTATCTTCATTGCACACGGACAACTCCATCAGTGCACCGATCTCCTCTCTTAGATCACACAAGGAGGATCTCAGCACAGTGCATGAACTCCGTAGCACCGGCGAGAATCCTAATGTGTGTTTAAATGAATCACACATTCTATAAATATTTTTGTGGTGGGTAGGTTTCAAATTTTTAAATTTTGCCAGGGCAGCGGCCTGATAGGCCTACTCTTTACGATTTCCAACTGCCGTGAGATTTTTAACGTGCGAAACTTGCACACGGGACCTACTATTTTTCGCCCTTATCCGAGATGGCTATGAATTCGATCTCACTACCCAGGAGAAAAGGGGGAGAGTATGACATCATTAGGACCACTGGTTCTGAAAAGAAATTTAATAAATATTCCCTCAACTGGGAATCGAACCCGTTACCTTTAGAATTCGAGGCTGACGCCATACGTCTTTGCCACTCCGACCCCTGGTTCAATAGCCAATTCCCCGTTCATATATATATATATATATATATAGGGTGATCAAGAAGTCTCTCCGCAGTGGGTTCGGTGCTTGAATACTATGAATCAAGGGAAACAATCTAAATGATAAAATTATTATTAAAAGGTCGTAATTTACAAACTCAACATTTCTTTATTTTACATAGCAATTTAAATTATTTAAACAGACACTAATGCTTTATGCGAAAATAATTTTTAAAATACTACTTTTATTAGTAGTAAAGTAAATCTAATTAGAGTCAATCAAAATAATACTGTTTACTGTATCATAAAATGTTACATTCATATTATTAAACCACTGAACCCATTGCGGAGAAACTTCTTGATCATCCTGTATATACATATATCATATATATATATATATATACACCTCGCTTCTCGGCCTTTTGGCTAAGATCAAGTGTAGTGTTGATCGTTTTTTCTCGGATATTCGTGCGGATTACTTTGTTGTGAGTGTGTGTGGTTTTTTTGCTAAGTGGATATTTCTACTTTTCTACCAAATCCAAATGGAAACTCAAGACATAATTCTAAACATGGAAGATGCCCTGGAAGGCGGGTTGTTACACAGACCCGGTACCCTGGTTCTGACAACATCCGGGCCGCAGGCCGCGAGAGCATCGTACTCGCTGATGGCGAGCATTTTGGCTGGACCGGCAGGAGTGGGCTCAAATAACATTACAGCCCTTTACAGATTCTCAATCCCTCTAAAATGGTATGCGACCCTGACGACGTCAGCACATATAACGCACTATCAAAACCTTCATGGGAAGAAATTTGAATGGGCTAATCCCAAGATGTCTATAATCATAGAGCACCAGGAAAAGGAGAAATCCAAGGGGGTGCTACACTGGCTACCCCGAACGATAAAAAAAGACGCTGTTCTATCAATCCATAACGGGCGACAAAGAAGCTGAAGCTTTTCAGTTACGGAATGCCATAGATAAGTGGGCCTTCATGTGTAACCCGACCAGAAACATCCCACACTATGTTAACATGAGGCTACAGTCGCAGGGACACGAGACAAACCAAAAACTTTTCGTTACAATGACCGGCAGACGCACGCCATGCGCGATATGTGGTTTGGACATACATTGGATTAACCAATGCCCCCAAAAGAAACCGCAAGTAGCAACCACAATCACAGTTCCGGACAAGGAACATCCTACAACATCTGCACCACCAACATAGCCAAGACGTACCACAAGACACAAACAACTTCTACCCGAATCTGACCCAGAAGATATGAACAATGACAAACCAAAATAATACATACAGATATAAATTCAAGTACAGATAGAGATACAAGATAAATAGTGGATACACAGATATGCATGTGCAAATGGATAAACACAAGTATGTATTTACAATGCTATAACTCGTTTTTTTTTCAAGACATCCTTTCCTCTCGTAGCATCTTGACCCTTACTTCTTTTCTGCTTTTTGTTTTTCACATCCTTTTCATATTACACAACCACACCCTTTCCTCCAATCTTCCTTTTTGTCACTTATCTTCCTTTAATCCTTGTCCCAAGTCTTGTACTTTTCTTTTCTTGCGTGGGAATGTTGTCTACATCCATCAACCTTATTCTTTACCCACACAGATGCTTAAGTACTTGTCCTCCTTCCTAGAACTGACGGCACCTGCTCTATGCAGTAACAATGGAACTGCATACTCTTTTTTATTTATGTAAACGATTAAGGAAGTAATGTTTTGGTTTTTTCATGGCGCACACTTTTTTGCACCCCCACTCTACGCCCTTTAGTTTAACCCTTTTGTCATTAAACATAAACGGTTTAACACATAAAACTAAACTCTCTGGTAAAACTAATTGAAAAATACCAACCCGATTTTGTTTTTTTGCAAGAAACTAGAGTTGTTTCAGACTTCTGGGCCAAACAAATCATAACAAAATTAGGTTTAAGAAACGGGTGGTTTAGTATAGGGACATCACACACAGGTGCTGCGATCTTACAATCATCAGAAGACTGGGAAATAACACACCATAACATCCACACTATCCGCAAATTAGTTTCTGTCCAAATACACAATAAACAAAGTGAACAAGACACATACACATTAGTCAATATATACGCTCCAAGTCAAAGAGCAAACCAGCGTGGATTTGTGGACTACGAAAAAGCATTTGACAGTGTGGACAGAGAATCACTTTGGAAATTGATGAGGCATTATGGAGTTCCCCTGAAGATCATTAATTTAATAAAGAAAACCTATGAAGACATGACGTGCAGAGTTCTTCATGAAGGACAGCTTACAGAACCATTTGGGATAAGAACAGGAGTGCGACAGGGATGCCTCTTGTCTCCATTTCTTTTCTTGCTGGCAATAGATTGGGTTATGAGATCATCGACAACACACAACAGAAATGGAATCCAGTGGACTCTGACTAAGCAGTTGGATGATCTGGATTTTGCTGATGATTTGGCTCTCCTGTCCCATAACCGTAATCAGATGCAGGACAAATTGAAAACACTCGATGAGAGGTCACAGCAATTGGGTCTGAAAATACACAGGGAAAAGACAAAAATAATGCGAATAAATGCAGGTAATGAAAACAGGGTTGAACTTGAAGAAACGCCAATACAAGATGTAGAATCATACACATATCTTGGCAGTAATATAGATAAAGTTGGAGGGACAGACAGCGATATCAAAATAAGAATACAAAAAGCAAGAGGAGCTTTCATTGCATTGGGAAATATATGGAGATCAAGAGAAATAGGATCCAACACGAAAATAAGAATCTTCAACTCAAATGTGAAGTCAGTCCTATTGTATGGCTCGGAGACATGGAGAACAACAAAGACAACAACCAAAAAGCTACAGACTTTCATAAATGGGTGCTTGCGTAGAATAGAGGGATTAAAATGGTATGACAAGGTTACCAATGTGGAACTGATGACAAGAACTGGACAAGTGCCATTGGAACAAGAGATGAGAAGAAGACGATGGCGATGGATAGGACACACACTGAGGAAACCTGTTGATAGCATTACAAGGCAGTCCTTGTTCTGGAACCCCCAGGGCAAGAGAGGCAGAGGAAGACCAAGAAGTACATGGAGAAGAGAGTTGGAAACAGAGGTGAAAATGATGAGGAGAACATGGAAAGAACTTGAGATGATGGCACGTGACAGGAGGACTTGGCATGTGTTTGTTGAAGGCCTATGCTCCTTTGGGAGTGGAGGGTTATGAAAGAAAAAAGCGAAGCAAAATTAAACATTCAGAAATCAAAGTTAATGGGAATAGGTAAATGGAGAAACAGATCAGATTTTTCCTTTCAGTTGCTACAAGTAAATGAAATACAAATTTACGGTATTATATACACTGCCACACCAACACAAAGAAACACAGAGGTATGGAAAAACTTGTTAGAGAAAATAAAAAACAGACTAGAAAGATATAAATACAAAACTACTACAATTTTCGGAAGATCGGTTTTAATCAACACTTTTATTTTGCCTAAATTGATTTACATAGCAAATGTCCAACCATTCCTCAAGAAATTATTACACGAATAAACAAACTCACAAGAACATTCTTATTTCGCAGCACTTGACATTGTATAAAACATAAAACGTTAATACAACATAAAGATAGAGGGGGAGTATCATTACAAGATATAGCAACAAAAATAAAAGCTTTAAGAATCAAGTACATAGGAGAAATCGTTAAAAATCCTGAACAATACCCCCTGGCTCATTATTATATTGGTTTAAGATTATTGTGACATATTATGAAAATAGCTTCATATATCTTTTTCATTATCTACACTTTACTTTTACCTTTTCTTCCACCTATGCACGTTTTAACTTAAATCATTCTATACACTCTGAGATCTGCCTCTCTTTCTCATTAGCACGCATATTTTATTGCTTTCGCTATTTTTCTTTGATGATGTTCAACCAGCAGACCATTTAGCTACGTTGATCTGTAATTTATTCTTAACGCCAACGATTGAGAATCGTGGTAATAGATCAGACAGCGATCAAGGATGAATTACTTTTAGTACTAAGAGCAGATAATTTTGGAACCAAGGGAGATAATTTCTATTAACTTTTCCTGAGTCCATTCGCCTGTAAGTTAACTAAACCACGGTGAGAACGTCGAGATCAAAGACACTGCTCTCTGGAATGGCCCATGCGAAGCAGAGACGTGTAAAATTTGCACTGACTAGCATATTACGTTATTCCTGATCTAAGAAAGGGTGTGAGTTCTGTTTTTCGGCTCTAGCGTGAAGAAGGGCTTTGATTTACACATAAGCCGAAATCTGAACGAAGATCTGAACGTAGGTGCTAACATCTGGCAGAGAGTCTGGGTCCGGTCAATAGTGTAATAGTCTCTTTGATTGCAGAGATATATATATACCCTGCCTTCTAACTAAAATTTACTCAGTACTCCTCAGCTGTTAAAGACATCTAGCGGCGATTTCTAGAATCCCCTGGTTTTAGGATAGTTTCTTAGTTTATCGTTGGAGATAGTCTAGTAGAAGTTTGTGTGAAGGTAAATACTATACTAGTAGTTTTGAGTTATTTTAGTGGTAAATCGTCAATTATATTTCTCTAAGATTTTTGTGTGCAGAGTGATTTACTAGTTAAATCGTAATTTATATTTCTCTAAGTTTACTGTGTTAAAGTGGATAGCAGAACTAATATTAATTTCTAGCTAAACTCTTCCAGCTATAATATAAAATTTAATTAACTGCTAAAACCAGTCAGAGAATATGTTAACCAACTAGTAAAGGCACCGTTCATCATGAGTATTGACGAAATATGTATTTATTTCTAATTCATGATAATCGTGTTTTTAATGACTAGAATTTATTTCACGGGAGTTTTAAACGATAAGACTAGCTTTAAGCTTGTAGTTTGTAATTTAAAGTTAATAACCGAAGTGAATATATTATATTTTACGCGAGGTAGGACAGGAGTGAGAATACTATATTATGGTTAAGCATTGTATTTTTCTCTTCTTTATACAGTATTTGGGTCAAACCCAAAACTACCAGCGGCTTCCATGTAAATCTGAGAGTAATCTTACTAAAGAACATTTCTTATATTAGTAACTAGGTTTTTCTCAAGGTAAACCTGTCTGAGGTTGTGTTTACACCCAGAAAAGAGACAGAATACCAACCCAAAGAACCTTAAGAGTGACTTGGTAACTGGCATTTGATCCAGATTTATTGTTACAAATCTCATTTACATTCAGTCCCGTTGTGGCGACCAAACAAACCTTAACATTTCCGAAGTTTGATCATTTGTGGTGTGACCAAGAATTTTATACTGAGAGAAGTTACCGACCTGACATTTATTAAGTACTGGAAACCTCAAGATTCTGACACTGTGAGCACTGTGACATATATTACCTGAACTGATTTGAAGTGACGTAAACAGAAATCCTGAAAAATTATAATAGTAAAGAGAACGCTCCCCGGGGATATTGGATTTAACTTGTCTCTGTAGAGCTGGGGTTCTATTTTGCCAAAATAACACTGGAGTTGCTGTGGGTGCGTGTGTCCTAAAGTTTGTGCCAGAAGGTGAAAATCAAGTTTGTAGGTAAGAACGAATGTCAGTGGCCACTGTTGTATGGATAGAAAGAAAGCAGGAATGAGTGGTTCTTTGATCGTATAATTCATGTACCCACTTTGTATTTTTTTTTTAATGCTAAAGTTCTTTTTGCAAATACTGTTTCCCTTTCAGAATAGATTAACGTATAAACTCTGTTCTTTACTGTAGAGGGAATTTCTAGACCATAGCTTATAAATCTTTGACTCTTTGGGGTTAATAACTTCTCTTCTAACGGGAATTTTGTCTAACTGTCGTCACTTATGTGTGTGTGTATGTGCGTGGTGATATATATATATATATATATATATATATATATATATATATATATATATATATATATATATATATATATATATATATATATATATATATTCTAGTAGACTGTCTGACTAAGTTCTGTTGTAGAGATAGGCTGAACGAGAGAAGCTTCTCGATTTCAGGGACAGACTCTAATTAGTTTCCACCATCTCACTCGTGAAAATCTATGTTTTTGTTACATTACCTCTCACTGAGCTATCACCTGTTCTAATCTATTCAGAAGGGACCAATCTATGTCTTAATTCCCCTATCCAAAATCTACGACAATTATCTAACTTGTGTAGTTACAACAATAATCTACCTCATTATTATATTGGTTTAAGATTATCTAACTTGTGTCGTTACAACTATAATCTACCTCGTTATTATATTGGTTTAAGATTATCTAACTTGTGTCGTTACAACAATAATCAACCTCATTATTATATTGGTTTAAGATTATCTAACTTGTGTCGTTACAACAATAATCAACCTCATCATTATATTGGTTTAAGATTATCTAACTTGTATCGTTACAACAATAATCAACATCATTATTATATTGGTTTAAGATTATCTAACTTGTGTCGTTACAACAATAATCAACCTCATTATTATATTGGTTTAAGATTATCTAACTTGTGTCGTTACAACAATAATCAACCTCATTATTATATTGGTTTAAGATTATCTAACTTGTGTCGTTACAACAATAATCAACCTCATTATTATATTGGTTTCAGATTATCTAACTTGTGTCGTTACAACAATAATCAACCTCATTTTTTTTTATTGTTTTAAGAGTATCTAACGTGTGTCGTTACAACAATAATCAACCTCATTATTATATTGGTTTAAGATTATCTAACGTGTGTCGTTACAACAATAATCAACCTCATGATTTTGGCACTTTACCACGGTTCTACAAACAATGCATACAAAGCATACAAGGAAACACACCTTTAATACAACAAAACACACGTTCCATTTACAGAAGTCTCATTAGTGTACAAGAACCCTCATTAGTGACAAGGATAAAACGTGGGTACAATTATTTCATAACTGATTACCAACCTATTTTTAGGAGCCTACACGAGTTACCACTTGCTCCACCCGCAAAGGAAGTCACCTTTAGATTATTATATAGCATGACACCCATTAGGCAAAAACGTGTTGCACAATGGAAAAACATCCCAAAATGCAAATTATGTAACACCAATACACAGGAAACAGAAGATCATTTGTTTTTTTACTGTAGTACAATTACTCCTACAATAGAAATTTTGAAAAAGGAATTGACGGTTTACATTCCACGCAGTATTGACATGTATAGAGCTATCATGCTGAATTCCCTACCAAAATGTACACAACAAGTAGAACTGAAACTTTTGACCCTGCTAGTGGAATTTAAATATTTAGTCTGTATATGTAGGATCTGCGCGGTGTTCGAAGGGAAACAGTACAACGCCCACTTATTCTCACAATTATTCCTACAAAAAACACAATATATCAAAGTTTGAAGGGATTGGGGGGGGGGGGGGGGGGGGGAAGGGGGGGGGAAAGGGGGCAGGAAACTAATTTCAACCCAGAACTGACTGTACATATGTTAAATAATTATAGCCATGGTTGGCTTTATGGGTGCAGGTTCCAATGTGTGTGTGAACGAGTTTATATGAAAACTTTCTTTTAAGTGTGCCAGTGAGTGCGAGTACGCGTGAGTGTTTATATGTATTATACAATGTACTGGTTTTTGTAAATTGAAAAAGAAATACAAATCAAGAATTAAAAAAACGGAACGAATGTATGTATGTGCGTGTATGTATATATCGGTATATAGGTGCAGATTCCAGGCTTTTTTCTCTTCTTCATGTGTCTTCTTAAATGCTTTGACTCATTTCGGAGTGTCTACACAGTAGCTCAAGAGTACATGTGAAAGTGTGAGTAAGTCTAAGTTTTTTATATGTAAAATACCATGAACTAAATAGGAATTTGATTAGCTATAAACCAATTTTATTTTTTTATTCTTCTTTAAAATTAAATTAACTTCATTTATTCCACTGTTACTCTTTAAATCTATATAAAATCCTAATTATTTATTATTTAATTTTTTATGTATTTGTTTATTCAATTATTCTTTTTATTTTTAAACTTGTTTAAGTACACAATGGAAGTGAGAGGGCGCATTAGGTTTCATATGTAATATACAATGTATTTTCCTTGTATTTCATGTAAAATGTACGTTTTTTTTTGTAAAGTGGAAAGAATGACAAATAAAAGTTTTTTTAAAAAAAGTATCTGTTCTTATCAGCTTAATATCTGACACGTGACCCATTGGGTCACTACGATATTAAACTGACTTTTGGAACTAGACGAGATGCCCGGGGCTTGCTCCGCTCTCGTCACGGGTCGGCCCGGCCAGGTTGTGCAGTTCTTCCGGGAATGGCCCAAATAAAAGCAATATACGAGTGGTTGAAAACTTATGTGATTCTAACAGTTTGCATTCATTTCCATAGAACACAGGTATTGTACACGTTACAATGTCACAGAAAAAAGTTGTCTGTGCTCGACTCCAAAGATGGCGTCTCGTTTGTTTAATTATCATAATGTCACATCTATATTCAAAATGTATGTTGCTTCAATGTTCGTACAATTCTTGTTTACTTTATGCTTAAGAAACTATCATATGCTTGGTTTTCAAGTTTTCACTGGTGTGTAATTCTGATGTTTTGTTGGTGTCATTTTTGTAACTGTTTTAAACATATCTTCTATGCACGTCTGTATTTAACTAGTAGACAACGTATTATATAATGCAATGATGCAATTACTATGCTTCATGATGAATAAAAGAGAAAGTTTTTGTAATGCAAAAAAAAATATATATATATATATATACACACACCTCGCTTCTCGGCCTTTTGGCTAAGATCAAAGAGTAGTATCTGTATACAATGAAACCGTTGTCAAGTGTCTTAGCCAGGGCCGAGATCACTCATATTTTGCACATTTTACTCAATAAAGTCAAAAGACCTCACTTTGAGCCCCAGAAGGGGTATTTATTTAATTATATATATATATATATATATATATATATATATATATATATATATATATATATATATATATATATATATATATATATATATATATATATATATATATATATTAACACTATTGTTTGCTTCCCTCTGGGTCCCAGCACTGTAGCGTGTAAAGAAAAAAGAAATATTGCAGGTATATTATAACTAAACACAGTTATCTTCTTGCCACAAGGTACTGTTGTCACTTGGATGAACTGCTTTCTGCACTCTCCAGTGCTTTTCTGGCACGTGAACCAGGTCGATAGAGAAGATTACCCTTTTAAAAAATTCGCGTGTCGGAAACAACAGGATTTCATGTGATGAAAACAATTCCTCCACACACCTTCCCACAAATAAATACGTGTAGTATAAGGCACTGTTTGCAAAATAGCAGGGCCGCGTATGATAATTATCAGTACGATCATATAGATTTGCTAATACATACGGAGCAGAGTTTGCATGACTGTTGAGTGCACATCATGGGGTGAGATAAATTTGAAGATTTGCTTCGCACCACGATATGCCTCACATAAACGCAGAATATTGGGTTCAGGATTTGACGTATCGGCGTAGTGAAGGATGACGCAAGTTTTGGTATTGAGGAGATATTCCAAAGTGTTCGTTTAAGGTGGCTGTGTCCACTGGACTGGGAAAGTGTTCGTCTAAATGTAGCTGTGTCCACTGAATTCAAAATGTGTCCAATGGACTTGGAAAGTGTAGAAATTATTCTACTGAAATAAATACGGCTAAGATTGCCAGGAATGTGTGATAGACATCACTAAACAGGAGTCTGACGTGACTCTGGAACTGAGATTTCGTTACAAATATACTTCAAGTAAAATCTTCGTGAGGTAAATTAAATTGAGTCGAAATATTACATGGACTGCGACATTGATGTTTACAGTTCATATGTTGTATTACATTGAATTTGAGAAATAGTAATAAGTTCCACAAATGCATACGCAGCGAAGATGAAATGAATGCTGCACAGTTATTTATAATCGATTCCAAAGAAAATGAAGCCAGATTTTTCTGTAGACGTTGTGTGAAAAATGAAACACCCAGACAACGAGATCAGAACGACCCGAGACGCAGTTAATAGATTTACATCAATATAACACAAGTACGAAACGAAACCACACGAATACAGACTCAACAGACAACTAGTCGCTTCATCACTTAACAATGACAATAACGTCCAGTATGGAGATAGACTCATCTGATACAGCCATGAGATGGTTGTCTAAAGCTTCATTGACCATGGCACATTTTGTGTCTGATTCTCGGTATAGACTTCGAAAGGTCCAAAATGGATGGTTACGGCGTGAATGGAAAATTCCCATAAAAGCAACGAATCTTCAGGGACTAATGTGTTCGCTACTGTGCTGGTTATGATGGAGTACACGGCATTGAGAGATCTGCCCGAGTAGCCTCGAGAGCACCTGTGAAGGGGCGTAAAAAGGAGTAAAGTGAAGGCGTAAAGGGATATAATAAACGAACAGATAAAATAGTAGTTCCCGTTTTGTTTGATAAGTAGACAGAGCATTAGGTGTAAGATAGTTCGTGAAGAAGTGAACTCGATTCAGGTAGGGTGTCCCATGAATTGCACGGGACTGACAGAGGGACAGCGCATCAAGAGTGCGTTGATAGGCAGTTCGAGCCTGGCTTTCAAGTGGAAAGACCTGATAGAGGAAAAGATCAGATGAGCTGTCCTTGGCCTGGTTTTGTGTAGAATGCTTTGAGACTGTGCTACCAAATCATTTCTGTGGAAACAGAAATTCAAAGTTTTACACGAGATGTTAGAGAGCAGAATTTTATTCAGGGAACAAAGTGTTGGAGTTATCTTCCAGTAGATGGAGAAGTTTTCAAGATTTACGAGATACGTTATACACCTTTATATGAACTTTAGGCCTTGTTGAAGAGTTAGTCTTGGAACCACAGATAACATCCCAGGGGTTGTCCGGTCTTATCTGTCACGGATTGTCTACCCTGCTTTGCAGTAGTGGTCCACCAGTGGCCAAAACTCAAGAGCATCTAAAATGAATATATAAATTAAAAAATAATATGGTATGAAATCAGTTTTACAAGTAAACGGTACACATGAGACAAGGGACGTTTCGGGTTTTACCCTTCGTCAGCCACAGTTACGAACAGGTGACAAGGACAAGAACTACATATAGGTACTACAAAGGTCTATGATGATGAGGAAAACGTCAAATGAGCTATACAAGCAGATGAAACCACGGTGATTGGCGAAACGATAACAGTAATAATGCAAGAAAATCGTGAAACCAGAAAGAAATGTCGAAACAAGAAAGTAAATAATCAACGAAACGAAGACAGAAATGAACAAAAATATTAAAATGCGTAAAAAAATCACTTAGCTGGATCGGGGAAAAGAACATTCAAAATGGCTGAAAAAATAAGGCGTCATGCGGAAGTGACGTAGGAGCTAGTGACGGCTAAGACCAGATAATTGAGAAAACGAAACGAACCAAAGCAAAAACAAGGATAGATAGGAAAACAACGACAGAAGCCACCAGAAATATGAAAAATGATGCTGGACATTCATCCCAGCAGGAGCTAAAACGCCCATTTGAAAAATGAGACGATTCTCCAACGAAAAGCGAGTTCGGTCGTCGCCAATACATGAACGGAGGGCAGTGACATGAATGTCAGAGTTACCTGAATGGTCAGGGTTGTTGAAGTGAAGGGCCACCGGTAAATGTTTGCCGTGATGGATGTCATTCAAGTGCTCCCGAAACCTGTCTGCCAAACGTCTGCCAGTTTCACCAATATAGGTCATGCCACACCTCTTGCAGATGATAGCATAAATCAGTATCTAAAATGGGTCATCAAAGGTGTCTACCTTCGCACAAGATTACTCTTGGCAGAGTTGTAAATAGAAGGGTAAAGACGCTTCTTTCTCAAGGTAGTGTTCATAAGATATTTCCGAAGTCAAGGACAATGCTGTGTTGGCTGAGCAATTGTTAACTTAGTATCTTATGACGGGTGATCCAATTCCCTAGGTTTTGAGTCTTAATATTTATAGTCCTGATCCCTTAAGTTGACAGTCTTTGAATTTAAATATGCGGGTTTACTTGTAAGTTCCAAAGTTGCCCAAATACTCGATCTGTCACTTATAATCTTGGAATTCTTAGTCCGATCCTTCTCTTTCTGGCTTCTTGGAGTTGCCAGTTTGACGTTGCGATGCAGTCTGATTTGTGTCTCCGATTTCGCTATATTATATCTTTCATTCTCAGTTCAAATCCCAGATTGTGCTTCCGACGAATTTTCCAATGAGAATCATTGTCTATTCCAGCTTCTCAAATCAATCTAATCGAAAGCTCTGAACTATATGGGTAGGGGTGTTTAATTTAATTCTCCCACGCGTGTTTTAAAATGATAACATTTTAAAATTCCATCGCGTGACCACTTTCAATATATAGTAATGCTTCCGCCAACTCACAAACAAATCTGTGAACTCATTTCCTCGCGTAATACTTTCCGCCAAGATTGCTTACCCAGACATATTATCGGCAATATTGATACCGAGAGGACTCAGATGAAACGATTATCTAATTATCACCGGTGTTTTCGTCCATCCCTCAGGCGGCTTCCTTAGATAGCAATCTGGCTTTCTGTACGTATTCGTGCGATACCACGTTGCACAAACAACTGACGACTCTTTCAAAGGTGGCCAGACTGACTTACGTGAAAATCGTATTATCCTGAAAATACTGCGTTCACTTAATGAAACGTAAACAGTCTGGGAGCGGTCACCGAAAGAATAATGAAGATGCATATAATATGCCAAATAATAGGACGATGAGGGAGAGAAAAATGAAGAAAAGAAGTGATACTGCCGGAGTGGATGAAAGTTATGAACAGTGCACGACTGATTTCGTCCCAAAATCAAAAAATCCTAATTCCAAGCATCAATCAACCTACAGTTATTCAGAAAAAGCAGTATAAATGAGAATATAGACAGTTGAATAATGAGATTCGAGTACGAGAAATAACATAATAAGATTTCAAGTCAGAGACAGAGACAAAGAGAGACCTAAGTCGTTTATAGCAGCCACGAGAGAGAATGAGAGAGTTGAATTACTTCTTGTATGTACAATGATGTCTACACTTACTTGTACTGTACAGAAATGAATGTCATCAACCATTGTACATATGTTCTACCAGTGTGAAGAACCCAAATAAAGCTTTGAAAAGTCTGCAGAGTAACTCGTATATCGTAACTGAACGTAGTGTGAGGTAGTAACGGAGTGAGTGCATAGTGAATATCCTAAGGAGCGAAAGTAGAACCTGCTATACAAATCACGAAGCAGCTTAGACTACCACATTGAGACCCCAGCGGTCACACACCCACCAGGGCCGGATTAAAAACTTCGGAGGCCCAGGCTATTAAGATTTTTTTGGACCCCTTTCCAATCTTCTAACAGGTAAAACTAGAAAACAAAACTTATGGATTTCAGATAACAGTTTTTATCAATATACAATAATATGTAAAAAAAAAAAAAGAAGACAATTATAAATTCATACGAACGACGAGACAATCATAGAGAAATATTTAGAATAACCGTTTTCTTGATTTTTGTTTTTAATTGCAAAAAAGTTGATTTTGTTATCACAATCGATACGATGAAGCATGTCCGCTTCCACACAAAGTAAAGCAAGCTATTTTCGTTATTTCCAAGTCGTGTTTGACCTTGTGACGTGGAATGTAAATATTGATACAGTAATCTGACAGCCTTTGCTTTCCCATTTAGTGTCTACCATTTGCTAAGCCAAACCACGCAATTTTCTGACTGCATTACTCATATCTAATCCACACCCTTTTTTTCTTGACATGTAAACAATTAGACATTTACCAATGTCCGTGACCTGCCAGCATAACAGGCAGCGAACCCTGATTCGTTTACCTGAGTTTCTCACGCGAGCTGATTTGCTAATTATCGGTCATTAGACAGTTGCGTGGAGAAAATAACGGACTGTTTGATCTGCGAAAGGGGACGTAATCTAAGAGAGGCCCGTGCACGGCAAAGTTTTCTGATGTCGGTCAGCATCGCTGAGTAGAATGAACGAAGAAACCTTTGATTCGGGAAACGCAGTTTCCTGAATTCCCTGCTATACAGAAGGTGCGAATTATAACATCTTCTAGTGATAATAACACCATAATCTGTATATATATACCGCGCTCTCTCAAATTCAGTTATCAGAAGTCACTCAGAAATTCTTGGATAATCTAATCACGCCGGACTAGAACCATTCTTTGCTAAATGTGTTAAATTGTCCCGTGGGGATTTCATTTTCTGATCTGTGGTCATAGAAATTGTGCTTAAGTGTTAAAATGTGTTAGGTTTACCATTTTTATTCACTATAATTCCCTAGCGTTTAAAACTAGTGAAATAACCTAACGCATAGATATTTCTTGCCAGTCGTTTAGAGTAATGTAATTTCATATACCCCATTTTTCTTACACAAGAAGATACGGCTTAGCTGACTGAGATTATTACGTGTGACGGATGAATGACCGAAAAGAATTCGCATTATATTTCATTGTGTGAAATTAAAAAAGTGACTACAGTTAATGTTATGTGACAAAAAAATAGACGCCGACAAATACCTAGTAGTGACAGGCGATTTTTGTTAAAGTGCGCGTATGGATAAATTGAGTAATAATTGACTTTGTGCGCTGTTCATTTTCTCGTAGGCAATAACGAGGGAGGGCACATACCCTTTTTTCCCGACATGCCATAGCGGAAAACTTACGGGTGGATAGGATAGTAGCAGTTTTTTCATAAATGTTCTTTTCTTCCAAATATAGCATCTGATCAAAACCAGCGGCCAGCGGTGTAACCATTACCCATTATCATTATTTTAGGTCTTCGATTTTTGGGCTAGTTCGGTCCTTTTTCTTCATTCAGTGAAGGATTAATGGTGTTTTCTTTGTGGTTACAAGTCCCAAGTTTCTTCGTAAACCGGTTGGTCCCAAGAGAAAAATAAACATTAAGATTTAATCGTAACTGGACTGTAACTTAACCAGAATTATTTATTCAATTTTTGCCAGCCCACTGGGCATACGAAAGAACATACATTCCTGACGTTTGACAACCGTAGCAACGGAGTGATCAAGAAAACTACGCTGTTTCAAAATCGGCACTCACCATAAGAGCGAGCCGATAGGATTTACCATCATCATCATTTTTACATACTGTAACATTTGTCCTAGCAACCAGAAATTAGAGATACGGGGATTACTCTTCTCATTTTTCAACTGTGAACGTCCAGAGCACGTCCTGCTTCAGTAACTATTTTGCGGTGACACTTGATTCATCTAAGGGAAGTTAAACCACCAAATTTGGCGTCCACCTTGTAATTATTATTCAATAAATAGGCTGGACTGGGGCTAATTTGGCAACCCACCTGACAGTATAGGTTCAGGAAGTATTGTAATTTTTCAAGGGACACCAACACCCGATTAGGTAAGCAAGAATGTTTGTGGCCACATATGACAGAGTGAGAGATAGAGAGAGCGAATATTTTCCTTTGTTACAATCATTGTACTAACTTCTTATTTTATTTTGCTAAACTGAGTACTTTACTGAGTAGTAATTTAGTGGGAACTTGTTCTTCACAGTCTATTCTGTAATCTAGTGCTTATCTTTGACCTTTGGGTTATTAACTTCTTTCGGGATCTTTTCTCAACAAGGGGAGGGCACTTATTCGGTTATTTTCATATATCTGTAAACATGATTTTTATTGATTTCTCTATATGTTTGATGTTGTAAAAAGTTTAATGATAATAAACAACAAAAAGAACTTACATGTGTGTGTTGGTCAGACCCATACCCAATTAATTATAGTTTTTCACGTTTTTGTGTGTCTTGTTGTCACATAACTGTGTGTGTGGGTGTCTAGTTAAAACTTATCTTTCTAGAAATAAGGGGTTGGAAGAGTGTCTTACACTACAATATAGTCGTCTAGAGAAACTATTCAGTCCAGAGACACTTTTTTTTCTATTCACTCGTAAAATCTATTTCTACACCTTTATTCTCACCTATTTACCACTATCATCTCTGCTCAGACGGGACCATAAATATCTTCTAACCTATCTAAAAATATACGACAGACCTATTAGGTTTTTAAACAATCAAAATATAGATTTGTTGTAATTAACGAATGTACATTGAACATTCTAATCAATCACGTTATTTTAACACACACACACAAATAAAAAAAAAATTTGTTTGCACAAATGCACACTTTGGAATATATCAGAACCGTCAACAAATAATATTTGGGACAGTGTGCCCAACTTGAACGTTTTGAAAAGTACTAGGTAACCAAAAAAAAACCCATTAAAACGCACTTTAAAAAATTTCGTCCCAAGTGCTAGTTAAAAACTATTTGATTATTACCGAACTTTAACTATTTATTTTAGACCTTAAAGAAATTAAATACGTTGAATGTTTAAAAATTGTTTAGGGTCCCGGATATCTTTTGGAAAAAAACAATTTCCGTTGTTTTATTCGCGGGAGCCCCTGTAAGCCTGGGGCCCTAGGCCCGTGCCTATTGGGCCTAATGAATAATTCAGCCCTGGCACCCACATTGGGGGCGTTGGATATTGATAAGGGAGAGATACTAAAAATAATGAACGATCGCCTGTTAGAGAACGACACTCTAATCGATGCATCAGCCAGGCTAAGACTTGCTGGAGTTTGACATAAAACGTAAGGCTGTATATAGTATGACAGGATGGATCAGGTGTGTATATAGTCAGCGCTGTAGGAACAATCAGCATTCATATTTTTCGACATTTGCGGAGCGAAACTTATATTGTCGTTCCACAAGAAGCGAGGGGACACTCAGCTTAAATATACATCTGAAACCGATGGGAATATCAAATTGATAAGCACACAACCAATCAAGACACATAAAAACGAAGAAAAAATACATAACATGTACATAAAATCAATCAAAGTAACACTAAAATATTCCCCTGATTTATCCACTAACTAAACGCTACGCTGACAGAGGGAGGCAATCATTTAAAAAATGCAAATCACAGAAAGGGCAAACACTTACATCCCTTGATCCAAGGTATGGGAAATAATTACATTGTTTGTCAGTCCAAGCAAGTTCAGGAACTGGAAACATAGACTACGTAAGCGATTGTGGAAGTGTGGAAGGTAGATCAAGGTAGTCATTGAGATTAAATCACATCAGTCCGACCCTTTCCCAAGAACAGACCAACAATCTGCTTAAGTATTATTACTTAGAGCTACCTTTATGTTGTTTGTAGTCAATCTGTAAATTTAGATTATATTTGGTACAACAGCACATAAATTCCCACATAAGATAACGAGCCAGAACATATATTCACACATAACAGAATGGGACAGCTCATACATTCTCACAATATTAGAATCAGACAGATTATGAATTAACATATATTTGAATGAGCACATATAATTACCCATTTCGGAATATAACACCTCATACATTTAAACGACATTTGGATAAGACCGTACTTATGTCCACACATACTAGAAAGGGAAATACATATATTCACACAATATTATAACGAATCAGCACATTTATTCACACAAAATTATAATGTGACTGCACATCCACAAATAATATTATAATGTGACTACAATTATCCAAACAATATTATAATTTGACTGCACAAACTCAAACTATATTATAATATAGCATCTGATCAAAACCAGCGGCCAGCGGTCTAACCATTACCCATTATCATTATTTTGGGTCTGATTTTTGGGCTAGTTCGGTCCTTTTTCTTCATTCGGTGAAGGATTATCAATCACTTTCTCTACCCCGTCTACGTCGATCTAACCTGACTACTTCTGAGTGGCGGTCCTGTCATCCCTTAAAAATACGGGATGACATTATCAT
This sequence comes from Oreohelix idahoensis, assembly GCA_024509875.1. Classification (NCBI taxonomy): domain Eukaryota; kingdom Metazoa; phylum Mollusca; class Gastropoda; order Stylommatophora; family Oreohelicidae; genus Oreohelix; species Oreohelix idahoensis. The sequence continues at coordinate 138,695 of JAMPIV010014737.1, forward strand.
CAAACCTGCCGATAAAGGTGGTGCAGTGGTAGTTTGGCGAAAGGACTTGTACATTCAAGAAGGAGTCTCACAGCTCGGCAACTCCACCTTTTACTCACCCAGTTCTGGGGATGCCACAGTCCGCCATAATCTTACTGTTCATGCTACTATTCGTGATCTCATCCAAGATAACCTCCTTCCTTCTAGTGTCATGTCTCTCTATATTCTTGATAGCAGTCTAGGTAAACCTTCCTTCTACATGAGTAGTATGTCATGTACGCTACGACGCGTATTCTGCAGGTGGCACATAACTTTTATTTAAGGAAATACTCCGATCGATTGTGCAGGTGGCACATAACTTTTATATAAGGAATTGTGGTGGAGGCGTTTCAGGAGGAGGCGCATGACTTTTTATATAGCGATATATATTAGCCGGGGTGACTTCCTCTGACGATCAGCTTGCGTCCTATATTAGTGTGTTGTGTGTTGTTGTTTATACATATATTTAGACATATATATATGTTACAACAGGTGTTACAATATTTAGTTATACATATATTTACATATATTACAATACATATTACAAAACAGGTGTTAAAATATTTAGTTATACAATTAGACATATATATATTTAGACATATATTACAACATTTAGACAATATTTAGTTATACATTTAGACATATATTACAACAGTTAGACATATATTTAGACATATATATAAAAGAAAAAAACACTAGATACATTTTATATATTTATTGACAAAGTTAGCTGGTCTATGGGGGCTGTAGGGTGACGTTTAACCTCACTACTACTGTCGTGCCGGCCAATCGCCTAGGAGCTCTCAGAGTCCGAGCACAGTCTTGTGCTGGTGGGGGTGACGATGCATGTTGGGGTGTAGCTGGCGGTTGTAGGTAAGGGGGGGGGGTTTGTGTGTTGTGGTATTGTTTTGTTATGTGTGTTGGTGTGTTTGTTTATACATATATACATACAATATATATAAAAAATATAAAAAATCGATAATGACGGAAAATTTTCAAAATCGATAATGTTGGATTAGGTTACTAAGAGGGTTTTTGAAGCGAGTGTAGCCTTTTTGGGCTGGCGTGGGTGACGACGTATGTTGCGATGTAGCTGGCTGGGTGGGTTAGGGCTTTTTTATATGTGTGTGACTCAGCAATGGTTCCAATGGTTGTTATTGCCGGGAGTTGTAGTCAGGATAAGCTCTCACTGCAGATAAAATACTTCTATGGCACGCGCCTCAAACAGCCTCTGACAACCAAGTCCAGTTCCCGGCCTTCACGTGTGGCTCAATTTGAGCCCGGCGGAACTGTTTCCACTGACGGGAGAAGGGGCAAAGGCGAGCGACTGGCGCCTTAAAACCAGCAGCTTCGGGCAGATAGGGCTCGTGATCCTTGGTTGCTAGCTTATCTAAGAGAAGGAACTCTGAATTCAAACCACCGCTGCCTTGCGGGAATATCCATTTGTGGAATTGGCTTCGGGAGTAAACCCTTAGGATAAATCCGGAGTCGGAGTCCCTAAGGCAGTCTAATGTCGATTCGACATTATTCTGGCAACTCCTGCGACATGGCTGGTACCAAACTCTATCGGCTACTGCCGTTCCTTTGGATCTACCGGCTGTGTGGAGAGGGGGAACATGCTGCATGGGCAACAGCTTGATCTCCATATAACTGTGCCCAAGCTCGCGCCCTGGAGAGGACACTCCAGCTTCACCCTATAGGTGTCGGCAAAACACGGAGAAGTGACTCAGCAGTGTGTTGGTGTGTTTTGGGAGTGACGTGTTAGTGACTTGATTAGGACCAGCATCGAGAGGTGGGAGTAGAGTGTTAGAGACTTTACTAGGACCAACATCGAGAGGTGGGAGTGACGTGTTAGAGACTATACTAGGGCCAACATCGAGATGTGGGAGTGACAAGTTAGAGACTATACCAGGTCTAACAGCAAGAGGTGAGAGTGAAGTGTTAGAGACTTGGCTATACTAGAACAAGCATTGCGAGGTGGGAGTGAAGTGTGGCGGGTGTGTGTACAATTTGGGGTGTAGCAGGTGGTTGTGGGTTAGGGGGTGTCGTTTTGTGTGTATGACTCAGGAGTGAAGTGTTAGAGACTTGCCTATACCAGGGACAGCATCTAGAGGTGGGAGTGAAGTGTTAGAGACTTTACCAGGAACAGCATCGAGAGGTGGGAGTGAAGTGTTAGAGACTTTACCAGGAACAGCATCGAGAGGTGTGAGTGAAGTGTTACAGACTATACCAGGTATAGCATCGAGAGGTGGGGGTGAAGTGTTAGAGACATGACTAGATCCAGCAGCGAGAGATGGGAGTGACGTGTTAGAGACTTTACTAGGACCAGCATCGAGAGGTGGGAGTGAAGTGTTAGAGACTATACTAGGAACAGCAGCGAGAGGTGGGAGTGAAGTGTTAGAGACGTCACTATATTAGAACAAGCATCGAGAGGTGGGAGTGACGTGTTAGAGACTATAACAGGTCTAACATATAGAGGTGGGAGTGAAGTGTTAGAGACGTGACTAGGGCCAGTATCTAGAGGTGGGAGGGAAGTGTTAGAGACCTGACTATACTAGGGCCAGCATCGAGAGGTGGGAGTGAAGGGTTAGAGACCTGACTATACCAGGACCAGCATTGAGAGGTGGGCGTGAAGTGTTAGAGACGGCACTATACTAGGACTAGCATCAAGAGGTGGGGGTGAAGTGTTAGAGACATGACTAGACCCAGCAGCAAGAGGTGGGAGGGTAGCGTTAGAGATTTTACTAGGACCAGCATCGAGAGGTGGGAGTGAAGTGTTAAAGACTATACTAGGAACAGCAGCGAGAGGTGGGAGTGAAGTGGTAGAGAAGTCACTATACTAGAACAAGCATTGAGAGGTGGGAGTGACGTGTTAGAGACTATACCAGGTCTAGTATCAAGAGGTGGGAGTGAAGTGTTAGAGACTTTCTTATATTAGGTCTACCAGCTAGAGGTGTGAGTGAAGTGTTAGAGACTTGCCTTTAATAGGGCCAGCATCGAGAGGTGGGAGTGAAGTGTTAGAGACATGACTAGACCAGGGACAGCAACGGGAGGTGGGAGGGAAGTGTTAGAGACTTGCCTATACTAGGTCTACCAGCTAGATGTGGGAGTAAAGTGTTAGAGACGTGACTATAGCAGGTCCAGCAGCTAGAGGTGGGAGTGAAGTGTTACAGTTCGAGAGGTGGGAGTGAAGTGTTAGAGACGTCATTATACTAAGGCCAGCATCTAGAGGTGGGAGTGAAGTGTTAGAGCCATGCCTATACTAGATCCAGCAGCGAGAGGTGGGAGTGAAGTCTTAGAGACATGACTATATTAAGTCTAGCATGAAGAGGTGGGAGGGTCGTGTTAGAGACTTTACTAGGACCAGCATCGAGAGGTGGGAGTGAAGTGTTAGAGACTATACTAGGAACAGCAGCGAGAGGTGGGAGTGAAGTGTTAGAGACATGACTAGGTCTACCATGAAGAGGTGGGAGTGAAGTGTTAGAGACATGACTAGGCCCAGCAGCGAGAGGTGGGAGGGAGGTTGTAGAGCCCTTTTCGTAGGCCTTTACAGTCGTTTACAAATGAGGGTAGTCTCATATTTATTAATATGTGGTCCTACCTCGATAATAAACTTTACGCACCAACTTACATGAAAGTAAGTATTTTTTGGTGAGTTTGATTTCGTAGCGCACGATTGTGCACGAATGCGAGAGTGGGGTATCCAACCCGCACGTGTTGCCAAACTTCAGTTGACGTCACATGTGAGCTTAGGAAGCTAGAATCCCAAGATCGGCTAATGTATCTTTGGGAGTTCGAAACCCGTATTTCGGGAGTAATTCTTCGGTGTATGACCGTCCGTCTATTGTGAAGATGAGGACCGTGGTCAATTTTGTACCGGTGATTTCTCGGGAGGAGAATTGCAAGTAGTATGTATAAAGTATTATAATTTTCTTCTAGGAAAAACGTCTAGTTGGACCAATGACTTATTGGTTCCAAAATGGAGTCCTATGATGAACATGTAAAGTATTGTTGAATCCGACATACTCCTGTAAAGAGGATTGTCTGGGAACATTTTGTAATATTTAAATGATTGATTCATTCGTCGATGCTGAGGATAAATGTCAGCGTATAACAGAGGTGACTCAAGTATTAATTGTATATTAACGTTAATGCCACGTAGGTCGTTGGCAGGAATATATATTAGGATAATTCAACACTGATTGAATTAAGAGGCCAGTATAAACAAAAGGAGATAAGTAGTATTGGAATACTAAATGATATCGAAGACCTAATAAGGATCTCCGCCATTTGCCAAGGTCATAGGATAATAAGAGATGACTTATTGTATTATAACTGCCTCATTTGATTACTCGGAGGCCATGTTATAAACGCTGCATAACTAGTCTGATGTTATCAACGAGATTGCGTTGTTAAAATGAACTAACTATAATATTAATATGAAAACCTATGCTGTACTGTTGAAGGTCAACCGTCCGTCGTCTATATCAACGTATTCGTATCGTCTACCGTATGATGTCAAAATAAATTGTAGGAACTGTACCCCGTCTTTGACATTTGTTGATATGCCCCGAGTTGGAGGTTCAAGTTGACTTGTTACTGCCTTGTGTAGAGTTGTATCCATTCGCGTTAAGACAGACTCAACACCAGACACAAAAAAAGACATTAACAGAAATGGCGGCCAACGTGTGTTCTGAAAATCTCCATTTTTCAGTAAGTGGTATCGAACTCAAACCTTCAATCAAATTCGGTTGAATAGAAGTGTGCGAGCTTTCAAGGCGACATCATCCTGGACCTTACAGCATTTCTAACGGTCACCCCAGGTCAAGGACAACCTAGTGAATTTGACTTTCACGTGTCAACATTGGACTCTTACTTTGCAGTATTTCAAGGAGATGTCTCATACATGCAGTCCGGATGCGAGGGATATCCTTTTTTTTTAGCCGGTTGAGATAAGTAAAAAAAACGTCGTGTTGTTATTACACCGTTTTACGTTTAGCTGTGCCTTGGCTAAGTAATATGTCCACTACTTTTTATCCATGTTTCATGTTTCATGTTCTATGTTTTATGTTTATCGTGGGAGGTTGGGAATGGCGACTTAGGACGGGAAAAAAATACCAGTTTCACCACAGGTCCGTCTTGAGTGTTCTATAGGAATTATTTTGCAGACTTCCCTCAGCGGAATTTCCTACACGTAAGTGTAGCAGGATCTTTGGTCCACTGTGTCTGGTAGTCTGTGACACCTGACAGTTTAGTTGTAACGTCAAGTTTAAATTGTTGTTCTCGTAGTTATTTTTACTCGTACTTTAGTTCTATGATGAATTTTGTTTGTATATTACGTCCGTCTCACCTTGCTTTCGTTCAGTTTTTTTACAAAACCTATGTTTTTACACTGTCTTGTCAATTGTATTGTTTAGCATTTGATCGCAGTTATCATCGTAATTCTTTACGACATTCCATTTTAGTTTCAAATTTTATTTTCATTGGATTTCTGCGACTGTTTTCATTTGTTTTGATTATCATGTCTTGTCAGTATTGTGCCTATTGTCTGTCACGTTATTGCTTTCATAACATTTCATTGCGTAAATTACTTTATTGATTATTAAGATATTTGCCTATTATATAACTATAATTTCCCGTTCTAGGACAGGAACGAAGACCACTTGGTATAGTAACACTTTTAAGTAGAATTATTTCAGAATAATATTGAATAATGTCTACCTTAGACTATTTTATTAAGCAGGCTAAAGCGCTTAATATACCTCCGGAAGAGATTAGATCATTTGCTATGACTGAATACAAAGAGTCTCAAAGGTTGGAATCTCAAAGATTAGAAGCTGAGAAATTAAGACTAGAAAAACTTCAATTTGAGGCAGATCAAAGAAGATTTGAGGCTGAGGAAAATGAGAAGAAGATGAAATTTGAGGCTGCAGAAAATGAGAAGAAGATGAGGTTAGCCGCTGAATTAGAAGAGAAACGATTTCAGCGTGAGGCAGAACAGAAAAAATTCGAGACTGAAGAAAAATTTAAATTTGAAGCTGCTGATAGGGAAAGGCAACTCAAAATTGAAATGGAAGTTAAACAAAAGGAAATGGAAGAAAGAAGATTAATAGCTGAACAAAATACAAAAAGGCTTCAGCTTGAGACAGAAGAGAATGATAAAAAAAACGACAGCATGATTTGAAACTTGCCGAAATGGAATTTGACAGAATAAGATTGTCAAGTGAATGTAATACGCAAAAGACTCATGAAGGCCAGTCTTCAACTAGACATGAGAATTTTAGAGAGGTTCATCTAAAATTGCCAAAATTTAGTCCACCATCCGACGATGTGATATTCTTTCTGGATAGATTTCAGGCTACATGTATGGCTTACAACTTGGATAAATCATTATATTGCACCCACTTATCCAGGTTACTTACAGGAGAGGCATTGGCTGTTTATCACACTACTTGCGCTGTAGATAAAAACAATTATGATGCTCTCAGGGCCGCTCTTCTAAACAAATTTCAAATGACAGAGGATCAATGTCGAATGAAGTTCAAGTCCATGCTCCCGCAATCTAGCAAGAACTTCGATGATTTTCTTTCTCAAATACGTCTTACCTTGGAAAGATGGATTGAACTGTCAAAGGTAGAGAAATCTTATGAGGGTATTTTCGACTTATTATAACGTGATAAAGTTTTATCGGCAGTAAGCCCTGCATTTCTTGCGTTCCTACATGAACGTAAGCCTGGTAATATAAAAGAAATGTCAGAACATTGTAAAAATTTCTGCACCGCTCATCCTAACATGGATATCAGCAATGCGCAGATTAAGGACGATTTACCCGTTGCTTTCGCTATGCAACATAACAATTTCCCTAGAAATCGTTCAATGAGTAGCGATAGAAATTTTCAAAGGGGAAGTAATAATCATTACAACTTTGGTCATTTTCAAAAGGGGAAACAATACCAACAGTCTGCTTCATTTAATGTATCATGGGGCCAATCTCACAGATCTCGAGATTTTAGTAACAACCATCCTAAATATAATCAAGGTAACAATAATAAACAACATTGGAGAACTCAATCACATTATCCTGAAAATAGACATAGATTTATGAATAAATCATTTAGCCAACATCACAACAGTGATAACTTTCATGGGCGGACTCACCCAAATTTTAACGATAGCAGAGATAGTAATTATAGCAATTTTAATGACAATAATCAAAATCGATCGCGACGAAGAGATAGATCGTCGAGCAGATCACGACAACATTCCAATGTTGCTTCAATTGAATCACAAACTAACAAAGTTAAAGACAATAATGTTAATCAACATAACGCTATGTCTTGTATCGATCTAGAGCAGGTAAAGACATGTCAAGAATGCTCAACGCTATTCCAGCCCAAGGCGATCACGACGCTGCGATGCGGACACATTCTACCAAGTCTACCAGCAGTTTGTACAGCCACTTCTGCATCAGTTCACCATGGCAAGGGTTGTTTAAAATTTAACAGAGGATACGTCAACTCTATTCCTTGCTCTATCTTGTTTGACTCAGGCTGCAGTACAGTTGGAGTGCGGAACTCTCTGATCGACCCCTCCCTGGCCACTGGCAACGTGGTCAAGTGCGTCATATTTGGGGGAACTGTGGAAACCTTCCCCACAGCCATCAATAATCTGCATACACCTTTTTTCAGGGAAGATCCATGCCTGTCTTCTTCAGAATCCAGTTAGCGATGTGATCCTTGGTTGTATACACGGTATAAAAGAGTGTACCCCACAACAGATTGATGAATGGGAAAAGCGACATATTCATGCTGCAAATGCAGTGGTTACCAGAGCGCAAGCTACTGAATTGTCGCGTGAATCAACTTCTGAACCTACGGTTCATAACAGTAATGATGATGATTCTCCTATTTCAAGGGAGTTGTTTGCTACTTTACAAAAGAATGATAATTCTTTGAAAAGATTTTTTCAGTTGGTGACTAAGAGAAAGAATAACAACACAATTGAAAATTCTACACACCAATTTGCTCTTAAAAAGGGTATTTTAGTTCGATTAATAAGAGAAACAGATTCATCTGTGCGTTCACAAATTCTGGTCCCGTCTTCTATGAGACCTAGAATATTACGACATGCTCATGATTCTCAATGTGCAGGTCATATGGGTTTTTCGCGAACCAAATCTAGAGTGCTATCCGCATTCTATTGGCCTGGCGTTCATAGAGATGTTAATCTTTATTGTCGTTCCTGCGTGATATGTCAGGAAGTTAAAGTAAGGGGTCCGTATCATAATGCTCCTATTCAAGCTGCGGACATACCTATTAGACCATTTGATAAAATGGCGATCGACATCATTGGTCCTATATTGCCATCTGCAAGAGGACATACTCATATTCTTACGTGTATCGATATGTGTACGCGTTGGCCTGAGGCCATACCTCTTAAGAACACCTCATCTGCCAGTGTTGCAGAAGCTTTAATGTTGATCTTTTCACGCATTGGTTTTCCGCGTAAGATCCTATCGGATCATGGTGTCCAATTTATTTCCGAATCCATGTCACAGGTTATGAAGACATTGGGTATAGATAGATCTCTCAGTTCAATATACCATGCCATGTCCAATGGGCTGATTGAAAGACAGAATAGGACACTTAAGCAGTTGTTGGGTAAGATGACTCAAGATCACCCTCAGGAGTGGGATCGGGTCCTGCCCGCTGCTCTGTTTGCTTACCGTGAAGTGAAAAATCAAGCCACGGGGTTTTCTCCCTTCCAGTTAGTTTTTGGCATACAACCGCGCGGACCTATGTCTTTAATTCATGATTTATTGGTTGAAGATAATATACGTGAGGAAACTCAATCCTCATATGAGTATGTTATCTCTTTAAGAAAGAGAATAATAGATGCTTGTAGAATGGCTACTGCATCATCCGAGGAGGCTAAGGAAAAGGCTCGTCTATTTGCAAACAGGTATAGACGTCTTCGCCAGCTTATTCCTGGTGACGAGGCTTTTGTTTTGCTGCCTTCTCATAACAATCGTCTTCTGATCACATGGAGAGGTCCTTTTAGGATCATCTCAAGAATATCCGATGTTGACTACATCGTAGATATAAACGGAAAACACAAAACCTTTCACATTAACATGTTGAAAGAGTATTATTCACGTCCTGATTATCTCCAATCAGTATTTCAAGCGACTGACGATCCAACTCCTCACATTCACAACTATACTAATTTGTCAGTTATACAAGAAGAAGAGTCTTCTTTTCAAGATGTACAATTGCCCATACCAGTTGTACCAATTCATTCCACTGAAAACTGGAATGATGTCACTATTTCTTCTTCTATTTCGGCTGATCAACGACAGCAAGTTTCATCACTACTCCAAACGTATGATAAGGTTCTCACTGACATTCCAGGTCAAACGTCAGCTATTCATCATGATATCCTTTTAACTGATGAAACACCTATCCGTATTCGTCCATATCCCATACCTTTACACTATCGGGATAAGGTCAAAAAGGAATTGGATGAGATGCTTCGTTTAAACATAATTGAACCATCGTTGTCACCATATGCTTCATCTATGGTGATAATTCGAAAAAAAGATAACAATATTCGTCTATGTGTAGACTACAGAAAATTAAATAAAGTCACACAATTTGACGCAGAACCTTTGCCACTTTTAGAGGATTTATTAGTAAAATTATCTCATGCTACTTTCTTCTCTAAGTTTGATCTGTCAAAGGGCTATTGGCAAGTACCATTGACAGAAAGGGCAAAGCCACTCACTGCTTTCTCGACTCCCCGGGGTCTATTCCAATGGAATTTTATGCCTTTCGGGTTAGTCAACTCTCCTGCCACGTTCGTGCGCATGATGCGCCGAATCCTATCTCATCATCCCAATGTCATTGCGTACATAGATGACATTTGTCTTTTCAGTGACTCTTGGGAAGAACATATGGAGGGATTGAATTCATTACTGTCCACGTTACAATATCATAACTTAACTGCTAAGCCATCAAAGGCATTTGTGGGTTTCCACGATATTTCTTTTTTTGGGTCACCGTATTGGTCGCGGTATGTTATATACAGAGGACAGTAATGTCTCCAAAATCCTTAATATCTCTACACCTAAAACAAAGAAACAAGTGCGATCTTTGTTAGGACTAGTACAATATTATGCGAAATTCATACCACATTTGTCTACCATTACTGCTCCTTTCTCTTCATTACTTAGGAAGGGTGCAGCTAACGTGATTCGGTGGTCAAACGAACACCAAGTCGCGTTGGATACCATAAAGAAATTCTTTTCGGATGCTCCCGTTTTAAGGTTGCCTAATGCGAATTTACCATTTGTCTTACGCAGCGATGCTTCTAATTACGGCGTGGGAAGCGTCTTACTACAAGAATATAATGGCACCTTGCATCCAGTTCTCTATGTATCACGGAAGTTAACTCCAACTGAACAAAATTACTCTGTTCTAGATAAGGAACTTCTGGGACTCGTCTGGTCAATAACTAAACTCCAGAGATATTTACTTGGATCACACTTTATTGTGGAATCAGACCAAAAGGCTCTTACGGCTCTCAATACGAAGGATGTGAAATCTGCCAAATCTACTAGGTATGCGATCGCTCTCCAGCCATTTAGTTTCACGATTCGATCCATACCTGGTACTCAGAATGTTCTCGCAGACGTTTTGTCGAGATGTCCTAATGAATCACATTAACAGCTACGCACTGCAGATAACGGAACTTCGACACTGACAGTTCGTCAATAGTAACTTGTTACGTGTGATACCTATATTACAAGTGTCATTAACATTCAGTCAAGTGAAATCTACAATGATTATGTATTAAAATAACATGGAACGTTAAGGTATACTACTATATTAGTGAAAATAACATTCACTTAATTATGACATTGAAGAGAGAATAACGTTGAAAAAAGGATTATATTTTCGCACCGAAATAACATTTCAAGCACTTTGATTTCTTCGTGGAACTGAACTTGTTAGATTATTAACTGGTCCCTTACAGGAAAATTGAACTTTCGTTATTTCAGGAATTAATGACATTATTAGAGTGAAATAAATGAATTAATTAGATTATTAAACTTAGATACTTAGTTAGTTAAAATAATTAATGTAGTTAACTAGACAATATTTAATTGGATTGATTAATATTTGTATTTAAGCACATTAATTTTACATTAGTACTTTAATTAGTACCACACAAGTACTTAGAGACACGATTAAGTGCGTTGATCTTACATGTGTTTCAATTGTATTCTTTCATTTTTTCATTTTTTTCACTTGTCATTTTTAAGACATGTCCATCACTTTTCTGTTTATTCATTGGTTTCTCATCATTTCTTTTTATTTGCATTTCCATTTGTTTCAATTCAATATTTCTAATATGTTAGTTTATTTCATTTACCATATTGTACCAAAGGCGTGCAATTATGGATGTATGCTTTTATGCATACCTTTTGTTGCTTTGAGTTATCTGGAATTTCATATTTTATGATTTTTATTATGATATATTGGTAAAATATGAACATGTAAACTTGACTCACCTCTATCCTCGAGTAGTAAAGAAAAAAAATTAATATAATTAATTTTTTGGGGGGGGATTGGTAAGGAATCTGTAGAGCCCTTTTCGTAGGCCTTTACAGTCGTTTACAAATGAGGGTAGTCTCATATTTATTAATATGTGGTCCTACCTCGATAATAAACTTTACGCACCAACTTACATGAAAGTAAGTATTTTTTGGTGAGTTTGATTTCGTAGCGCACGATTGTGCACGAATGCGAGAGTGGGGTATCCAACCCGCACGTGTTGCCAAACTTCAGTTGACGTCACATGTGAGCTTAGGAAGCTAGAATCCCAAGATCGGCTAATGTATCTTTGGGAGTTCGAAACCCGTATTTCGGGAGTAATTCTTCGGTGTATGACCGTCCGTCTATTGTGAAGATGAGGACCGTGGTCAATTTTGTACCGGTGATTTCTCGGGAGGAGAATTGCAAGTAGTATGTATAAAGTATTATAATTTTCTTCTAGGAAAAACGTCTAGTTGGACCAATGACTTATTGGTTCCAAAATGGAGTCCTATGATGAACATGTAAAGTATTGTTGAATCCGACATACTCCTGTAAAGAGGATTGTCTGGGAACATTTTGTAATATTTAAATGATTGATTCATTCGTCGATGCTGAGGATAAATGTCAGCGTATAACAGAGGTGACTCAAGTATTAATTGTATATTAACGTTAATGCCACGTAGGTCGTTGGCAGGAATATATATTAGGATAATTCAACACTGATTGAATTAAGAGGCCAGTATAAACAAAAGGAGATAAGTAGTATTGGAATACTAAATGATATCGAAGACCTAATAAGGATCTCCGCCATTTGCCAAGGTCATAGGATAATGAGAGATGACTTATTGTATTATAACTGCCTCATTTGATTACTCGGAGGCCATGTTATAAACTCTGCATAACTAGTCTGATGTTATCAACGAGATTGCGTTGTTAAAATGAACTAACTATAATATTAATATGAAAACCTATGCTGTACTGTTGAAGGTAAACCGTCCGTCGTCTATATCAACGTATTCGTATCGTCTACCGTATGATGTCAAAATAAATTGTACGAACTGTACCCCGTCTTTGACATTTGTTGATATGCCCCGAGTTGGAGGTTCAAGTTGACTTGTTACTGCCTTGTGTAGAGTTGTATCCATTCGCGTTAAGACAGACTCAACACCAGACACAAAAAAAGACATTAACAGAAATGGCGGCCAACGTGTGTTCTGAAAATCTCCATTTTTCAGTAAGTGGTATCGAACTCAAACCTTCAATCAAATTCGGTTGAATAGAAGTGTGCGAGCTTTCAAGGCGACATCATCCTGGACCTTACAGCATTTCTAACGGTCACCCCAGGTCAAGAACAACCTAGTGAATTTGACTTTCACGTGTCAACATTGGACTCTTACTTTGCAGTATTTTAAGGAGATGTCTCATACATGCAGTCCGGATGCGAGGGATATCCTTTTTTTTAGCCGGTTGAGATAAGTAAAAAAAACGTCGTGTTGTTATTACACCGTTTTACGTTTAGCTGTGCCTTGGCTAAGTAATATGTCCACTACTTTTTATCCATGTTTCATGTTTCATGTTCTATGTTTTATGTTTATCGTGGGAGGTTGGGAATGGCGACTTAGGGCGGAAAAAAAATACCAGTTTCACCACAGGTCCGTCTTGAGTGTTCTATAGGAATTATTTTGCAGACTTCCCTCAGCGGAATTTCCTACACGTAAGTGTAGCAGGATCTTTGGTCCACTGTGTCTGGTAGTCTGTGACACCTGACTGTTTAGTTGTAACGTCAAGTTTAAATTGTTGTTCTCGTAGTTATTTTTGCTCGTACTTTAGTTCTATGATGAATTTTGTTTGTATATTACGTCCGTCTCACCTTGCTTTCGTTCAGTTTTTTACAAAACCTATGTTTTTACACTGTCTTGTCAATTGTATTGTTTAGCATTTGATCGCAGTTATCATCGTAATTCTTTACGACATTCCATTTTAGTTTCAAATTTTATTTTCATTGGATTTCTGCGACTGTTTTCATTTGTTTTGATTATCATGTCTTGTCAGTATTGTGCCTATTGTCTGTCACGTTATTGCTTTCATAACATTTCATTGCGTAAATTACTTTATTGATTATTAAGATATTTGCCTATTATATAACTATAATTTCCCGTTCTAGGACAGGAACGAAGACCACTTGGTATAGTAACACTTTTAAGTAGAATTATTTCAGAATAATATTGAATAATGTCTACCTTAGACTATTTTATTAAGCAGGCTAAAGCGCTTAATATACCTCCGGAAGAGATTAGATCATTTGCTATGACTGAATACAAAGAGTCTCAAAGGTTGGAATCTCAAAGATTAGAAGCTGAGAAATTAAGACTAGAAAAACTTCAATTTGAGGCAGATCAAAGAAGATTTGAGGCTGAGGAAAATGAGAAGAAGATGAAATTTGAAGCTGCAGAAAATGAGAAGAAGATGAGATTAGCCGCTGAATTAGAAGAGAAACGATTTCAGCGTGAGGCAGAACAGAAAAAATTCGAGACTGAAGAAAAATTTAAATTTGAAGCTGCTGATAGGGAAAGGCAACTCAAAATTGAAATGGAAGTTAAACAAAAGGAAATGGAAGAAAGAAGATTAATAGCTGAACAAAATACAAAAAGGCTTCAGCTTGAGACAGAAGAGAATGATAAAAAAACGACAGCATGATTTGAAACTTGCCGAAATGGAATTTGACAGAATAAGATTGTCAAGTGAATGTAATACGCAAAAGACTCATGAAGGCCAGTCTTCAACTAGACATGAGAATTTTAGAGAGGTTCATCTAAAATTGCCAAAATTTAGTCCACCATCCGACGATGTGATATTCTTTCTGGATAGATTTCAGGCTACATGTATGGCTTACAACTTGGATAAATCATTATATTGCACCCACTTATCCAGGTTACTTACAGGAGAGGCATTGGCTGTTTATCACACTACTTGCGCTGTAGATAAAAACAATTATGATGCTCTCAGGGCCGCTCTTCTAAACAAATTTCAAATGACAGAGGATCAATATCGAATGAAGTTCAAGTCCATGCTCCCGCAATCTAGCAAGAACTTCGATGATTTTCTTTCTCAAATACGTCTTAACTTGGAAAGATGGATTGAACTGTCAAAGGTAGAGAAATCTTATGAGGGTATTTTCGACTTATTATTACGTGATAAAGTTTTATCGGCAGTAAGCCCTGCATTTCTTGCGTTCCTACATGAACGTAAGCCTGGTAATATAAAAGAAATGTCAGAACATTGTAAAAATTTCTGCACCGCTCATCCTAACATGGATATCAGCAATGCGCAGATTAAGGACGATTTACCCGTTGCTTTCGCTATGCAACATAACAATTTCCCTAGAAATCGTTCAATGAGTAGCGATAGAAATTTTCAAAGGGGAAGTAATAATCATTACAACTTTGGTCATTTTCAAAAGGGGAAACAATACCAACAGTCTGCTTCATTTAATGTATCATGGGGCCAATCTCACAGATCTCGAGATTTTAGTAACAACCATCCTAAATATAATCAAGGTAACAATAATAAACAACATTGGAGATCTCAATCACATTATCCTGAAAATAGACATAGATTTATGAATAAATCATTTAGCCAACATCACAACAGTGATAACTTTCATGGGCGGACTCACCCAAATTTTAACGATAGCAGAGATAGTAATTATAGCAATTTTAATGACAATAATCAAAATCGATCGCGACGAAGAGATAGATCGTCGAGCAGATCACGACAACATTCCAATGTTGCTTCAATTGAATCACAAACTAACAAAGTTAAAGACAATAATGTTAATCAACATAACGCTATGTCTTGTATCGATCTAGAGCAGGTAAAGACATGTCAAGAATGCTCAACGCTATTCCAGCCCAAGGCGATCACGACGCTGCGATGCGGACACATTCTACCAAGTCTACCAGCAGTTTGTACAGCCACTTCTGCATCAGTTCACCATGGCAAGGGTTGTTTAAAATTTAACAGAGGATACGTCAACTCTATTCCTTGCTCTATCTTGTTTGACTCAGGCTGCAGTACAGTTGGAGTGCGGAACTCTCTGATCGACCCCTCCCTGGCCACTGGCAACGTGGTCAAGTGCGTCACATTTGGAGGAACTGTGGAAACCTTCCCCACAGCCATCATTAATCTGCATACACCTTTTTTTCAGGGAAGATCCATGCCTGTCTTCTTCAGAATCCAGTTAGCGATGTGATCCTTGGTTGTATACACGGTATAAAAGAGTGTACCCCACAACAGATTGATGAATGGGAAAAGCGACATATTCATGCTGCAAATGCAGTGGTTACCAGAGCGCAAGCTACTGAATTGTCGCGTGAATCAACTTCTGAACCTACGGTTCATAACAGTAATGATGATGATTCTCCTATTTCAAGGGAGTTGTTTGCTACTTTACAAAAGAATGATAATTCTTTGAAAAGATTTTTTCAGTTGGTGACTAAGAGAAAGAATAACAACACAATTGAAAATTCTACACACCAATTTGCTCTTAAAAAGGGTATTTTAGTTCGATTAATAAGAGAAACAGATTCATCTGTGCGTTCACAAATTCTGGTCCCGTCTTCTATGAGACCTAGAATATTACGACATGCTCATGATTCTCAATGTGCAGGTCATATGGGTTTTTCGCGAACCAAATCTAGAGTGCTATCCGCATTCTATTGGCCTGGCGTTCATAGAGATGTTAATCTTTATTGTCGTTCCTGCGTGATATGTCAGGAAGTTAAAGTAAGGGGTCCGTATCATAATGCTCCTATTCAAGCTGCGGACATACCTATTAGACCATTTGATAAAATGGCGATCGACATCATTGGGCCTATATTGCCATCTGCAAGAGGACATACACATATTCTTACGTGTATCGATATGTGTACGCGTTGGCCTGAGGCCATACCTCTTAAGAACACCTCATCTGCCATTGTTGCAGAAGCTTTAATGTTGATCTTTTCACGCATTGGTTTTCCGCGTAAGATCCTATCGGATCATGGTGTCCAATTTATTTCCGAATCCATGTCACAGGTTATGAAGACATTGGGTATAGATAGATCTCTCAGTTCAATATACCATGCCATGTCCAATGGGCTGATTGAAAGACAGAATAGGACACTTAAGCAGTTGTTGGGTAAGATGACTCAAGATCACCCTCAGGAGTGGGATCGGGTCCTGCCCGCTGCTCTGTTTGCTTACCGTGAAGTGAAAAATCAAGCCACGGGGTTTTCTCCCTTCCAGTTAGTTTTTGGCATACAACCGCGCGGACCTATGTCTTTAATTCATGATTTATTGGTTGAAGATAATATACGTGAGGAAACTCAATCCTCATATGAGTATGTTATCTCTTTAAGAAAGAGAATAATAGATGCTTGTAGAATGGCTACTGCATCATCCGAGGAGGCTAAGGAAAAGGCTCGTCTATTTGCAAACAGGTATAGACGTCTTCGCCAGCTTATTCCTGGTGACGAGGCTTTTGTTTTGCTGCCTTCTCATAACAATCGTCTTCTGATCACATGGAGAGGTCCTTTTAGGATCATCTCAAGAATATCCGATGTTGACTACATCGTAGATATAAACGGAAAACACAAAACCTTTCACATTAACATGTTGAAAGAGTATTATTCACGTCCTGATTATCTCCAATCAGTATTTCAAGCGACTGACGATCCAACTCCTCACATTCACAACTATACTAATTTGTCAGTTATACAAGAAGAAGAGTCTTCTTTTCAAGATGTACAATTGCCCATACCAGTTGTACCAATTCATTCCACTGAAAACTGGAATGATGTCACTATTTCTTCTTCTATTTCGGCTGATCAACGACAGCAAGTTTCATCACTACTCCAAACGTATGATAAGGTTCTCACTGACATTCCAGGTCAAACGTCAGCTATTCATCATGATATCCTTTTAACTGATGAAACACCTATCCGTATTCGTCCATATCCCATACCTTTACACTATCGGGATAAGGTCAAAAAGGAATTGGATGAGATGCTTCGTTTAAACATAATTGAACCATCGTTGTCACCATATGCTTCATCTATGGTGATAATTCGAAAAAAAGATAACAATATTCGTCTATGTGTAGACTACAGAAAATTAAATAAAGTCACACAATTTGACGCAGAACCTTTGCCACTTTTAGAGGATTTATTAGTAAAATTATCTCATGCTACTTTCTTCTCTAAGTTTGATCTGTCTAAGGGCTATTGGCAAGTACCATTGACAGAAAGGGCAAAGCCACTCACTGCTTTCTCGACTCCCCGGGGTCTATTCCAATGGAATTTTATGCCTTTCGGGTTAGTCAACGCTCCTGCCACGTTCGTGCGCATGATGCGCCGAATCCTATCTCATCATCCCAATGTCATTGCGTACATAGATGACATTTGTCTTTTCAGTGACTCTTGGGAAGAACATATGGAGGGATTGAATTCATTACTGTCCACGTTACAATATCATAACTTAACTGCTAAGCCATCTAAGGCATTTGTGGGTTTCCACGATATTTCTTTTTTGGGTCACCGTATTGGTCGCGGTATGTTATATACAGAGGACAGTAATGTCTCCAAAATCCTTAATATCTCTACACCTAAAACAAAGAAACAAGTGCGATCTTTGTTAGGACTAGTACAATATTATGCGAAATTCATACCACATTTGTCTACCATTACTGCTCCTTTCTCTTCATTACTTAGGAAGGGTGCAGTTAACGTGATTCGGTGGTCAAACGAACACCAAGTCGCGTTGGATACCATAAAGAAATTCTTTTCGGATGCTCCCGTTTTAAGGTTGCCTAATGCGAATTTACCATTTGTCTTACGCAGCGATGCTTCTAATTACGGCGTGGGAAGCGTCTTACTACAAGAATATAATGGCACCTTGCATCCAGTTTCTCTATGTATCACGGAAGTTAACTCCAACTGAACAAAATTACTCTGTTCTAGATAAGGAACTTCTGGGACTCGTCTGGTCAATAACTAAACTCCAGAGATATTTACTTGGATCACACTTTATTGTGGAATCAGACCAAAAGGCTCTTACGGCTCTCAATACGAAGGATGTGAAATCTGCCAAATCTACTAGGTATGCGATCGCTCTCCAGCCATTTAGTTTCACGATTCGATCCATACCTGGTACTCAGAATGTTCTCGCAGACGTTTTGTCGAGATGTCCTAATGAATCACATTAACAGCTACGCACTGCAGATAACGGAACTTCGACACTGACAGTTCGTCAATAGTAACTTGTTACGTGTGATACCTATATTACAAGTGTCATTAACATTCAGTCAAGTGAAATCTACAATGATTATGTATTAAAATAACATGGAACGTTAAGGTATACTACTATATTAGTGAAAATAACATTCACTTAATTATGACATTGAAGAGAGAATAACGTTGAAAAAAGGATTATATTTTCGCACCGAAATAACATTTCAAGCACTTTGATTTCTTCGTGGAACTGAACTTGTTAGATTATTAACTGGTCCCTTACAGGAAAATCGAACTTTCGTTATTTCAGGAATTAATGACATTATTAGAGTGAAATAAATGAATTAATTAGATTATTAAACTTAGATACTTAGTTAGTTAAAATAATTAATGTAGTTAACTAGACAATATTTAATTGGATTGATTAATATTTGTATTTAAGCACATTAATTTTACATTAGTACTTTAATTAGTACCACACAAGTACTTAGAGACACGATTAAGTGCGTTGATCTTACATGTGTTTCAATTGTATTCTTTCATTTTTTCATTTTTTTCACTTGTCATTTTTAAGACATGTCCATCACTTTTCTGTTTATTCATTGGTTTCTCATCATTTCTTTTTATTTGCATTTCCATTTGTTTCAATTCAATATTTCTAATATGTTAGTTTATTTCATTTACCATATTGTACCAAAGGCGTGCAATTATGGATGTATGCTTTTATGCATACCTTTTGTTGCTTTGAGTTATCTGGAATTTCATATTTTATGATTTTTATTATGATATATTGGTAAAATATGAACATGTAAACTTGACTCACCTCTATCCTCGAGTAGTAAAGAAAAAAAATTAATATAATTAATTTTTTTGGGGGGATTGGTAAGGAATCTGTAGAGCCCTTTTCGTAGGCCTTTACAGTCGTTTACAAATGAGGGTAGTCTCATATTTATTAATATGTGGTCCTACCTCGATAATAAACTTTACGCACCAACTTACATGAAAGTAAGTATTTTTTGGTGAGTTTGATTTCGTAGCGCACGATTGTGCACGAATGCGAGAGTGGGGTATCCAACCCGCACGTGTTGCCAAACTTCAGTTGACGTCACATGTGAGCTTAGGAAGCTAGAATCCCAAGATCGGCTAATGTATCTTTGGGAGTTCGAAACCCGTATTTCGGGAGTAATTCTTCGGTGTATGACCGTCCGTCTATTGTGAAGATGAGGACCGTGGTCAATTTTGTACCGGTGATTTCTCGGGAGGAGAATTGCAAGTAGTATGTATAAAGTATTATAATTTTCTTCTAGGAAAAACGTCTAGTTGGACCAATGACTTATTGGTTCCAAAATGGAGTCCTATGATGAACATGTAAAGTATTGTTGAATCCGACATACTCCTGTAAAGAGGATTGTCTGGGAACATTTTGTAATATTTAAATGATTGATTCATTCGTCGATGCTGAGGATAAATGTCGGCGTATAACAGAGGTGACTCAAGTATTAATTGTATATTAACGTTAATGCCACGTAGGTCGTTGGCAGGAATATATATTAGGATAATTCAACACTGATTGAATTAAGAGGCCAGTATAAACAAAAGGAGATAAGTAGTATTGGAATACTAAATGATATCGAAGACCTAATAAGGATCTCCGCCATTTGCCAAGGTCATAGGATAATGAGAGATGACTTATTGTATTATAACTGCCTCATTTGATTACTCGGAGGCCATGTTATAAACTCAGCATAACTAGTCTGATGTTATCAACGAGATTGCGTTGTTAAAATGAACTAACTATAATATTAATATGAAAACCTATGCTGTACTGTTGAAGGTCAACCGTCCGTCGTCTATATCAACGTATTCGTATCGTCTACCGTATGATGTCAAAATAAATTGTAGGAACTGTACCCCGTCTTTGACATTTGTTGATATGCCCCGAGTTGGAGGTTCAAGTTGACTTGTTACTGCCTTGTGTAGAGTTGTATCCATTCGTGTTAAGACAGACTCAACACCAGACACAAAAAAAGACATTAACAGAGGTGTTAGAGACTTTACTAGGACCACCATCTGTTCTATGCTACTGTTCTTAAGTCTTCTATCATTTACTGGACACAGTATCAAGGTCTTTGTCTTGTGTGGACTGACATATATTGTATAATAGGGGAACAACAGAAGTGAATGCGTCAATAATAAGGCTAAGCTGCCCATTGTAAACTTCCGGTGTTGTCTTGCTTTTCGCACTAATGACCGGTCATCAAAGCATCTTTTTTTGCGGATGCCTAGCTGGCCGGGAGGATAGTGTGATTCGCTTGTATAGCTAGGCGGTGTTGTCGTACGGAAGCTCCGGGGTTCAAATCCTGGGTAAGCCACTCACGTCTGTTGGGCAGCTTAGCCTTATTAATGACGCAATCACTTCTGTTGTTTCCTTATCAGACAGCATAGGCCAGTCCACACAAGACAAAGAGATCTTAATACTGTGTCTAGTACATGATAGTAGACTTAGAACAGTAAGTACAGGACAGAGGGTAGGTTTTGGTATTGTATAAACATTTATAACATATAAGGAAGGGAAACCCGAGGCCTGTAAACGGTAAATTAATATGAAACAAACATAAAGGTATGTTTTCAGGCACTCGCAAGAAACAAAGAAGCAGAACACTAGACAACAGAAAAACAACAGACATGAGTGGCTGTTGCGCTTAACTTGTCGCAACTTATTCTGACTATATATTCTGACTACGTATTCTGACCATGCATTCTGACTATATATTTAATTTTGTAATGCATGGGAAATAACTCATGTAATTGTAATCACTTTTTTATTTCTACTAGTTGTCTAATCGTGTGACGATAGATTGTGTGAACGATTTTGAGTCATATCCATATACGGAGCGCTCTGGTCGTCAGTTCTTAGAAACAGTTGGCAATCGCAATGTTTCAAGAGTCATTTCCTTTTAAGGTTCGAATCTTTAGTCGAACACCTGAGAACATTCTTCGTTCTGTAAGTTAGCTGAGCTGTAGTCGATTCGCGTGTTCTGCGCATGTCCTAGGTTTAGGCATTGTTTGAATGATTTCCGCCCGGTGGACTCTTGGCAGATTTTGGCTTGTGAGCAGGACGGAGTTTTTTGTGCTGGCGTCCTTGCTTATATTATTCAGGAAGGAGTCCTCATCATTGTTGTTCCTTTTTTGAGATGATATATCTCTATGCTATTCGAAATGCCGGGAGGCCTATGTGGTTTATGTGATTCTATTACCGGATGAACAGGTAATTGAATAATTGTTCTGAGTTACTTTATCGCCATCTTGTGATGTTGACATTTTTGCCTAGCCTGCCTTATTCAAGAGTCTATGATATGACAAGTTTACTCAGCTCACGATCCACTTATATTGTCACGCATCGATTGATGCCTGTCCTAAGGACCATTTGCTTCCTGAACTTTATTGACGTATCTAGGTTTGATACCTTTGTTGTTTAAGGAACATAGAGGACGATAATGTGACGCTCAAAAGACGTGCCTGTCTTGTTGAGGTCGAATATAGGAGACTAGATTTAATCTCCCATTTGATATCTACTAGCTATGATGGAAAGGGGAAGCTTACCACCTGACTACATGCACAGCTGTTTATGATATCCTAAGAAGGCATATGTTTACCATTATTATTGATGCTGTCTGCTGTATTGGCTACGTCAGTGAAATGATGACTGTTGTACCATACCTGTGAAGTTTTCTGCATAACGATGTCCATGCACCTTGTCATTGTGGCGTACACAATATATATTACCAAAAAACATCACTGCTGTTAAAAGCTTTATTGACTTTCTACGTTGTATGATCTGATGTGACGTCCATGTATGATACTGTAGCTATCTGACTCTACCCTTACGTCACACACTTATACCAGACTAAAGACACCATGTTACTCTGCCTCATCATCCCTGGTGTCTGAGGGTAATACACTACTCTGCATGTGCCAGTATTATCATACCTTTGGAAAGCAGATGAAATATAGCACCCTCAACATTGTGTGGCAAATGTGACATCATCCACGGAACATTTATACGCAACACATAATGCTACGCAACATTTGGTGGCCATAAGCTGGTTTGGTCTGGTACCAGCATATACGGGGTCCCTTACCCACTTCATTCTACATTTCAACATTTTTCAAGACATCAACATAAACAATTCTGAGACTACTCGGCGTTGCCCGGTAAAAATATCGAGATTGCAACTTTTTGCTTGAGGCAAGAAATTTGACAGTACCCGGCGTTGTTAATGATATTGCCGGATGATACAAGTTGCTGCTATGAGTTCTTGAGAAGGCCAAGTACCGATTTCGATTGATTTACTGTTGGATAAGAAGGTCAAGAGCCGTAACTACACTACCTGTACACTGCCTGTACCGTTTAGAAGCTCAAGTCTCAACCATCGTCTTAGCTGTTGAATGCAAGTTCAGATGTGTGATCAACGTTGGATCTTCGATCTTAGAATGCTGGTTACCACCTGTTTTTTGCTGTACTGACGATTGGAGTTCCATAAGTTAAGTGGCCTGTTTGTTCGTGAACTGTGCCCTTATACTTCTACTGAGTCTTCTGTGTTTCATCTCATTCTTTTGTTATATGTTATATGTTTATATGTTATTTGTATATTTATATTTAAATGTTTATGTTTCTGCGGGTCTGGATGGGTGGCGACTCCTATAGATCATACCACGTCATAGAGGTCTTCTGTTGAGAGTGTTCTGTAGGGTGTGCAAATTTCCGATACTGGAATTTGCAAAGCGACTTCTGTTGCTATTTCTTGTTAGTTGTGATGACATGTGTTAGTATTGTTTTCGTTATTTTTCGCACTCTTTAGTTTTGTTTTGATTTGTTTGTATTTGCTAGCCTACTCTTTCCTATTGTTTAGTTTCATACACCATTTCTGTTTATACACTGTGGTGTCCTGTATTTGTAATATCTTCTTGCAGATATCATCACATTTTTTGTGATATTTCTTTAATTTTCGCTTTAGTTTTTGTTGATTTCTGCGAATGTTTTCGTATTGTTGCTAAACCTTTGTTATTGTTTACATTGTATTGTTTACATTGTTAATGTTTACATTGTTAATGTTTATATTGTGATTGTGTTTACATAGTCATTGGTTACACTTATAGAAGTTAATTCACATTTGATAATGGATTATACTGATGTACTACTACTACACTGATGATAAATATATGATGAATGGTATTGTGCACTATTAAATGGGACGTGCACCTATGATCAAGAGTTGATTGATAATATTTCAACAAGGTCTATACACAAGTTCTTTGATATAAGACTTGTTTCCCATAGAGATTGGGATGATAATATAGTGTTGTGAGTAATCAAGTACTTCATTTAAGACTTGTTATAATTAAATTTGAAATAAGATAATTAATTATTTCAGGTTGTGGACTCATATTATTACTCATCATGTCTACACTTGAATACTTTATTGAGCAGGGTAAATCACTTGGGAAGACTGGTGATAAGTTAGAAGAATTTGCAACTACTCAATATGATAAAGCATTAAAAATGGAAGCTGAACAAAAGAAACTGCAGATGCAGGTGGAGGAAAAAAGATTAGAAAAACAAGCTGAGGCTGAAGAAAAAAGGTTACAAAGAGAAGCAGAGATTGAAAATAAAAGACTTGAAAAAGAGGCTGAAAATAAAAGACTTGAAAAAGAGGCTGAAAATAAAAGACTTGAAATAGAGGCTGAAAATAAAAGATTAGAAAAACAAGCTGAGGCTGAAGAAAGAAGGTTACAAAGAGAAGCTGATGAGAGAAAAGCAAAAATGGAGCATGAAGAAAAACTCTTAGCTTTGGAAGTTGAGAAATTAAGGGTGGTGAACATGGGTAATGCTAATGATGCAAATAAGGTCTCAGATAAGACTAATGCAAGCACTTTCAAGCTTAATTTACCACCATTCAATGCTTCCATCGACGATATAACATTCTATCTGGACAGATTTGAAACTTCATGTAAAGTACATAACATAGATAAATCACTGCAGGTTTATCATTTGTCAAAGATACTTAGAGGTGATGGAGCCGCGGTAGCATAGTGGTTAGTGCACTGGCTTCCTAGCGCAGTGGTCTAGGGTTCGATCCCCAGATGAGGCGGAAAAATTTTTAGGCCACAAACGGCTCCTGGGTCGACCCAGCCCCAAATGGGTACCAGAGCTACTCTGGGAAGGTTAAGGCGGCCGGCGTGATGCCGACCACATCACCCCTCGTGTGCCGACGGTCAAGATAATATGGGCCTAACACCATATTCCCAATATGCCTCAATGGGCGTGTAACGGGTTCCTTTACCTTTACCTACTTAGAGGTGATGCTTTGAGTATGTTAAGCATGGTAGATGAGCCTGACAAGAACAACTATGAAGTTGTCAGGGCTATATTGTTAAAGAAATACCAACTTGACGAAGACGGCTATCGTCTTCAATTTAAAAATATGTTGCCAGAAACTGGAGTGCAATTCTCTGAATTCATTTCAAAGATACGTCTTACTTTTTTACGTTGGGTGGAGCTGTCTAAGACAGAAAAAACTTATGAAGGACTTATGGACTTAATACTTAGAGACAAAGTCATGTCTTCTGTCAATGAGTCTTTCCTTGCTTTCCTTCATGAACGTAAACCTAAAACAATAAAAGAAATGGAAGATTTCTGTAGCCAGTATATAACTGCGCATCCTCACGTAACCATTGGTAACGCTAAAGTAAAAGAAGGTCTGCCAGTTGCTTCGGCAGCACCTTACGGTCAAAACTCTAGTCATAGATTCCAACAAAATTTTGATAGGAAAAGTAACCGTAGTTACGGTCAAAATTATGGAAATCAATTTCAAGGTGATTCTTCTTCGAAGAATTGGAGACGAGCTGACAGTCCTCGTTACTTCCAACCTAATAATTTTAGGCATTTCAGAAGAGGATATGGTAACAGAGGCTTTTCTTCGCATAGACCTCAAAACCAAACAAATAGATGTTCACATCAATGTGGACATGATAATAATCATGGAAACTGTAGTTCAAAACAGGATAACGGTTATAATAGAGATTCTAATAACTTCAGAGATAATAATAACAGTGATAACTTCAGAGGTAATAGTAGTCGCGGTAGATCTCAATACAAAAAAAAGAGATATCAGCAGGCTAACTCTGTTCAACAAGAATCTCAGGGAGCTTGTAATCAGGTTTCTGATAATAAAAACTCTGACGCTGTCACTTGTTCTTCTTTTGACTTTGGGAGAGCAAACAAGTGCCCCCAATGCAGTACTTTGTTCGAACCGACTACAATATCGACTTTGAGTTGTGGTCACCCTCTCCCCGCTCTTCCTGCTTCGGTTGCGCATGACGGGAGAGGTTCTCTAATCCTACATAAGGCTCTTGTTAATAATACTCCGGTCTCACTACTTTTCGATTCCGGATGCACCACTATTGGTGTTAGACAATCGCTTGTAGAACCATCCTGTGCTACAGGAAGGGTTATCAAATGTGTCACATTTGGCGGCACTCTAGAGAAATATCCTACGGCTGTAATTCCCATTGCCACTCCTTTCTTTACGGGAGATGTGCATGCCTGTCTCTTACCTAATCCTATTGCGGATCTTATTATTGGTCGTATCCACGGAGTTAGGGAATGTACCCCACAGCAGATTGCTGCTTGGGAAGATGATAATATGCAAGCTACCAATGCAGTGGTTTCAAGAGCACAGGCTCTACAAACACCCCAAACTTCGTTGAATAATGATAATGAAGTTCATAGCCAAGATAGTACCTTGGTTATTTCTCGTGACTCGTTCATAAAATTACAAGAAGAAGATCCTACGCTAAAAAAATTCTTCATTCTTGCGAAGAAAGGTGATCCAAATCATCATCATCATCAGTTGCCATCTCCACAACGAAGGTTGGCTGTAATGGATCTCCAACGTCTTCTGTCTCTTGTCTTGGTGGTGCACTCTGATAGACTCTTTCCTGTCCATCTCTTGATGTTGTCTTCCCACTTATAGCGCTGTCTTCCCCTTGCACGTTTGCCTTCAACTCTCCCTTCTGTTATGGTCTTCTGCAAGGTGTTATGCCTTTTTATGTGGCCAAAGTATTTTAGCTGTCGAACTTTTATCCAAATAAGGATACACAAAGAAAATCTTGGATAGCTATGAAAAACGGCGTACTTGTACGTATGGTACAAGACTCGGCTACGTCAGCACATTCGCAAATTCTCGTTCCCAAGAGTATGAGAGTGCAAATATTGCAACATGCTCATGACTCGCAATGTGCTGGACACATGGGATTTTCCCGTACAAAGTCGAGAGTCCTTGCGGCTTTCTTTTGGCCCTTTTTAACAAGGACATTCGTATATACTGCCAATCATGTCAGGTATGTCAGGAGGTCAAATCTAGAGGACCACGACATGCTGCGCCTATCCAGGCTGCTGACATCCCTATTCGGCCATTTCAGAAAATGGCCATAGATATTATTGGCCCTTTTAAGATAAAGTCGGCCAGAGGACATCAGTTTATCCTTACATGTGTCGATATGTGCACACGTTGGCCAGAGGCTATCCCTCTAAAGAGCATATCTACTACAGATATCGCAGATGCTCTTTGGCTGATATTTTCTCGCTTGGGGTTCCCCAGAGAAATACTGTCAGACCATGGCACTCAACTCATATCTGATACTATGTCTCAAGTAATGTCTACCTTACACATTAAAAGATCTCTCAGTAGCATCTATCATCCTATGTCTAATGGGTTAGTTGAGCGTCTGAATAGAACGCTCAAGACTTTACTTGGTAAGATAACTGAAGATCATCCTCAAGATTGGGACAGGGTTTTACCCGCGGCTCTCTTTGCCTATAGAGAGGTCCCAAACGAACACACAGGATTTTCTCCCTTTGAACTTGTCTTTGGCGCGCGTCCGCGCGGCCCTATGTCTTTGTTACACGATCTCATTACTGCCGATGATATTAGTGATGACACTCAATCTTCATATGAGTATGTCATTGCTCTTAGGCAAAAGATCATTGAGGCATGCAAACTAGCAACTGCTTCATCAGAAATTGCTAAAGAAAAAGCAAGGCAGTTTGCTAACAAGAACAGATGTCTACGACAACTTTGTCCAGGTGACAAAGCATTCGTCCTACTCCCCAGTAGGGAAAATAGACTTCTGATTGCATGGAAAGGTCCATATGCAATAGTCTCACGAATTTCCGATGTTGACTATGTGGTCGATATAGATGGAAAGCATAAAACTTTCCATATCAACATGCTGGCGGAATTTCATGAGCGTCCAGACTATTTGCTGCCTATTTTCCAGGCAACGGACGATTCTTCTGTACCTCATGGTCATTACTCATCCCTGTCTGTAATACAGGATGAGGAATCTGTTTTTTCTGATGTCGATCTTCCTCTTCCAGTGGTTCCACTACATTCCATGGAATCTTGGAAAGACGTTTCCATCTCTCCTAATCTTTCTGTTGATGAACATCGTCAAGTCTCGTCGATGTTTAATTTGACAGCAAAACCCTCTAAAGCCTATATTGGTTTTGGTGAAATCTCTTTCCTGGGTCATCGTGTTGGTCATGGTCTCTTGAAGACAGAAGACCACAATACTTCGAAAATATTGAACATCTCTGTACCTAAAACGAAGAAACAAGTCCGTAGTCTCTTGGGTTTAATTCAATTCTATGGGAGATTCATCCCGAATCTATCTTCGATCATGGCACCTCTCTCAACTTTGTTGAAGAAAGGGTCGCCTAATCTGGTTCGTTGGTCTCAGGAATGTCAATCTTCCTTAGACCAGGTTAAGAGTATATTTTCTTCTCCTCCCATCCTAAGATTACCTACTCTTGATAGGATTTTTGTGCTTCGAAGTGATGCTTCATCCACTGGGATCGGAGCAGCACTTATGCAGGAATATTCAAAAATTCTGCATCCTGTTATGTACATTTCTAGAAAATTTAATGCGGCAGAGAGGAACTACTCGGTTTTAGACCGTGAATTGTTGGCTATGGTTTGGGCAATTCTCAAACTACAAAGATTCCTCCTAGGCGCACATTTCATTCTAGAAACTGATCAGAAAGCTCTTACAGCTATTCAGACTAAGAACTTGAAGAGTTCGAGATCAACTCGATATGCTATTGCTCTTCAACCTTTTCACTTCACGGTACGAGCTATCCGTGGGTCGGATAATGTGATGGCTGACATTCTGTCTAGATGCCCACATGATTCCAACTAATACTTCTGTCCTATTTCTAGATATACGACAGAGTCATTCATTCATAACCCTCCACTCCCAAAGGAGCATAGGCCTTCAACAAACACATGCCAAGTCCTCCTGTCCCGTGCCATCATCTCAAGTTCTTTCCATGTTCTCCTCATCATTTTCACCTCTGTTTCCAACTCTCTTCTCCATGTACTTCTTGGTCTTCCTCTGCCTCTCTTGCCCTGGGGGTTCCAGAACAAGGACTGCCTTGTAATGCTATCAACAGGTTTCCTCAGTGTGTGTCCTATCCATCGCCATCGTCTTCTTCTCATCTCTTGTTCCACTGGCACTTGTCTAGTTTTTGTCATCAGTTCCACGTTGGTAACCTTGTCATACCATTTTAATCCCTCTATTCTACGCAAGCACCCATTTATGAAAGTCTGTAGCTTTTTGGTTGTTGTCTTTGTTGTTCTCCATGTCTCCGAGCCATACAATAGGACTGACTTCACATTTGAGTTGAAGATTCTTATTTTCGTGTTGGATCCGATTTCTCTTGATCTCCATATATTTCCCTATGCAATGAAAGCTCCTCTTGCCTTTTGTATTCTTATTTTGATATCGCTGTCTGTCCCTCCAACTTTGTCTATATTGCTGCCAAGATATGTGTATGATTCTACATCTTGAATTGGTGTTTCTTCAAGTTCAACCCTGTTATCATTACCTGCATTTATTCTCATTATTTTTGTCTTTTCCCTGTGTATTTTCAGACCCAATTGCTGTGACCTCTCCTCGAGTGTTTTCAATTTGTCCTGCATCTGATTACGGTTATGGGACAGAAGAGCCAAGTCATCAGCAAAATCCAGATCATCCAACTGCTTAGTCAGAGTCCACTGGATTCCATTTCTGTTGTGTGTTGTCGATGATCTCATAACCCAATCTATTGCCAGCAAGAAAAGAAATGGAGACAAGAGGCATCCCTGTCGCACTCCTGTTCTTATCCCAAACGGTTCTTTTAGCTGTCCTTCGTGAAGAACTCTGCATGTCATGTCTTCATATGTTTTCTTTATTAAATTAATGATCTTCAGGGGAACTCCATAATGCCTCATCAATTTCCAAAGTGATTCTCTGTCTACACTGTCAAATGCCTTTTCGTAGTCCACAAATCCGATGTATAGTGGTGAATTCCATTCCAGACTTTGTTCAACTATTATTCTCAAAGTGGCTATCTGGTCTGTACATGATCTGTTTTGTCGAAAACCTGCTTGTTCATCTCTCAGTTTCTTGTCTATGGACTCTTTTAATCTCTCAAGGATAATCCTGTTTAATACTTTTCCTGGCACTGATAGTAACATTATTCCTCTATAATTTGTGCACTCTTGTAAATTTCCCTTCTTAGGCAACTTAACCAGATATCCTTCCTTCCATTCTGCTGGTATCTCTTCCTTTTCCCAGACTTTACCAAGTAATTTATATAACATCTCTGTAGCCGTGTCGATATCTGCTTTGATGGCCTCTGCTGGAATGCCATCAGGTCCAGACGCTTTTCCCTCTCTTAGAAGCTTTATGGCTTTCTTTATTTCTTCCTTCGTTGGTCTTTCACCGTTAATTTGTAGCTCTTCTTCTGCTGGCTGGATGTCCGGCGGGTTTTGTGGAGCTGGTCTATTGAGAAGGTCCCCAAAATATTCTGTCCACCTCTTCATTTGCTCTTGTATATTGCTGAGCAGTTTCCCATTCTTGTCTTTTATGAGGCAACTTGTTTGCTTGTATTTCCCTGTTAGCTTCTTTGTACTGCTATACAGTTCTCTCATATTTCCTTTGGCTGCAGCATCTTCTGCCTCTCTTGCCAACTCCTCAATATACTTCCTCTTGTCTCTTTTGATACTTCTTTTTACTTCTTTGTTTGCTTCTGTGTACACTTCTTGAGCCTTGGCTTTGGAGCTTCTAGTTTTGCTTGTGTTTAACTCTGCTTTCTTGTTTTTTCTGTCTTTTATCCTATTGATGGTTTCTGTTGTTATCCATGCTTTTTGTTGTCTTTCCCTTTTCCCCAGTATTTCTTCACATGTCTCCTTCCATACTGTTTTGACCTGCTGCCAATAGTCTTCTGTATTCTCTACATCTTCCAGCTGTTGGAGCACTTGGAATTTGTTGGATACTGTGACCGCAAATTTGTCTCTTGTTTCTTGATTTCTTAGCTGTCCTACATTAAACTGTTGTCTATAATTTTGCATAGTTGCATATCTCTTGAGTTTCATTTTTACTTTGGCTATCAGAAGATGGTGATCTGATGCCACATCTGCTCCTCTATATACCTTTACATCCTGCAATGATGATCTAAACTTCTTGTTTATGCATATATGATCAATCTGATTTTCTGTTCTATGGTCTGGTGATATCCATGTTGCCTTGTGTATTCTCTTATGTGGAAACATGCTTCCTCCTATAGCCAGTTGATATGAAGCACAGAAGTTTGCGAATAGCTCTCCATTTTCATTCATTACTCCTAGCCCATGTTTTCCCATGACTTCTTCAAATCCAGTGTTGACTGTACCTATCTTTGCATTCATGTCACCCATCAAAATTTTGATGTCTCTTCTTTTTACTTTATCCATAATTTCTTGTAGTTTAGTATAAAATGCTTCTTTCACAGACTCTTCTTTGTCATTAGTTGGTGCATAACATTGGATGACATTTACATGAATTTTCTTTTTAGCTGTTTTGAAATAAGCTGTTATTATTCTGGGTCCAACAGCTTCCCATTCAATTAGTGCTTTCTGTGCTTCTTTAGATAATATAAGAGCTACCCCTTCACTGTGGTGTGAACTTTCGTCTTCATGTCCTGAGGACAGCACCAATTCACCTGTGATGAGTTTCTTCCTGTCTACCCCCTTCCACTTTGTTTCACACATTCCCAGAACCTCGATTTTGTATTCCCTCATTTCTGCTGCTACTTGCGCCACTTTCCCTTGTTCGTTTAATGTCCGAACATTCCAGGTGCCAAATCTGGAAGTTCTCCTAGAAGAAAGAAGGTTAGTCAGCAACACAGACTCCTTTCGGCTTTCTCTGTGTTGCATCATACGCCTCCCCGCGAGAGGACCTTCCCCTGTCTTGGATGGCTGTGTTTTATTTTCTTTATTTGACTTGTCCATATTTGTTGAAGTTTTTTGTGGTTTAAATTTTTTTTTACAGGATGGTGTAACCGGCCCCATGCCCAACCCTCCTTAGTCGCTTTTTACGACATGCTTGGTAGGGGACAGTGTTACTATTCTTTGCTCCCCTTTCGGGCCCCGGTAACACACGGGTGACGACAGAGTCATAACACACCTATATTACTACAATACATTAGCACATCTGTCCTCACTTTATGTGAACACATACTATTGTGCTTTGTTATCATCTTCTTGTGTTCCCATCTTTAATATAAGAAGAAGACAGAGTAGTTAATATAAGGGCCGTAAGTTTACTCGGCCACAATTATTAATAATAATGTATTGTATAGTACGAAACATAATGGCTATTAAATAGAATGTTATTGGTTGTTTATTTCTCAGCATGTCATTGATGATCTGAGAATCTACCTTTCTGTTGTCAAACATGGAGTGTTCCACATTGTGTATTTACCTTTGGAACTACAGGAGATGTGTCCTGGATCGTCATTTATGTTTAATTTCATTTTAAGGTTCGAATCTTTAGTCGAATACCTGAGAACATTCTTCGTTCTGTAAGTTAGCTGAGCTGTAGTCGATTCGCGTGTTCTGCGCATGTCCTAGGTTTAGGCATTGTTTGAAGAATTTCCGCCCGGTGGACTCTTGGCAGATTTTGGCTTGTGAGCAGGACGGAGTTTTTTGTGCTGGCGTCCTTGCTTATATTATTCAGGAAGGAGTCCTCATCATTGTTGTTCCTTTTTTGAGATGATATATCTCTATGCTATTCGAAATGCCGGGAGGCCTATGTGGTTTATGTGATTCTATTACCGGATGAACAGGTAATGAATAATTGTTCTGAGTTACTTTATCGCCATCTTGTGATGTTGACATTTTTGCCTAGCCTGCCTTATTCAAGAGTCTATGATATGACAAGTTTACTCAGCTCACGATCCACTTATATTGTCACGCATCGATTGATGTCTGTCCTAAGGACCATTTGCTTCCTGAACTTTATTGACGGATCTAGGTTTGATACCTTTGTTGTTTAAGGAACATAGAGGACGATAATGTGACGCTCAAAAGACGTGCCTGTCTTGTTGAGGTCGAATATAGGAGACTAGATTTAATCTCCCATTTGATATCTACTAGCTATGATGGAAAGGGGAAGCTTACCACCTGACTACATGCACAGCTGTTTATGATATCCTAAGAAGGCATATGTTTACCATTATTATTGATGCTGTCTGCTGTATTGGCTACGTCAGTGAAATGATGATTTTTGTACCATACCTGTGATGTTTTCTGCATAACGATGTCCATGCACCTTGTCATTGTGGCGTACACAATATATATTACCAAAAAACATCACTGCTGTTAAAAGCTTTATTGACTTTCTACGTTGTATGATCTGATGTGACGTCCATGTATGATACTGTAGCTATCTGACTCTACCCTTACGTCACACACTTATACCAGACTAAAGACACCATGTTACTCTGCCTCATCATCCCTGGTGTCTGAGGGTAATACACTACTCTGCATGTGCCAGTATTATCATACCTTTGGAAAGCAGATGAAATATAGCACCCTCAACATTGTGTGGCAAATGTGACATCATCCAGGAACATTTATACGCAACACATAATGCTACGCAACAGTGGCTTACTCAGGATTTGAACACTTATATGTTATAAATAAATGTGCCTTATATGTTATAAATGTTGGACTGGTCTCACTCGCCCTGTATATAACGTCTTTAGCACTCTCTCATCAGCACCCCAAGTTGTTCCAGCAAGTTTTTTCATGATTATCATTCTTTGCTTTGCTCTCATTCGATTTCTGTCAACTTCTTTTTTCCAAGTCAGACGGCGATCAAAAGTAATGCCAAGGTAGTTTGGATTTTCATTTAAATGTAGATTTTCTCCGTTTCGCAAAGTTTGAAACTCTGTGGTTTATGCGAGAGGGAAAATACTGTGTGCGTTGTTTTCTTTTTATTTATCTTCATGAGCCATGTTTTGGCCCACTCTTCCAATGATGTTAGTGCTTGCTGCATCCGAATGGTTGCAGTAGTGATATACTCTTCATAGATCCACAAGGCTAAGTCATCTGCAAAGGAGGCACTGTGTGTTATTTTTTGGAATATTTTCAGTTATGTCACTTATGTATGCAAGGAATAGAGTAGGCAACAGGACTTTTACAGTCGCCCACACACATCACTTCTGTGCAGTTTGACTTTCAATCCCTCTTTCCATACTTTATCAAAAGCTTTTTCTAAATCTACCCAAACAACTAGTGTGTGTTTGTTTTCTTGGAAGGCATCTTCGATTTCCTGAGCTATATATGTGATTTGATCTTCAGTGGATCTGTGTTTTCTGAATCCTGCTTGTTGAGGGGTTAATAGGTGTTTATTTTCCATGTGCCACATCAGTCTGGTATTCATCATGCGCTCCATCAGTTTTCCTACACAGCTTACGAGTGCCTGAAAACATACTTTTATGTTTGTCTAATATTTATTTACTGTTTACAGGCCTCGGGTTTCCCTTCCTTATGTGTTATTGTCGTATATTTTCGATAGGGTAATTAAGATCACTTTTAGTCCCTCCTGAATAGGACTGAATAGGACTAGAACAAGTGATAGCTCAGTGGGAGATAAGATAAAGAAATAGAATTTCACAAGTGAAATGGTGAAAGGTAAAATCTTCCCTGGATTTGATAGATAATCAAACCCGCCTATCGATTACGACTGAGAGTTCAGATCAGACAGTTTGCTATAAATATATATATTTATATATTTAACCACTCACATATACACACACACAGATAAGTGACGACGATTAGACGCACATACGTGAAAACTATATCTATGAAATAGGGATCTTTTTTTGAACAAGCTGACCGCCACACGTAGATAAAATTTATGTAAATTTTTATTATCATAAAAAAGAAACTTTACATCGACAATATTGAATATCAAATCAAATACAATAAACATAGGTTAAGAATCAATTAAAGAGATAGACTCATAGGTGTAATCCTTCCTCTCTCTCTGTTGCCAAGATCCCGTTATAAGAGAAATTATTAGCCCAAAGAGTCACAGATTTATACGCTAAGGTCCAAGGTTTTCCCTCTCTCAGTAAAGAACAGAGTTTATATATATTAATCTATCCTAAGAGGAAAACAGCATTTGCAAAAACGTGCATACAAGAGAAAATACAAAGTTATTACATGGGTTAAATCATAAACGAATTATTCATCCCTGTTATTCTCTCGCTCTGACAGCTGTGATCACAGACAACATGCGCACTCTTACCTAATCGTTGCTTTTCATAACATCTGGAACAAATTGTTCAGTCACTCACAGACCATCAAAGTTTGAGTTTACTGGCGAGTCAAACCCCAGTTTCTCCAAAGACTAATTAATCAAAAATGTTGGGAAACGCTTGTCTCACTGTTGTAAATAGGAGGCTGATGAAGGTCACTTCAATTTTTGTCCAGTTAGGAAAGTACTTATGATATCTAATGTTCACAGGGTACAATAGCTTCGAACTTCACTCGTTAAGTTGAATGTCAGGTACATTAATCGGTTTAGGATAAATCTCCTTCACAACACAATGGTCGTTATATGGGAAATGTCAAATGTTATTTCAGTCTCCACAACTGGTGTCGTGAAAACGAGCTTGTGTGTGGGAAAGTAAAAGTTAACAGAAAAATATCTGTAGGTAACAAATCGAGTATAAGAGAAATGAGGAAAATGAAAATAGATATAGACATGTATTTCCATAATTCCACCACAGTTATTAGTTTGTAGTAGGTTGATTGGTCTGTAACCATTGGGTTCTTTCAGGTCCTTGTCTTTCTGTGGTATAGGTATCAGTATAGCTTCCTTTCATGCCTGCGGGACAATTCTTCTTTTCCAGCTGTAGTTAAGTACTGCCAGAAGCTTCTTTTTTACCTTTTTCCCGAGACCTGTTAACAATTCATTGGATATTCCATCTCTTCCAGGTGACTTCTTTTTCTTTAGTGACTTTATTACCTCTTCCATTTCTCATCTCATCATCTCATCTCATAATCGGAACCTCTTCTACCCCGTGAAACGAAGTGTAGAGGGGACCCAAGTGCACAAGGCCCATGGGCAGAACATGTAATCGAAGTGACTTGGCAAACAGGTGATTAGCCCATTGTGCCCGAACTTGCCCTCATGTGTACTCACATTCGCTATAAAACCTCCGAACCATCGAGACGTCATTCCAGCCAAAATGGACAGAGCCTCATATACCCGAAGGTGTCGAGGGATGTCCTTCCTCATCTGCACAAAGGCATTTATAGAGGAACACTCAGACCCGTAGGTCTGAGGAAAGAGCAAAATCCGAAACGGGCACAGCAGTCTTTGTTACTGGGAGGTCTCCACTCAGAGTGGCGTACCACACACAGTCAGTAAAGACAAAGGTCGCCTGCGGCGCACTCTTCCATTTCTGCCATTGTCAAATGTGTCATCCTATGCGCTTCTGGTGCAATCTTTGTGTTGTCATGAATCAACTGTTCATCTGTGATAATTTTCTTCCTGTCAGGAGGGACATCAATGATTTTTGCACTAGCAAAGAGTTTTATAAATGCATTTGCAGCTTTTTTGCCCGTGAGCATACTGTCGTCTTGTTTGAGTGCAATTTGTAATGAGATCCTTCGTTGTTCAAGGCTCTTACCAGTTTCCATTGCTTATTGCCGGCTTTATCTAAGTTTTAGATTGTCTGTTTTTTTTCTTTGCAGCAGTCGCTTGTTATTTCATTTATTGTTCTTCTCTATTTTGCAGTGGTGTCTTTAAGTAACATGTTTGCTTCAGTAGTTTGTTCTCTTTCTGCTGTGTTTTTGAACTGTTACTTCATCTTCGAGCCTTTGAATTTCCTCAATCCAGAAAGGTTTCTAATTTGTTCTTGCCTCTATGGAAATGGATACAGTGGCTGCTCGAAGTATGGCTTTGTTTAGGCTTTCGACCATCGTTTTTATATTGCTGTGCCCCGTGTTAATGGTTTCTCAAAACCTGTCGGTCAACATTGTAAACTTGTCCCAGTCAGCTTGGTTGTAGTTCCATCGAGAAAGTAGTTTTATTTCCTGCGGAACAAATTCCATATTTATGACCATTTATTGGTTTGTGGACACTACCTCCTTGCTGATCAAGCACATGTCTGTCTATTTTGTGTATGATATCTCCAGTAGAAAAGGCTAGATCTGGAGTGGAAGTAGTGTGCCATCTTCTGAAGTAAAAACTGGGGTTGTCATCGGGACTGTTGATTAGGTGAAGATTTGTATCTATCTCCCAGTCCTCCACTTCGTCTCTTCTGCTGCCTGTATCTGGGTATCCCCATCTTTCAGAGTGACTAATAAAATCTCCTAGCACTACGCAATTTGAGTCCTTTATTTCCATGCAGGAAAGTGACAGATTATTGTTTGGTGGGCCATACAGATTGTAAATACGGATGCACGTTTCATTAAGTCCACCCCAATTATTTCAGCTTGATTGTTGATTGTTGATTGTTGAGGTTCACGGATACTTATCCGCTTCGTAAAGAATTCCGCCTAAGTATCAGAACACCTCCTTTGTGTCTTTCTCGGTCGAGTCGGAAGGCCTGGTAACCTCTAACTGAAAATCTGTGGTCGCTGTTGAGGTGAGTCTCTTGAATGCATGCAACATCTATTTCGTCTTTATATAGACGGTTTGTTAGGGGAACTTTTTTGTTGCGAACTCCTTCCGCATGCCACTGCAGAATGCTGAATGTTTTGTGAACATTGTCAGTAATTCTAGCCCTTTGCCTCTGTGTAGCCCAGCGGAATTCTACGGAGTTAGCGACATTTTGCTTACTATGTACTGACGTCATCATCGAGCGACGTACATTGCCCTGTTTCATTAGGCCTGTGGCCCATTGCATCAGATTTCAACAGGCATTTCTGTCGGGTTGCCTTCCTTAGTCTTTGACTATCCCCACCCTACCTGCATGGCAGCAGTGTGGTTTCTCTGTTTGACAGGTTTCTAAAAACAACGTGTAGAAATTCACTACCGTCAAAGGTTAAGTCGCCATATTAGCAAGGGGACATCACTCAAATTTGTGATACAGTGAATCCAACCTCAATGCAACATCCCCGGAAATTACGAGGCTCACAGATTGGAGAAGGAAGATGGAAAGCTTACTCATTTTGACACATGCATAACTTATGAAGAGGTCAAGAGTTTGATTAAGAGCAGATAAAGAGGAAATAGGAAGCAGAGCATCAAAGCCACCAAAATAATGATGCATTTTACCAGCTCAGCAGAAACGAACATGTGATAATTTTCAGACTTCGCACATGGCACAACAGATCGGGATATCATCTATTCAACAAGCTGAAGATAAGAACTACCGACGAATGTAACTGTAGCACAGATAAAATGCTGAACATATACTTCATATGTGCCCAACATATCATGAACAGAGAAAGCACATATGGCCGTCACCAGTACAATTCCAGGAAAAGCTCAGCGGTGGTGCCAACAACTTTAAATTGACCGCTGCTTTCTTTGAACATATTCAAGTCTGAAAGTGAGCGAAGAAGTAGAAGAAGGTATGAAACAAACGTAAAAATTAAAGATAATAATTAACTACCTGTTTATTACATAAAATAATTTATCAAATTTACATTACAGTGCATCAGGTTTGTTCAGGCCATGATGTCATAGCTAGAAGAAATTGTTACTGTCTTTTGTGACGTCAGTTCATTAACTACTTTAGACCACAAGGTCTTTTATATTTGGACTTGCGCCCCAATATAGCCAACGGACATTGTGTCTAAGTTGAACGGGACGCGCCTCGCCAACACGAGGCAGAGGTTTAATTTTGTTTCAGTGAACAAAATTAAAGAAAACTTATTTGTAGAATGGCGTTTGTTGATAATTTTTGTGACACTTTTTGTTATGTTTATACAACGAAGCGTCCGACTGGCAGACAGGTTAGAGCGCTGGTCTCTCGCGGCAAAGATGACGGGTTTGATTCACGGTACCGACACGCTTCAATCTACCCAGCTATAAAGGGGTACCTGACTTTGCACTTGAATTAAGAAAGGCAAATGCAGCGAGGAAAGGAAATGGTCGTGATGCAGGATCTTGTATAGTGAAGTCTCTAACGCCTCACTCTCCTATGGCAGTATTTGCTATGGAACTACCTTGACCTTTTACAACGAATACAAATAAGGACATTAAAACTTAAACAAAACATGAAAAATGACTTTTTAATCGTATTGTATTGAATATCCAGTCTATTAACAAACTGTTCAGTCTAAGATTTCTTCTTGTAGTTACCAGGCGTCTCTGAAGAGACAAAGGAAGATCAGGCCGACAGCGCCCTCAAGCATGTCGTATGGTGACGACTAATATGAGTTTATGAATAGGACAGGCAGCCTCGTCTTGTAACACAAAAATAGCTGCCGATACCACAGCTGTAGGAGCATGAGACTGCTTGGGACCAGCTATAATGGTAGTTCCATGCTCCATAATGAGCGCAAAGGAAAATCAATATATATAAAATCCCTGCTTTTTCTGTCAGTAACGCTAAGGGATGCAACTTTGGTTGAAAGTTAGACATTAATTGTATTGTTTCCCTTATATGTACTCTCCCGAAAATAGTAACACTTACCAAAGAAGACTGCGCACATGACGGTGTGCATGAACAGTTTGATTATACTGTATGGAAAGAAGTCAACTACACAACTGATAAACAGTACATGAACTGGAGACAGGAAGATGCGGAGATCCATGATTTAAGTTGTACCAGATTAAAACAACAGAAAATCAAGATGCTCTTCTGTCAAGTTCAGACTTTTAACATCAGATGTAAATCAAATATTTTGGTTTTTTTGAAATACTTTTGAATAAGTAAAATTGCCGTTAGGTATTGGTACATTTGAATTTAATTCCCGTCCTATGACGGGCTTTTACACTAGTGATGATATAACATCGTACCAAGAAGAGGTTGTGTGATACGTTTTAGACTGAGAACCCCATCAAACAGTTTAACATGACATTCAGTACTGTCAGATGTACGTTAGGAATACATTAAAAATATGTCCGTCACCAATTACTTTGAGGGAAATACTGCATGGCCATGGGTGACAGACCGCCAGCTTTATGAGAGAAATGGAAGTGGTTATGTGACCGCTAACGAAGAAGAACAGAAAGCCAAGTAACACATTTTACTGTTCGTGATTATGTCTTGCACACTGTTCACGCAAATTAGAAAATCATTAAAGAATTTGTTTTTTTAAATTTACACAATTGTAAAATAAATAAGGTTGGGGTTAATTACGATAGATCGTAGATAGCGTCTTTAAAATTTCATCATAGCTGATGGTCTGATTTGAAAAAAGTTCATGATTAGAGAGTTTCCTTGGCAGCTTTGAACGATAACACTGCAAAATGTTAAAGTCCATCGCGTAGCTAAGATACCACGTTATGAATAACTGATAAAAGAGAATGACCAAATAAATACAATTTCCAAAATAAATAGAAAGGAATCAACCTATGTACGAGGAGTCTTTTTTTTAAATAGGAGTTTTGCCTTGTTTTAGCGGGGCGCTCCCCATTCAACCTAGACACAATTTCCGTTGGTTAAATTAGGGTGCAAGTCCAAATATAAAAGGCCTTGTGGTTTGGTGTGGTTTTTTTATACGAGTAGAGGGGCACTCGAGTATATTGTACCATCGGGAATATTGAGAGTACAAAAAGTATAGAAGATAGGAGGGACAATATCAATGACAGACTTGCTATGTGATCGGAAGAAATCAACTGTGGAAAGATATGATCGCTTACGCCTGGTGAATTGTGACAGAATTATCAGTTCTCTTTTCCTAGCATTCATGTTTATCGCCGACATTATTGCGCCACGTCTCATTTTCTGTACTTAATCATTGTTTACACTCTCTTCCTTCATTTCTTGTCATGTCAGGACTTCAGCGACTATCTTTTGCTGATTAGGGTAATCAATCACTTTCGTTTGAACCCATATTGATACCTGAATCTGTGGAGTGAAATGGAAAGAATTTACGAGCAGACAGTGTGTAGGAGCGACTGGATTAGTGAGTAAACAACCTTGGGATGACCACAGTCTATTATATTATCATTGATAATAGTTCAATCTGACCAGTTTGTTGACTGTTGGCTAGACCGGGTAAATGGTATAACAATTTTCGTACCAGACGCGTCGGGGAATAATTATCCATCTTGAAAGAGATTACCTGTGATAGATTATGAAGTCGTGAGCGTAAAAATGATCGATAATAAACGGACGCTGGCATACCATATATGGAGATGTTACTTGTATACAGCACATTTTCGTTTTTGCGGATGTAGCGCATAGGTTTTCCGTGAGTGGTAGGGGAATATGCCCCACCAAAAATATACGCAATTTGCATGCTATTGGCTTAGCATTTGAGATGTAAAATTACAACATTTCTGACTGCAGCCTTGTCATATAGTAGCAATCTAGATGCAGCCGAATGTTGTCATATAATCTAGCGCCTTTTGAGTACGGCACTATAAAAATCAACTCATCAAGAAGACAGCCAGACAAGTCAGGATAAGAAATAGGATCCTGATTCCATTTTAAAGGACCGAACAAAGTGTTTGAGCATTTTGTGGATTTTCACAACGACAATTCTACATTTATTAAATACGTGAAGCCCGGAATCCTAGGAACCTGAGCACTAGATCATAGTGGAAGTCTATCGCAAAGTAATACCCCAGAC
The DNA here is from genome assembly GCA_024509875.1 of Oreohelix idahoensis. Classification (NCBI taxonomy): domain Eukaryota; kingdom Metazoa; phylum Mollusca; class Gastropoda; order Stylommatophora; family Oreohelicidae; genus Oreohelix; species Oreohelix idahoensis. The sequence goes on from JAMPIV010014737.1 coordinate 180,716, forward strand.
CACGTTTAAGAGACTTCTTCATCAAGTTGCCGAAACTATTTCTCTGAGCCAAAAGCCAGTTTTCCCAAAGATATTTGGGTCGGTGGTACCAATTGATGGGGCTATATGTGGAACAAGTGAGTAGTATAAGTGTGTCGTGAAAAATTCTAATCCACATATATAAATGAGAAAATAAATGTAAAGCCTAACGAAGTAATTTAATAGAAGGAAAGAAGAATGGTAAAAGACCAGTGCTTTTCCCAATAGCGTACACCTGCGTTGTAGAACGCCATAATGACTGAACCCGAGATCCCCTTTTTCTACTTCATCTGCATAATTGTAACGCTTCCACGTTTGATAGTAAAAGCCTACTGCATAAACTACACGCGTTTCTAAAAATAAAACTGGTACTGTGTTTCTTAGAAAACCTTGAGATACGCAAACTGCTTAATGACCTAGATATAATACTAGCATTAATGTCATTATATACAATACGTTAACCTAAAAGACAGACGGGCTTAGAAGAGAGAGAGAGATGCACGGAGGAACGCATGCAATGCTACCACGTCGCCTCGCGATTTAAAAATTAATGCCACCCCACGCGATAGGCATGCAGGCTTGATTTTTTTCAAATAGACAGTGATAAAAAACACTAACGATACGAGGTAAGGTTTTAAAAAACATGTTTAATGCTTATTAGGAAACATGACACAATACTGTTTTACGTCTGACATCCTGACTTTATACTGACAGAACAGTCGAAAAGGCAGGACAGGTGGCGGTTCGAGGAAAATAAAAAGAAACAAATACACGACTATCCTAGAATAATACATATTTTGAACGAAGCCACTTAACCCCATTAAACTTATATATTCTTGTACCTTGAGACTTGCTGACAAAGAATATGTTATGTGTTACGCAAATGGTCTAGTACTTAATAAATTATAGCCAAAATACTATAGTGAGGTTGTCTGACAGCACAAGATCATATTTGCTCATAATGGCTGTTTGAACAACACTGCTTTAGGGGAATTAGGCCAACAAGTTAGATACGATTTGATTGGCTGTAGAAATATGTAAGGCGAAACCTGATTAGTCGGACGGCAAATACTAGTTGGTTGTTAATGGTTACGGTAGGATGGGTAATATTTTTTCAAAGGCTCTTGTAAACATGGTCTCATTGGTTAGAGCATTCGATATAGTCAAATAGAAGCGTCAGTTCAGGGCCAGTTTTGAAAATATAGTTTGTGAGAAGCAAGTGCGTGGCGAGCAAGCTAATATTTTTCTAAATAAAAACCTGGGATAAGGCAGATCAAAATTGTGCCAGAATTCATCGCCAGTCAACGTACTTGTGTATATTTCCTTGAATTGTGGGACCGTGGTACTAAAGTATTAGAGCAGCACCTGGTCTGAGTTTTGCTGGATCCAGAGGGCTGGCAGCAGACTCCTTGTCCAAGATATCGACCAGTGGGGTATCTCAAGATAACTGAGAAGCAAGCGAGCAGAGGAGACAGTTTTCCTGCCGCCGACTCATAAGTTAAGAAGTCGTCAGCCAGAGTAGCTCATCCTTGTATAACCCTCCTTAAAATTGACTGTAATAATAAAGCAAGAGGGAAAGATAGTGTTTTACAACTAGAAGAACTGTGATCCCTTCAAGATTATTTGCACCATTAACAAACACATGAAGTCGTGATGACAAACAACAACATAGCTTCAAAAGCCAGTATTACCTCTTAATACCAGAGCATAACACTACACACATATTGTACTAATATTCTATGTCAGGACAAAGATCCTTTGTATAATTTTTGTACATAGACATTGTGTTTGCATTTGATTGTGATTCCTGATTCACTCTGTAGTTGGATCAGGATATCTATTCTTGAAAGAAATTAATACATAATTTACGTTAAAACGTTTAACACTTGACTTACTTAAGCTAGTCTTCTAGAGTGTTACATGTATGTGCTTGTCATAGTGTTGTAAAGTGTTGTGATTCTTAAATAAAGTATTTATCTGTCTCTTGTTGTTGTGAAGTGACACTTCATCAATATCATAACCCTAGACATTCAACGTAGTCATCACAATAGCCCAGAATAAGTCTGAGGTCTAAATGTGGTAGCAAAGTAAGGCCATCTGTAACACACTACACCTATTATAGATACAGATACCTTCACAGCTGATCTCAGTCAGTACACTAAGTCCCCTATAAATATTTATATAATCCCAACTTACCACATATATTGGGGGCTCGTCCGGGATATTGAACCTTCCCCTAGCATATATATTGGGAGTAATTCATTTCTGGAAATTATAAAAATTAAAAAGATATTCTTGGGTTGAAAAATAAGGTTGAGCTCTCAGTGCTTTTGGTTGTCCTTAGTTAATTAAACATAGATAAAATTGTTTGGTTAAATATTGTATACATTTGCCTGTTAGAAAATGGCGGACCTAGCAAAATTTCGATCTGCTGCTGTGCAGGCTGCTAAAGAGTTAGGAATGGACGGGCAAGTTATGATTGCTTATGTCACTACTGAATGTGACAAATTTATTGAACGTGAAGAAAAAAGATTTGAAAAAGAGGCTGAAAGAAAGTTAGAGGCTGAAAAAGAAATTAAGAGGTTGCAGATGGAGGCTGACAAAGAGGCTAGGGCATTGGAGGATGAGGCTAAGAAGTTACAATTGGAGGCAGAAAGAGAAGAAAAGAGACAGGCTGCAGAAAGGGAAGCAGAGGAAAGAAGGCAAGCTACCGAAAGAGAGGAAAGAAGATTGACTGCAGAAATGGAAGCAGAAAAGGAGGAGAAGAGATTACAAAGGGAACATGAGTTGCGACTAAGGGAGTTGGAATTTCAAGGCCATGCTCCTGAAAATGGTGCCAGTCCCTTTACCTCTGATGCCACTGCTAGTCAGGGAGCCTCAACCTCAGCTATGAATTTTCATCTAGATCATTTTGTTGAGAAAGAAGATGATATCGAGAGCTATCTAAATAGATATGAACTGTTAGCTACCACGTATGGGTTAGAGAGAGAAAGGTGGAGCTTAAAGTTATCTCAAGGGCTTCGTGGTACAACTTATGAAGGTTTTGCCAAAATGAGCAGAGATGATCAAGAAAATTATGACATGTTAAAGCAGGCTCTTTTGTTAAGATATGAAAAGAATGGAGAATTTTATAGAAAAAAAATTTAGGAATGCTAAACTACTGTCATGTGAAACATATCACCAGTTCTCTGCACGGTTAGAGACATACTTGGAGAAATGGACTTCTCTGGGGAAAACCCAAGATCTTAAGGAAATGATCCTTATAGAACAACTAAGAGAGTCCATGGCTCCAGACCTGAGAAAGTTTCTCATGGAACAAGGTGCAGAGAGACTGGGTGAGTTACTAAATGTTGCTGAAAGATATCAAGCAGCTCAAGCAGAGGTAACAGGTAATAAAAAGAAACAGGTAGACTATTTTAAGGCACCACAAAACTTTAATACGTTTGATCATAGAGATCAGAACAAAGGTAAGCACCAGTTTGATAGGCCACGGTATGAAAACAAAAATAAAACCCCACAATTCGATGAAAGGAAATTTGATGAAAGAAAATCTTTCAACCAAGGAAGGAGGTGGTGTAAGAATTGTCAGATGGACAATAATGATACTAACCATTGCAGAAGGAAACCTGTTTATATGGCCACCCTTCAGGTCAGGTCGACCTCAAGAAAGGAGGAGGATATTATGATAAATACCACTCCAGAAGAGATGAAGAAGGCACAGGCTGGGGATAAGACCCTCAAGCCTTGTTTTAGAAAATTGTCCAATTGTCACACACCTCCAGGAAAAGGAGACTTCTATATGAAGAACAAACTGATATACCGGAAGACTGGAACTAGATCCAAAGGTCAGGGACAGCTGGTACTTCCTAAAAGGTATAGGACAGACTTAATAAGGAGCTTACATGTGAGAAAAGATGGGGACCATGAAAAAATAGGTACCATCATTCAAAAGGTAGCTCAAAATTATTATTGGCCCAAGAGAAGGTGGGACACTGTGAATTTTATAGAAAGGTGTAGCATAGCACATGAGGGAACACCCACAAGTGGGAACAGTGATCAGGACCTGGACACGCCACGGGGCAAACTTAGGCCTGACTATAGAAAGATTGATAAAGTGGACCAAGTGGAATGGGAAGCCCCTTTTCACGGACAATCTTCAATTGACTGTTTTACAACGGCCACTATGCAGATAGTGCAAAAAGATGTCTTACCCCAGAATAAGCCGAAAATCCCTCAATCGGACTTAGGTAAACTGGAGGAAGAAGATGTAGAGAGGAAATCTCTCATCAAGAATTCTAAGTGGGGAGAAAGCCCCAAGAGAAAAATTGGTAGCGGTCGATTTGTGCATGATGATTCGGGGAAGAAAAGTCATCACAACAGTGCTTCGAGTGCAAAGGACCTGACATGTGCCAGGAAAAATAAGTTTCCGAATTTAAAAGTCCATATGTAACTCTGTTAAGAACGTGGACTGATGAAAAGGCAGAGGAAAATATTACATCATCATACCAATATGTGAATGAGCTGACCACTCGTTTAAAAACTGGCTGGAAACTTGCCAATGAAAATTTGAGACAAGCCAGGAAAAAACATGCTGCCTATTACAACAAGAACGCTAAAGACAGAGAATTGGCTGTGGGAGAGAAGGTACTGCTTCTTCTACCTGGTAGTCAGAATAAGTTGCAAATTGGATGGCAAGGTCCATATACAGTTCTAGAGAAGGTGTCTAGAACAAATTATAAGATAGATAAGAAGGGGAAAGAAAAAATCTATCATGTGAATCTCCTGAAGAAATATTTGGACAGAGAAAATCAGGAAGAGATAGACTATTTGTTGAAGGAAAGAATCATTTCACACAGTGAATCTTCGTATAGTTCCAGTGTGGTGCTCTTAAGAAAACCCTCTGGAGAACATAGATTCTGTATAGATTACAGGAGACTGAATGCTATCACAGAAGGTCAGGTGGATCCATTGCCGGATACAAATCAGTTGTTTGCCAGGCTGAATAAAGCTAAATATTTCTCAAAAGTGGATCTGAGCAAAGGATACTATCAGATTCCAGTAAAACCTGAGATCAGACCAATTGTTGGCTGGGAACATTTCGGAGGAGCAGAGTGTCTCCATTGTGCCTTTTTGAACTGAGGATAGTCCGAGTGTTTATTAAGGCTGATGAGAAAATTATTGGATCCACTACCCAACTCAGATATCACCATATAGATTAACTCCTCATAACGTACAATTTGAGGAACATCTAATATTCTCAGGACATGTCGTTGAGCAGACTCAGAGAAAAGAAATGGTGAATATTGATTGCTAAGCAGTAGTAAGACAAGCAGTAACACTTGCAGCTGTTCAGTAACATATCTGAAATGGATTCCTGGATTGCAGAGGTCTGGGGCAGATTTCTTGAGTCGTGCCTACTTTGAATTGACCCACCTGCATTAATTCATGATAAAAATAAAACCAGCGAAACATGGGTGCGGATTTTCTAAGACGCTATCCGTGTGATGAGAATCACAATGATCACCAGGAATAGCAACACATTTCTCTATGTGTACATAGAATTATGGACTGACATATGATGTCTGTTTTAAGTGGGGAGAATTTGTCGTGAAAAATTCAAATCCACATATATAAATGAGAAAATAAATGTAAAGCCTAACGAAGTAATTTAATAGAAGGAAAGAAGAATGGTAAAAGACCAGTGCTTTTCCCAATAGCGTACACCTGCGTTGTAGAACGCCATAATGACTGAACCCGAGATCCCCTTTTTCTACTTCATCTGCATAATTGTAACGCTTCCACGTTTGATAGTAAAAGCCTACTGCATAAACTACACGCGTTTCTAAAAATAAAACTGGTACTGTGTTTCTTAGAAAACCTTGAGATACGCAAACTGCTTAATGACCTAGATATAATACTAGCATTAATGTCATTATATACAATACGTTAACCTAAAAGACAGACGGGCTTAGAAGAGAGAGAGAGATGCACGGAGGAACGCATGCAATGCTACCACGTCGCCTCGCGATTTAAAAATTAATGCCACCCCACGCGATAGGCATGCAGGCTTGATTTTTTTCAAATAGACAGTGATAAAAAACACTAACGATACGAGGTAAGGTTTTAAAAAAACATGTTTAATGCTTATTAGGAAACATGACACAATACTGTTTTACGTCTGACATCCTGACTTTATACTGACAGAACAGTCGAAAAGGCAGGACAGGTGGCGGTTCGAGGAAAATAAAAAGAAACAAATACACGACTATCCTAGAATAATACATATTTTGAACGAAGCCACTTAACCCCATTAAACTTATATATTCTTGTACCTTGAGACTTGCTGACAAAGAATATGTTATGTGTTACGCAAATGGTCTAGTACTTAATAAATTATAGCCAAAATACTATAGTGAGGTTGTCTGACAGCACAAGATCATATTTGCTCATAATGGCTGTTTGAACAACACTGCTTTAGGGGAATTAGGCCAACAAGTTAGATACGATTTGATTGGCTGTAGAAATATGTAAGGCGAAACCTGATTAGTCGGACGGCAAATACTAGTTGGTTGTTAATGGTTACGGTAGGATGGGTAATATTTTTTTCAAAGGCTCTTGTAAACATGGTCTCATTGGTTAGAGCATTCGATATAGTCAAATAGAAGCGTCAGTTTCAGGGCCAGTTTTGAAAATATAGTTTGTGAGAAGCAAGTGCGTGGCGAGCAAGCTAATATTTTTCTAAATAAAAACCTGGGATAAGGCAGATCAAAATTGTGCCAGAATTCATCGCCAGTCAACGTACTTGTGTATATTTCCTTGAATTGTGGGACCGTGGTACTAAAGTATTAGAGCAGCACCTGGTCTGAGTTTTGCTGGATCCAGAGGGCTGGCAGCAGACTCCTTGTCCAAGATATCGACCAGTGGGGTATCTCAAGATAACTGAGAAGCAAGCGAGCAGAGGAGACAGTTTTCCTGCCGCCGACTCATAAGTTAAGAAGTCGTCAGCCAGAGTAGCTCATCCTTGTATAACCCTCCTTAAAATTGACTGTAATAATAAAGCAAGAGGGAAAGATAGTGTTTTACAACTAGAAGAACTGTGATCCCTTCAAGATTATTTGCACCATTAACAAACACATGAAGTCGTGATGACAAACAACAACATAGCTTCAAAAGCCAGTATTACCTCTTAATACCAGAGCATAACACTACACACATATTGTACTAATATTCTATGTCAGGACAAAGATCCTTTGTATAATTTTTGTACATAGACATTGTGTTTGCATTTGATTGTGATTCCTGATTCACTCTGTAGTTGGATCAGGATATCTATTCTTGAAAGAAATTAATACATAATTTAAACGTTAACACTTGACTTACTTAAGCTAGTCTTCTAGAGTGTTACATGTATGTGCTTGTCATAGTGTTGTAAAGTGTTGTGATTCTTAAATAAAGTATTTATCTGTCTCTTGTTGTTGTGAAGTGACACTTCATCAATATCATAACCCTAGACATTCAACGTAGTCATCACAATAGCCCAGAATAAGTCTGAGGTCTAAATGTGGTAGCAAAGTAAGGCCATCTGTAACACACTACACCTATTATATACAGATACCTTCACAGCTGATCTCAGTCAGTACACTAAGTCCCCTATAAATATTTATATAATCCCAACTTACCACATATATTGGGGGCTCGTCCGGGATATTGAACCTTCCCCTAGCATATATATTGGGAGTAATTCATTTCTGGAAATTATAAAAATTAAAAAGATATTCTTGGGTTGAAAAATAAGGTTGAGCTCTCAGTGCTTTTGGTTGTCCTTAGTTAATTAAACATAGATAAAATTGTTTAGTTAAATATTGTATACATTTGCCTGTTAGAAAATGGCGGACCTGGCTAAATTTCGATCTGCTGCTATGCAGGCTGCTAAAGAGTTAGGAATGGACGGGCAAGTTATGATTGCTTATGTCACTACTGAATGTGACAAATTTATTGAACGTGAAGAAAAAAGATTTGAAAAAGAGGCTGAAAGAAAGTTAGAGGCTGAAAAAGAAATTAAGAGGTTGCAGATGGAGGCTGACAAAGAGGCTAGGGCATTGGAGGATGAGGCTAAGAAGTTACAATTGGAGGCAGAAAGAGAAGAAAAGAGACAGGCTGCGGAAAGGGAAGCAGAGGAAAGAAGGCAAGCTACCGAAGAGAGGAAAGAAGATTGACTGCAGAAAGGGAAGCAGAAAAGGAGGAGAAAAGATTACAAAGGGAGCACGAGTTACGACTAAGGGAGTTTGAATTTCAAGGCCATGCTCCTGAAAATGGTGCAAGTCCCTTTACCTCCGATGCCACTGCTAGTCAGGGAGCCTCAACCTCAGCTATGAATTTTCATCTAGATCATTTTGTTGAGAAAGACGATGATATCGAGAGCTATCTAAATAGATATGAACTGTTAGCTACCACGTATGGGTTAGAGAGAGAAAGGTGGAGCTTAAAGTTATCTCAAGGGCTTCGTGGTACAGCTTATGAAGGTTTTGCCAAAATGAGCAGAGATGATCAAGAAAATTATGACATGTTAAAGCAGGCTCTTTTGTTAAGATATGAAAAGAATGGAGAATTTTATAGAAAAAAAATTTAGGAATGCTAAACTACTGTCAGGTGAAACATATCACCAGTTCTCTGCACGGTTAGAGACATACTTGGAGAAATGGACTTCTCTGGGGAAAACCCAAGATCTTAAGGAAATGATCCTTATAGAACAACTAAGAGAGTCCATGGCTCCAGACCTGAGAAAGTTTCTCATGGAACAAGGTGCAGAGAGACTGGGTGAGTTACTAAATGTTGCTGAAAGATATCAAGCAGCTCAAGCAGAGGTAACAGGTAATAAAAAGAAACAAGTGGATAACTTTAGGGCACCACAGAACTTTAATAAATTTGATCCTAGGGATCAAAACAAAGGTAAGCACCAGTTTGATAGGCCACGGTATGAAAACAAAAATAAAACCCCACAATTCGATGAAAGGAAATATGATGAAAGAAAATCTTTCAACCAAGGAAAAAGGTGGTGTAAAAATTGTCGGATGGACAATAATGATACTCGGCATTGCAGAAGGAAACCTGTTTATATGGCCACCCTTCAGGTCAGGTCGACCTCAAGAAAGGAGGAGGATATTATGATAAATACCACTCCAGAAGAGATGAAGAAGGCACAGGCTGGGGATAAGACCCTCAAGCCTTGTTTTAGAAAATTGTCCAATTGTCACACACCTCCAGGAAAAGGAGACTTCTATATGAAGAACAAACTGATATACCGGAAGACTGGAACTAGATCCAAAGGTCAGGGACAGCTGGTACTTCCTAAAAGGTATAGGACAGACTTAATAAGGAGCTTACATGTGAGAAAAGATGGGGACCATGAAAAAATAGGTACCATCATTCAAAAGGTAGCTCAAAATTATTATTGGCCCAAGAGAAGGTGGGACATTGTGAATTTTGTAGAAAGGTGTAGCATAGCACATGAGGGAACACCCACAAGTGGGAACAGTGATCAGGACCTGGACACGCCACGGGGCAAACTTAGGCCTGACTATAGAAAGATTGATAAAGTGGACCAAGTGGAATGGGAAGCCCCTTTTCACGGACAATCTTCAATTGACTGTTTTACAACGGCCACTATGCAGATAGTGCAAAAAGATGTCTTACCCCAGAATAAGCCGAAAATCCCTCAATCGGACTTAGGTAAACTGGAGGAAGAAGATGTAGAGAGGAAATCTCTCATCAAGAATTCTAAGTGGGGAGAAAGCCCCAAGAGAAAAATTGGTAGCGGTCGATTTGTGCATGATGATTCGGGGAAGAAAAGTCATCACAACAGTGCTTCGAGTGCAAAGGACCTGACATGTGCCAGGAAAAATAAGTTTCCGAATTTAAAAGTCCATATGTAACTCTGTTAAGAACGTGGACTGATGAAAAGGCAGAGGAAAATATTACATCATCATACCAATATGTGAATGAGCTGACCACTCGTTTAAAAACTGGCTGGAAACTTGCCAATGAAAATTTGAGACAAGCCAGGAAAAAACATGCTGCCTATTACAACAAGAACGCTAAAGACAGAGAATTGGCTGTGGGAGAGAAGGTACTGCTTCTTCTACCTGGTAGTCAGAATAAGTTGCAAATTGGATGGCAAGGTCTATATACAGTTCTAGAGAAGGTGTCTAGAACAGTTTATAAGATAGATAAGAAGGGGAAAGAAAAAATCTATCATGTGAATCTCCTGAAGAAATATTTGGACAGAGAAAATCAGGAAGAGATAGACTATTTGTTGAAGGAAAGAATCATTTCACACAGTGAATCTTCGTATAGTTCCAGTGTGGTGCTCTTAAGAAAACCCTCTGGAGAACATAGACTCTGTATAGATTACAGGAGACTGAATGCTATCACAGAAGGTCAGGTGGATCCATTGCCGGATACAAATCAGTTGTTTGCCAGGCTGAATAAAGCTAAATATTTCTCAAAAGTGGATCTGAGCAAAGGATACTATCAGATTCCAGTAAAACCTGAGATCAGACCAATTGTTGGCTGGGAACATTTCGGAGGAGCAGAGTGTCTCCATTGTGCCTTTTTGAACTGAGGATAGTCCGAGTGTTTATTAAGGCTGATGAGAAAATTATTGGATCCACTACCCAACTCAGATATCACCATATAGATTAACTCCTCATAACGTACAATTTGAGGAACATCTAATATTCTCAGGACATGTCGTTGAGCAGACTCAGAGAAAAGAAATGGTGAATATTGATTGCTAAGCAGTAGTAAGACAAGCAGTAACACTTGCAGCTGTTCAGTAACATATCTGAAATGGATTCCTGGATTGCAGAGGTCTGGGGCAGATTTCTTGAGTCGTGCCTACTTTGAATTGACCCACCTGCATTAATCCATGATAAAAATAAAACCAGCGAAACATGGGTGCGGATTTTCTAAGACGCTATCCGTGTGATGAGAATCACAATGATCACCAGGAATAGCAACACATTTCTCTATGTGTACATAGAATTATGGACTGACATATGATGTCTGTTTTAAGTGGGGAGAATTTGTCGTGAAAAATTCAAATCCACATATATAAATGAGAAAATAAATGTAAAGCCTAACGAAGTAATTTAATAGAAGGAAAGAAGAATGGTAAAAGACCAGTGCTTTTCCCAATAGCGTACACCTGCGTTGTAGAACGCCATAATGACTGAACCCGAGATCCCCTTTTTCTACTTCATCTGCATAATTGTAACGCTTCCACGTTTGATAGTAAAAGCCTACTGCATAAACTACACGCGTTTCTAAAAATAAAACTGGTACTGTGTTTCTTAGAAAACCTTGAGATACGCAAACTGCTTAATGACCTAGATATAATACTAGCATTAATGTCATTATATACAATACGTTAACCTAAAAGACAGACGGGCTTAGAAGAGAGAGAGAGAGATGCACGGAGGAACGCATGCAATGCTACCACGTCGCCTCGCGATTTAAAAATTAATGCCACCCCACGCGATAGGCACGCAGGCTTGATTTTTTTCAAATAGACAGTGATAAAAACACTAACGATACGAGGTAAGGTTTTAAAAAACATGTTTAATGCTTATTAGGAAACATGACACAATACTGTTTTACGTCTGAAATCCTGACTTTATACTGACAGAACAGTCGAAAAGGCAGGACAGGTGGCGGTTTGAGGAAAATAAAAAGAAACAAATACACGACTATCCTAGAATAATACATATTTTGAACGAAGCCACTTAACCCCATTAAACTTATATATTCTTGTACCTTGAGACTTGCTGACAAAGAATATGTTATGTGTTACGCAAATGGTCCAGTACTTAATAAATTATAGCCAAAATACTATAGTGAGGTTGTCTGACAGCACAAGATCATATTTGCTCATAATGGCTGTTTGAACAACATTGCTTTAGGGGAATTAGGCCAACAAGTTAGATACGATTTGATTGGCTGTAGAAATATGTAAGGCGAAACCTGATTAGTCGGACGGCAAATACTAGTTGGTTGTTAATGGTTACGGTAGGATGGGTAATATTTTTTCAAAGGCTCTTGTAAACATGGTCTCATTGGTTAGAGCATTCGATATAGTCAAATAGAAGCGTCAGTTCAGGGCCAGTTTTGAAAATTTAGTTTGTGAGAAGCAAGTGCGTGGCGAGAAAGCTAATATTTTTCTAAATAAAAGCCTGGGATAAGGCAGATCAAAATTGTGCCAGAATTCATCGCCAGTCAACGTACTTGTGTATATTTCCTTGAATTGTGGGACCGTGGTACTAAAGTATTAGAGCAGCACCTGGTCTGAGTTTTGCTGGATCCAGAGGGCTGGCAGCAGACTCCTTGTCCAAGATATCGACCAGTGGGGTATCTCAAGATAACTGAGAAGCAAGCGAGCAGAGGAGACAGTTTTCCTGCCGCCGACTCATAAGTTAAGAAGTCGTCAGCCAGAGTAGCTCATCCTTGTATAACCCTCCTTAAAATTGACTGCAATAATAAAGCAAGAGGGAAAGACAGTGTTTTACAACTAGAAGAACTGTGATTCCTTCAAGATTATTTCCACCATTAACAAACACATGAAGTCGTGATGACAAACAACAACATAGCTTCAAAAGCCAGTATTACCTCTTAATACCAGAGCATAACACTACACACATATTGTACTAATATTCTATGTCAGGACAAAGATCCTTTGTATAATTTTTGTACATAGACATTGTGTTTGCATTTGATTGTGATTCCTGGTTCACTCTGTAGTTGGATCAGGATATCTATTCTTGAAAGAAATTAATACATAATTTAAACGTTAACACTTGACTTACTTAAGCTAGTCTTCTAGAGTGTTACATGTATGTGCTTGTCATAGTGTTGTAAAGTGTTGTGATTCTTAAATAAAGTATTTATCTGTCTGTTGTTGTTGTGAAGTGACACTTCATCAATATCATAACCCTAGACATTCAACGTAGTCATCACAATAGCCCAGAATAAATCTGACTGAGGTCTAAATGTGGTAGCAAAGTAAGGTCATCTGTAACACACTACACCTATTATATACAGATACCTTCACAGCTGATCTCAGTCAGTACACTAAGTCCCCTATAAATATTTATATAATCCCAACTTACCACAAAGTGGCCTTCAGTCAAAGCTAGCCACCTACAGCAGACGGGTCTTAACAGATGCTGGACCATCTTTGCAATTACCCCACGATACAACGATGGACATTGTTTTGGCCACCAGACTTTACCAGTGCCGAGAGTGAACCAGTCCATAACCTGCAAAGAACAAGCATTGGTTGGAGCAGAAACCAACCGACATCTTACTGGCAGCTAAGTACCCATTCAAAGCTGTCAAGTGAACTCTCTAATCATGAACTTTTTCAAATCAGACCATCAACTGTGATGAAATTTTAAAGACACTGTCTAATTCACCCAACCCTTATTTATTTTACAATTGTTAACGATAATTGACCATTAAATTGTGTTATCTGAAAATATATAAATGTTATAGTTGACTTAATCATTTTGAGGGTACTGCACCCGTATGTTTCAGTCATCTGCATCAAACACGAGAATTAGAGTGCTAGATGGTAGCAAAACAAGACAGAGAGTAATCAGTTACTATATATTGTTAACGTTACTTGCACGGATCAGCTTATTGGAGACTAACAAAACTCGACAAAGTGTAATAAGTTACTGCATTGTGTTAACAATACTTAGACGGGTTAGATTGCTGGATGAAGACAGGATTCGACAGAGTGTAATAAACGACTATATGCTGTTAACTTTTATTCAGACGAGTTAGAGTGATGGGGTTAAGTTTTGTTTCGCTGGCATGTCGATCGATATATATCGGTGTACGATATTAATGTCTTGATAACGACACCAAAGTACGGAACTCTTTAGAGTGATGGGTAGTAACAAAACCCGACAGATTGTTACTTTAGAGGGTTTGAATGCTGAATCAAAACACAATCTAACAGCGTGTACTAAGTTATTGTATTCTGCTCACATTTATTTAGACGGTGTTAGAGTTCTTTGGAAAGTAACAAAACTCGACATAGCGTAAATAAGTTAATAACGGGGCTGCAGTGAAACTGGTAAGGGAGGTAATATATACATTTAGAAAGAAAACGGTATAGAACCAGTTTTACAAATTGAGGCCAACTTTGAAATACGGTAGATAACGAAAGGGGTTGTAAGTATATTTTGATAGTCAGTAGACAATGTAATTCATACATTTTAAACAAAGGAATAAATTAAGTTCCACGGAAGAAGTGCAACGGAAGTGGTGATGGCTTAAGAACTTTGATTATGAATAAATTTTTGTTTTAAATATCAGAGAAAGATTGTGCATGGGATACATGTGGTCGTAGAGACTCTGATTATAGACAGTGGTCATCACAATGTTTCAAAAACACAGACCGCACTCATCTGCAACAATGCTGTGGTGAGATGGAAGTTAGATAGGAAATAATAGCTGTAATTCCCGGAACTGGAGAAAAGAACTGTAAACCAGATGTAGGGATGGCATAGGACAAGTAAGGTAGTCTAGACTCTAGATGGTAGCTGTAGAATATAGCTGTGAAGTAAATCACCTTCTCACTAGATCTAACCTATGCTCCAAGGGTGTATCTATTAATAGTTGATGTGGTATGCAGCTCGTAATTATCCCTATAAATATAAAACTTTAATTAGTTGTCATAATTTCCTCACTAGAAAAAGTTTCGGACAGAAACTGAATTTTAACAAAGTCAATCAACTGCAGATTTAAATAATATGTCTGTACATTTATTAATTTAAAATAGAAGGCTGAAAACGTTTACAGATATGTATTTACAAAATCACAGGCTGAAAATTATTGTCACCCTAATTGCCATTGGTGAACTTATGCACGGATTATAGTACCCGTTTCCTGCCTCCAAAGACGATGCTCCGATGACGACGGGCCGCTATAGATCAGACCCTCATTTAGACAACATAATCCATGAGGCCGTGGTCATGTAAATCAAAGAAGTTCGTCATACAATAAATAAAATACATCGTTAGACTAAAGACATCATTTTACAATGTTTTTTCTGAATTCTGTTTTGATTACTTCCCTTTGGTCCTAAGTTAGGCCAAAAGTGATTTCTCATTAAAGATATTACATCCAAGAAATATTAAATTGAGCGAAGACACCAATGAAGTGAAGATGCAGTAGAAGAAGCAGAAGAAGAAGAATAAGAAGAACAAGAAAAATAAAAATAAAAAGAAGAAGAAGAAGAACTCTTCAGCATCCAGCATTTAAAAGTCAAGCCCCGAAAAGGACTAAGCTGTTATAGCTAGTATTACGCAGTCCTGACAAGGACTAAGCTGTTATAGCTAGTATTACGCAGTCCTGACAAGGACTAAGCTGTTATAGCTAGTATTACGTAGCCCTGACAAGGACTTCATGAACTGCGTCATGCTGTTCAGGATGGTGCTGGTTATATTTAATTGGAACCAATTTTCAGTTATTAGCACAGGGTTCAGAGTACCAAGATTAAGATATCAGCAGATAATTCAAAGTCAATTATTGTGACGGTATTGCCTCCCCTGATTTGCAGTAGTGGTTCAACAGTGGCCAAAACTCAAGAGTATCTAATATGGGCTTCAAAGGTATCTACCTTTGCACAAGATTACTCTTGGCAGAGATGTCGATAGAAAGGTGATGGCACTTCTATTACAAAGGGAGTCTTCACAAGATATTCAGAATATGCGAGAACAATACTGATTTGGCTGAGTATATAAACTATGTAATTCTGCCGACGCATTTGTGAAGGATTTAAGCACTTCTTAAGTTCAGCTCGTTTAAAACCCCACCCCTGATTTACTCAGTGGAATTCTATTATTTTAGTACAGCCATTACAAATAACAAAATTTAATAATCACTTTAGGTTTTAACAGTTGGAAAATAATTTGAATAGTTATGGCTCAGGAAAAATTATCATCACAGTCTTCAGGGAATGTGAGATATTACAAGAAGTTCAAGTGGCAGCATTTATTTGAACTTAGCTGCCAATGACGGTTCTGCTCCTTCTTATGGGTTGGTTCTTTTCACTCTGTTCACGCTCGTCTCTGATCAAGGTTGTCGGGGGTAGTTCGTTTCCCAGAGGAGAGTCTACCACGTGGATCCTCTGTCTTAAAGTTTAGGCCACTGTTCCCTTCTTGTTCCAGAGATAGTACGTTCTGCTGGTACCACCAGTAAGCCAATCCTGACTCACAGACTTTTTGCTCAGATGAATAAAAGAGTCGGACTCTTACACGCGTCTAGTGTGCCTTTAATTTGACAATAGATTCCCTCTCTGACACCGTGTGTTTTTTCAGTTTCCTAGTCCCGGTGTTCCTTATTAAATCGTAGAGATTTCCTGTGCTTTGTAAGTCTTATTTGGTTCTCCAATAAAAGGTCCGGTTTAAAAAAAAACGAATTATGAATTTAGTCTTCACTCTGGTGAGGTCTGATGTTGTGTTGACGAGCGTGAAATTCACAGTAAAATAAAACTGCGAAATGTGCAGACTATATTCCTATCTTCCCACGCATTGTTGTTATGAATCTAATCAGAAAGATCCAATCATTTCAAATCATGCAGATACGGTGTGATATTTTCAAAATAGTCCCACGTGAAATAATGTGCGTGCCTGCAAAGGTCACGTATTACCATATATGGTCATCTGCTGCCTTGCATACACTCTCATAGGCAGATCGGTAGACACACATGACAACATAGGTAAGCCGTAAAACTTATTACTTTATTAGAAAGTAATGTTGTCATAACAAGTCTGCCCGGAAGCGATTATGTCACACTTGTCTGCCCACACGTGTCACACAGACAGTAATCTCGTTATCTGTCGATTGAGTACGTAAAAACTCCGTGTCTGCCCATCTGGGTTACCAAACGAGTCGTCTTATCAGCGGTTCAATCTAAACACGCCGGCGACTATCTTATCAAGTTGCTTCTCGCAGGCTGGGATAAACATTATCTGCAAGGAGTGTCACAAATGTTTGAACATACAAACTACTTGCTCCTTAGCCGATAATGAGAAGAAATTGGTACTTTTTAAAAGTACACAAATAAAAATCAGTACAAAATATGTCTCTGATCCTGACGGAGTGAAACAACGATCGTGAAGAGGTCGTCTATTTCGTCACAATTATAACATTAATATTAAATAGTACAGCCATTTACATAACACCAAAATACTTGAAACTCAACTATTAATTTAAGTTTAACACACCCTTCAGACACAGTATTACTGATCTGAGCGTATAATTTATGCAAGTGTACTCTCAAGCAGGTCAGCCTTTCTTTTCTCAGCTATGGCCTGTTGTTATGTGGCTTTGACAAGCGTGTGTCAGTCCGCTGGAGGTCTTTTGAGCTATGAGTGAAGTCCAGAATTGAATCTGAACGGGCTTATATACCATCCCTAGATCCCAAAAAATCAGGTTGGGGCTTCTCTGCTTGTGTAAATGTCAGAATCATCGCTGAACATAGCGGGGCGTACAAGATAACAGCTTCCAGCATGTTAATAGAGGTAGAGGCAGCTACTGCGGCCTTAAGATGGCTAACTGAAACTTCAGTAACAAAGGCAGATTTTAGTCCATGCTTCGAAAGGTTCTAAATGATTGGCTAAGGCATGAATGGAAAACTTCCATAGAAGCTTAGAATCTGCAGGAGCTCATGTGGATTTACTGTCCTGGTCATGCAGGGGTACGCGGCAATGAGAGAACTGACAGACTAGCATCAAGAGCACCAACAGTGGTGACACTGGATATGGATAAGGGAGAGATACTGAGAACAATTAATGATCACCTGTTAGAGACTGACACTGCAATAGATAAATCATCAAGGTTAAGACTGTTGGAATTTGGCATCAAAGGTCAGGCTAGCAAAGTTGGACGTATGAGAAGATGCATCCGCTGTGTTTATAACTAGCGAGCTACAGGAACCGTTAGCATGCACACTCTTCGACATATATTGAGGGAGACTAAGCACCTATGGGTTTGCCCAGAGTGCAATAATGTTGATCCTGTTCAACAATAACAATAATAACCCTTTCCTTCTCGGATGTCCGCACTTGAGTTAACTTTTCAGCTGGTAACATGTTTGGGATTTCGAGGCTATTGTGCTAATTTTCATACAAACTCCTGATTTCCTCCTCAATTACCAAAGATAATGATTTTCCATTGCCACAGTTTCATGTATGTGTAGTTGCTTTTCAATTCTCAAAACGAATTATCCCATTTGGAGCACTAATCATACAATTATAGCAGAATTACTGGTGTGCGATTGAAAATTTACCATTAGTTAACGTAGCAATTCTAGATTGTCTTGCCCATCTTATGACAAATACGACTGGTTGTGAATCCGACATTCTAGGCACCTGTAGTGGTTTTGATGGTATTGTATGATGGTGATATTACTAAGTGTAATGTATGAGGTCAGCTGTGAAGGCTCCTGAGATAAAATGTAGTTGTGAATTTTCAGAAGGGCCTTTCTTGCTACCATACGACCTCACACCTATCTTTTTTCCTAATGAATGTGGCTACGTTATAATCTAGGGTACTGAATGTAATGTGTTGTATTGACATATACAAACACACACACACAGATATTAAATAATATATTATCAATAAAATTTAGAACACAATGAACTAAATCCAGCTGGTGAAATTTTAGAAAGTAAATCTTTTTTTAAATTTATTTGTTCTGAACCAAGGTTTTATTTGGCCAGAACATATGAAAAGATTTTGGAATTTATGAGTGAATGGCATGAATAAATGACATGATAAATAAAATGTGTGTACGTATACAAATTTTAAGATTAGTTAGTATTTCTACAGTTTATAATTTGATTTTCCCTGGGAGAACGATGAATAGATGTGCTGTTGGGGTGGCTTCATCCCTCCCTGTCTAAGTTTACCAAACATTGTCCATTAATGATGGAAGTAAATGGGATGTTTTAGTAGTAATTCACTTTGGGTGTTATGTCTATGAAGTTGGTGTAAATCCAGCAGACCAGCCTGCTTACGTAACTTTGAAGGTGTAGCGCTGGTGCTGGAATCTGGTGGCCCCACCTCTCCGTGCTTGGGGGCAATATATCGGGTGGCCCCACCTCTCCGGGCTTGGGGGCAATACAAGGCTGTTCTGCCGAGATGCGACACTGCACGGGTCCTCACTGTCAATTATCTACCCTGTCGTGGAATATTCTAATCCACATATATAAATTATCAAGTAAATATAAAGCCTAATAAATACATATAATAAATAAAGGAAGAAGAATGGTAAAGAACAGTGCTGTCACAATGACTGTACTCGAAATCCCCCTTGTTTTCTGCTTCGTCTGCAAATTGTAACGCTTTCACGTTGATAGTAAAAGCTTACTGTATTATACCCGCTTTCTTCAATGAAACGTGTGCTGTATTTCTTGGAAAAACATTGAGAGGCAGACTGCGTAATGACCTAAATTAATCCTAACATTAATTATACTGCGTTACCAAAACGAACGAACAGATGGACTAAAGGATAAAGAGAGAGGGAGGGCTGAAAATCAGGAACGCATGCAACACGCGTCGCGCGATACACAAATGCTGCCATCACGCGTGTAAGACTACATGCACTAACTTTTTTTCAGACGGACAGTGATAAAATACATTACCCTTCCCAGAGTTAGGTTTTAAAATCACAAAAAACGCTTATTAGGAAAGATAACAATAGATGGGTTTACGGTTGAAAACATAACAGTACCCAGACAGCACATCTTCGAAACAGGAGGTAGAAAATACATATTTTGAACGCAGCCACGTAGCTCTTTTAAATTTGGATATTTGGGTTCCTTGGGGCTTGCTGACAAAGAATATGTAAAACGTTACGCAAATAGTCCAGGAATTAATAAATTATACCCAAAATAAAATAGTGGGGATGCCTGACAGCATGGAATCATTTCTGCTCATAAAATTTTTTTATAACGTGTTTGAAAAAAATCTTACGTTACAGAATTAGCCTACCATGTAAACTCCAAATTGATTGGAGCGCAACAAATGAAAGACTAACCACGATTGGTCGGGCTATAAATACTATCTTTCGTTGTTAGGGGAGACGTGAAAAGGTAACATTTTTTCAAACACTTGTCGAAACGTGGCCTCATTGGCTAGACTCGCTGATATACTCACTTAGGAGCGTTAGTTCGAGACCACTAGTGCAAATGATCTTGATAAAGCAACAGTGCGTTGAAGCCAGCTCATATTTGTGTTAAATAAAAGCCTGGAACATAAGCAGATGGGAATTTGTGCCAGTAATTGTGCCAGAATTCATTGCTAATCAACGTATCTGTGTTTATTTCCATGAAATTGTGGTAAGCTTGAACCATTCAGTATCTTTTAATGAAAATTGAATGTAAATTGTTAATTTATGCCTGTATATATATGTGTAGTTCAGTGGCAAACAGGAGATAAAGCCTATAATGCTCCAGCCTGAACAGAGGGTGTCGGAGGGAAGTAAAACGGCATGGAATGGCCAAATAGTACACTGACACCTGGATGATTGATTAGACAGAAATAATGCTGGAAGTGCAGAGGCGTGGTGACCATTAAGGAGGTAAATACTGGTATAAAGTATTTCAGATGAAGCTGACAGTTGGCCTAACGCTCTGAACTCAATGTTTGTGTTGTATTGTGCTCAGTGTAGAACTAGAGTATCAATTAGTTGTGAAGTAGAAGGTACATCCTTCTTGCTTTCAGGGACCGTGGTTTTGATGGTACTGAGCAGCACCTGGTCAGAGCTTTGCTGAATCCAGAGTCGGACAGCATACTCCTTGGTCTTTTTAGCTATCAGTGAGGTGTCTCCAGAGCCCAGGGGAGAATTCGAGCAGAGGAGTCCTTTCCTGCCGCCATCACGCAAGATAAGCTGATTTGGCCAGCTGAGCTCAACATTATGTCCCCTCCTCTTGAAATGACTTTATAAAAATAACATTCAGAGGGGAATTTAATTGTCTTAATATCAGGAACTGAGAACATCTCCAATACTAGTCCCAAAAGACAAACTATTGAAGTCATGATGACAAATACCAACAGAGCTTGAACAAAACAAAACCAGTATTACCTCATATTACCACTACACAACTGACACACATAGGATATTTTTAATAATATATGTCACTACAATATTCATATTGATAAAGTCTGTACATATACTTGTAATTAAAATTGATTGTGATTCCTGGTTCCTTTGTATTTGAATCAGGACACATATACCTTTATGATAACCATGAATACATATTGTTATTTGAAAAGTTATCAGTGACTCCTTAAGATATTCTCATAGAGTGTTATATGTATGTGAGTGTCACAGTGTTGTCAAGAGTAGTGGATTAAATTAAATTGTTTATCTGTCTGTTGTTGTGACTTACACTTCATCATACACATACCCTAGACACATAACGTAGTCATCACACTATTCCAGAATAATTCTGACTGAGATATATAGATATGTGGTAGCAAGTAAGGTTATCTATAATACACTACTCTTAATAGATATAGATACCTTCACAGCTGATCTCAGTCAGTACACTAAGTCCCCTATAAATATTTATAACATCCCACTTCACCACATATATTGGGGGCTCGCTCTTGGGATTTTGAATCTTTCCCTATTAAAAAGATTGGGGGTAATTCACTTCAGGGAATATAAGAATTAAAAGGTATCCTTGGGTGGAATTAAATAAGGTTGAGCTCACGGTGCCTGTGTTGTCCATTAGATATATTTAGAGATTAAATTGTTGGTTAGACATTGTAGAAATTTACCTGATAGACAATGGCGGACCTGGCCAAGTTTCGATCTGCTGCTGTTCAGACTGCAAAAGAGTTAGGATTAGATGGGCAAGTTATGGTTGCCTATGTCACGACGGAATGTGACAAATTTATTGAACGCGAAGAAAGAAGATTAGAAAAAGAAGCCGAAAGAAGGTTAGAGGCTGAAAGGGAAATTAAGAAGTTACAGTTTGAAGCTGAGGCTGAGACTAAGAGGTTGCAGATTGAGGCTGACAAAGAGGCTAAAGCATTGGAAGCCGAGGAAAGAAGACAGGCTGCAGAAAGGGAAGAGAAGAAATTAGCTGCAGAAAGGGAAGAGAAGAAATTAGCTGCAGAAAGGGAAGAGAAGAAATTAGCTGCAGAAAGGGAAGAGAAGAAATTAGCTGCAGAAAGGGAAGAGAGGAAATTAGCTGCAGAAAGGGAAGCAGAAGATAAAAGATTACAAAGGGAACATGAGTTACGACTAAGGGAGTTTGAGTTTCAAGGCCATGCTCCTGAAAATGGTGCCAGTCCCTTTGCCTCTGATGCTACGGTTACTCAAGGAGCCTCAACCTCAGCTATGAATTTTCATTTAGATCATTTTGTTGAGAAAGACGATGATATAGAGAGCTACCTAAATAGGTATGAGCTATTAGCTACCACGTATGGGTTAGAGAGAGAAAGGTGGAGCTTAAAGTTATCTCAGGGACTTCGTGGGGCAGCTTATGAAGTTTTTGCAAAAATGAGCAGAGGTGATCAGGAAAATTATGACATGCTAAAGCAGGCTCTTTTGTTAAGGTATGAAAAGAATGCAGAATTCTATAGGAAAAAATTTAGGAATGCTAAACTACTGTCAGGTGAAACCTATCACCAGTTCTCTGCACGAATAGAGACATACTTGGAGAAATGGACTTCTCTGGGGAAAACCCAAGATCTTAAGGAAATGGTCCTTATAGAGCAATTAAGAGAGTCCATGGCTCCAGACCTGAGAAAGTTTCTCATGGAACAAGGTGCAGAGAGGCTGGATGAGTTGCTAAATGTTGCTGAAAGGTATCAAGCAGCTCAAGCAGAGGTAACAGGTAATAAAAAGAAACAAGTGGATAACTTTAGGGCACCACAGAACTTTAATAAATTTGATCCTAAGGATCAAAATAAAGGTAAGCACCAATTTGATAGGCCACGGTATGACAATAAAAATAAATTCCCACAATTCGATGAAAGGAAATATGATGAAAGAAAATCTTTCAACCAAGGAAAAAGGTGGTGTAAGAATTGTCAGATGGACAATCATGACACTGACCGTTGCAGAAGGAAACCTGTGTATATGGCAACCCTTCAGGTCAGGTCGACCTCAAGACAGGAGGAGGATATTATGTTGGATACCACTCCAGAAGAGATGAGGAAGGCACAGGCTGGGGATAAAACACTCAAGCCTTGTTTCAGAAAATTGTCAACTTGTCATACAACTCCAGGCAAGGGAGATTTTTACATGAAAAACAAGTTGATGTATAGGAAGACTGGAGCTAGATCCAAAGGTCACGGACAGCTGGTTCTTCCAAAAAGATATAGGGCAGACTTAATAAGGAGCCTACATGTGAAACCAGATGGGGACCATGAGAAGATAGGTACCATCATTCAAAAGGTGGCTCACAATTATTATTGGCCCAAAGCAAGATGGGACATTGAGAATTTTGTAGAAAGGTGTAGCATAGCACATGAGGGAACACCCACAAGTGGGAACATGGATCAGGAGCTGGACACGCCCGGGGCAAAATTAGGCCTGATAATAAAAAGAAATATAGATTTGATAAAGTGGACCAAATGGAATGGGAAGCCCCTTTTCACGGACAAGCTTCACTTAACTGTTTTACAATGGCCACTATGCGGAGAGTGCAAAAAGATGTCTTACCCCAGGATAAGCCGAAAATCCCTCAATCGGACTTAAACAAACTGGAGGAAGAGGATGTAGGGAGGAAATCTCTCATCAAGAATTTTAAGTGGGGAGAAAGCCCCAAAAGAAAAATTGGTAGCGGTCGTTTTGTGAATGATAATTCTGGGAGGAAAAATCATCACTATAAAGCTTCGAGTGGAAGAGACCATACCGGTGCATGGACAAATAGGTCCACACAATTAAAGGTCCATATGTAGCTATGTTAAGAACGTGGACTGATGAAAAGGCAGAGGAAAACATTACATCTTCATACCAATATGTGAATGAGCTGACCACTCGGTTAAAAACTGGCTGGAAACTTGCCAATGAAAATTTGAAACAAGCCAGGAAGAAACATGCTGCCTATTATAACAGGAAGGCGAAAGACAGAAATTTGGCTGTGGGAGAGAAAGTACTGCTTCTTTTGCCCGGGAGTCAGAATAAGTTACAAATTGGATGGCAGGGTCCATATACAGTTTTAGAGAAGGTATCTAGAACAAATTATAAGATAGATAAGAAGGGGAAAGAAAAAATCTATCATGTGAATCTCCTGAAGAAATATTTGGAAAGAGAACATCAGGAAGAGACACACTTGTTGACCTTGTCCATCGCCATGGAGATGAAAAAGGAACCACTTTCATCATTTGAATATCCATTACACCCCTGTGAGACAGCCGCACAGGTGAAAATCAGTACACATTTAACGAAAACTCAGAAAGAGAGAGTGCAACAGGTTCTAAATAATCATGCAGAGGTGTTAACAGACCGACCAGGGCATACAAACCTATTGGAATATGATATGAAACTAATAGACTCCACACCTGTCTGTATGAAACCATATTCGATTCCGTTTGCTAAGGAGAAAGCTTTGAAGGAAGAGATAGACTATCTGTTGAAGGAAGGAATTATTTCGCACAGTGAATCTTCGTATAGTTCCGGTGTTGTACTCTTAAGGAAGCCCTCTGGAGAACATAGACTCTGTATAGATTACAGGAGACTGAATGCTATTACAGAAGGACAGGTGGATCCATTGCCGGATACAAATCAGCTGTTTGCCAGGCTAAATAAAGCTAAATATTTCTCAAAAGTGGATCTGAGTAAAGGATACTATCAGATTCCAGTAAAGCCTGAGGTTAGACCATACCTAGCTTTTAGTACCTCAGAAGGACACTATGAGTTTAATAGATTGCCATTTGGATTGAAGAATGCGCCTAGTGTCTTCTCTAGAATGATGAGAAAATTATTGGATCCTCTGAATAATCCCTGTATAACAAATTTTATGGATGATATCCTTATAGCAACAGAAACATTTGAGGAACACATTGACTCTCTGAACATGCTGTTTGATCGACTTAGGGAGGCAAATTTAACAGCCCGACCAACCAAATGTTGCGTTGGATGTAAAGAATTGGAATTTTTGGGACACACAGTTTATCAGGGAAACATGACCCCTGACCCAAAGAATTTAGAGAAACTACAGAAAGCCCCGAGACCACAAACCAAGAAGGACGTGAGATCCTTTGTCTCATTATGTGGTTTCTACCAGAAGTATATCAAAAACTTTAATTCCATATGTGCACCGTTAACTGAATTGACACGTAAAGGACATCCAGATCGCATTACATGGACACCACAATGTGAAATGACTTACCAAGAATTGAAGGAAAAGCTCACAAGTAAACCCATTTTGAAATTACCTGACTTAAGTCAAGAATTCATAGTAAGGACGGATGCAAGTAATATTGGGTTAGGTGCAACTCTACTACAGAAATCAGATGCATTGGATGGAGAATTAAGCCCAGTGGCATATGCTAGCAGAAAGTTGAATAAAGCTGAAATCAACTACTCAACTAGCGAAAAAGAATGTCTTGCAGTAATATGGGCGATAAAGAAATTCAATATTTATCTATATGGGAAGGCATTTAAGTTGCAAACAGACCACAAACCGTTATCGTTTCTAGCACAGGCTAAGCATGAGAACTCTAGGTTACTCCGATGGTCTTTACTTCTGGCTCCATATAATTTTAGCATTGAGTATATATCTGGAAAAACCAATTTGGGAGCGGATTTTTTAAGCCGCCATCCGTGTGATGAGAATCACCGTAAACCCCAGAAATAATAATAAATTTCTCTATGTGAATATAGAATAAAGGACTGACATATAATGTCTGTTTTAAGAGGGGAGGTGTCGTGGAATATTCTAATCCACATATATAAATTATCAAGTAAATATAAAGCCTAATAAATACATATAATAAATAAAGGAAGAAGAATGGTAAAGAACAGTGCTGTCACAATGACTGTACTCGAAATCCCCCTTGTTTTCTGCTTCGTCTGCAAATTGTAACGCTTTCACGTTGATAGTAAAAGCTTACTGTATTATACCCGCTTTCTTCAATGAAACGTGTGCTGTATTTCTTGGAAAAACATTGAGAGGCAGACTGCGTAATGACCTAAATTAATCCTAACATTAATTATACTGCGTTACCAAAACGAACGAACAGATGGACTAAAGGATAAAGAGAGAGGGAGGGCTGAAAATCAGGAACGCATGCAACACGCGTCGCGCGATACACAAATGCTGCCATCACGCGTGTAAGACTACATGCACTAACTTTTTTTCAGACGGACAGTGATAAAATACATTACCCTTCCCAGAGTTAGGTTTTAAAATCACAAAAAACGCTTATTAGGAAAGATAACAATAGATGGGTTTACGGTTGAAAACATAACAGTACCCAGACAGCACATCTTCGAAACAGGAGGTAGAAAATACATATTTTGAACGCAGCCACGTAGCTCTTTTAAATTTGGATATTTGGGTTCCTTGGGGCTTGCTGACAAAGAATATGTAAAACGTTACGCAAATAGTCCAGGAATTAATAAATTATACCCAAAATAAAATAGTGGGGATGCCTGACAGCATGGAATCATTTCTGCTCATAAAATTTTTTTATAACGTGTTTGAAAAAAATCTTACGTTACAGAATTAGCCTACCATGTAAACTCCAAATTGATTGGAGCGCAACAAATGAAAGACTAACCACGATTGGTCGGGCTATAAATACTATCTTTCGTTGTTAGGGGAGACGTGAAAAGGTAACATTTTTTCAAACACTTGTCGAAACGTGGCCTCATTGGCTAGACTCGCTGATATACTCACTTAGGAGCGTTAGTTCGAGACCACTAGTGCAAATGATCTTGATAAAGCAACAGTGCGTTGAAGCCAGCTCATATTTGTGTTAAATAAAAGCCTGGAACATAAGCAGATGGGAATTTGTGCCAGTAATTGTGCCAGAATTCATTGCTAATCAACGTATCTGTGTTTATTTCCATGAAATTGTGGTAAGCTTGAACCATTCAGTATCTTTTAATGAAAATTGAATGTAAATTGTTAATTTATGCCTGTATATATATGTGTAGTTCAGTGGCAAACAGGAGATAAAGCCTATAATGCTCCAGCCTGAACAGAGGGTGTCGGAGGGAAGTAAAACGGCATGGAATGGCCAAATAGTACACTGACACCTGGATGATTGATTAGACAGAAATAATGCTGGAAGTGCAGAGGCGTGGTGACCATTAAGGAGGTAAATACTGGTATAAAGTATTTCAGATGAAGCTGACAGTTGGCCTAACGCTCTGAACTCAATGTTTGTGTTGTATTGTGCTCAGTGTAGAACTAGAGTATCAATTAGTTATGAAGTAGAAGGTACATCCTTCTTGCTTTCAGGGACCGTGGTCTTGATGGTACTGAGCAGCACCTGGTCAGAGCTTTGCTGAATCCAGAGTCGGACAGCATACTCCTTGGTCTTTTTAGCTATCAGTGAGGTGTCTCCAGAGCCCAGGGGAGAATTCGAGCAGAGGAGTCCTTTCCTGCCGCCATCACGCAAGATAAGCTGATTTGGCCAGCTGAGCTCAACATTATGTCCCCTCCTCTTGAAATGACTTTATAAAAATAACATTCAGAGGGGAATTTAATTGTCTTAATATCAGGAACTGAGAACATCTCCAATACTAGTCCCAAAAGACAAACTATTGAAGTCATGATGACAAATACCAACAGAGCTTGAACAAAACAAAACCAGTATTACCTCATATTACCACTACACAACTGACACACATAGGATATTTTAATAATATATGTCACTACAATATTCATATTGATAAAGTCTGTACATATACTTGTAATTAAAATTGATTGTGATTCCTGGTTCCTTTGTATTTGAATCAGGACACATATACCTTTATGATAACCATGAATACATATTGTTATTTGAAAAGTTATCAGTGACTCCTTAAGATATTCTCATAGAGTGTTATATGTATGTGAGTGTCACAGTGTTGTCAAGAGTAGTGGATTAAATTAAATTGTTTATCTGTCTGTTGTTGTGACTTACACTTCATCATACACATACCCTAGACACATAACGTAGTCATCACACTATTCCAGAATAATTCTGACTGAGATATATATATATGTGGTAGCAAGTAAGGTTATCTATAATACACTACTCTTAATAGATATAGATACCTTCACAGCTGATCTCAGTCAGTACACTAAGTCCCCTATAAATATTTATAACATCCCACTTCACCACATACCCAGCATTTGACACCACCTTTTGGTGTCAACATAAAAAACTCACAGCTCTGAAATAAAGTATTGGTTTGGGTTCAGAACCTTACCTAAGGAGCCACTTCTACACGTAACAATTTACAATAACACCATTTAGACAGGGTCAGATCTCTCTGACCATACAACACACCTTACCAAGTTGGTTTCCCATAGGATAAGTTCTCCCAGACTACATATTCAGAAATATGTTTATTAGCTTCTTGCCCTAGGATAGGATAGGTGATATGTTCCACTGATCTCAACACTTGATCTGTCCTTCCTAATCATTGCTGGAGTTTATATATATTGTTTGTCCCTAGACCCTGAACTAGGGCGGGGGGTCTAGAGCAAATCCTTACTTGTCTGTAAGGCTAGATTTCGATATGGCAGTATCAAATCACTCGAAACCTTAAACAATATTCAAAATATACAAAGAAATAATTTCAATCTTACCAGATTATGAATAAAGAACACAGAAATGCTAGCAAAACTCAGCTGAGCTGCTGGCTATAGTATGGCGTTCCTGAACTTATTTCAATTTATTTCATTTGGAAATCACCACACTTGAAATTTACTGTGCCTATCACTGGACAACTATTGAGGAATGGCCCCAAATGCGCGTCTGAGCGCCGATAATATGATTGTCTGTGGCCAATCAATGCCTTGGTTTTTTTTAAATTCAAATTTCCTACACTAAAGTCATTTCAGTCATGCTTCAGTCAAGTATGGATTTTTATCTGTTAGTCCGTCCGTCTCTACTTGCGTTTTCACAAAAACGTACTTGTTTTTTGAACCAACCTATTCGTCCCCTCTACACTTTTTGTCTGTAAAGTTATTTTTAGCCACAGCTTCCACCAATTCCCCTTCTCTTTCATTCTAACTAGATTTGGACACTTGAGTCTTCAAGGTCGCGATTTTTGTGCAAATAGTGACTTGTTTGATTCAATGCAGTCTTTCGCTGATGTGAACAACAGTCTTTTGTCATTATCTTCATTATTATCTATCCGTCTGTATAAATAAAAGCATATTATTTCACTGCTCAGAATGGGCCATCCGGCCAGCTAATTTTTATATTCCTAACATTAATATTAAGAAAAAGTTACTTTTTAAATTTTGTAATATTTCAAGCATCTGCGTTTGCCGCTGAATTCAAATAAAAGGCTTGGTATCGCAAAAGCGTCCAATAAATGACTGTGGCGTATCATATCCAAGGTCCCTTCTGTCGAGTTCCTTACTTTATGTCAACTTGGGGAAACGTGACTTTTTCTCCGTTTCCCCCCCTCCCCCCCCCCCCCCCCCCCCAATTGCGTCTCCTTAACCTTGCTAGTCTCACGCAATTTTTTCAGTCATATTTTTTTTTTTCCTTTTGATCCGCCGTTCTCATCCCGTTCAAATGGTAACCGTTTTGATTTCCCGTCTAGCAAGTCAATTTTTATGGAGGGTGATGACCCGCGGTCAGGGCGATCATGTACTATCAGCAGCTTACGCATTATGTTTTTATCCTTACATTTTATCCTTTGGAGATATTTTTACGTTGTATCACTTGTTAATTTTATGACACATCTCCCCACTTGAAAACATGCCTACGGCAAGTTCTAAAACCAGTGATACACATAGATAAAATCTCTCCTCACGTCTGCCATTACTCTAATTTTGATCACAGGGGTGCCGACTGAGGAAATCTGCACCGACATTCAATTTGCCTGGGATATATTGGATACTAAACTGATAAGGTTGAAGCAATAAAGACCACCTCAGCAATCTTGCGTTTTCATGCTTAGCCTGAGATAAGAATACGAGAGGCTGATGGTCCGTCTCCACCACAAAAGTCCTACCATACAGATAGATTTGAAACTTCTTTATTGCCCAGATTAACGCTAAACATTCTTTTTCGCTTGTGGAGTATCCTTGTTCCGCCTTATTCAATTTGCGGCTTGCATAAGCGACTGGTTTCAGTTCCCCATCAGGTGAAGATGATCTTTGCAACAAAGCCCCTCCGAGTCCTACATTACTTGCATCGGTTCTTAAGACAAAGTCCTGTGTCAAATCAGGCAGTTTGAGAATAGGCTTGCTAGTGAGTTTTTCCTTTAACTCTTGGAACGCTAGTTCACATTGTGCAGTCCAAATAATTTTATCTGGAAGTCCCTTGCGAGTCAGATCAGTCAGAGGAGCACAAATAGCGTTAAAATTTTTGATGTATTTCTGATAAAATCCGCATAACGACACGAATGATCGCACGTCTTTTTTTGTTTGTGGTCTAGGTGCTCTCTGCAGTTTTTCCAAGTTCTTAGGATCAGGGGTCATATTACCCTGATATACAGTGTGCCCCAAGAATTCCAACTCTTTGCATCCAATACAACATTTTGTTGGCCTAGCAGTTAAGTTCGCCTCCCGAAGTCTATTAAATAACATCTCTAGAGCTTCAATGTGTTCTTCAAATGTCTCTGTGGCGACGAGAATATCATCCATGAAATTCGTGATACATGGGTTATTCAGGGGATCCAACAATTTGCGCATCATCCTTGAAAATACACTCGGAGCATTTTTCAGTCCGAATGGTAGCATATTGAATTCATAATGTCCATCCGAAGTGCTAAAAGCCAAATAAGGTCTCACTTCAGGCTTCACTGGGATCTGGTAATAGCCTTTACTAAGATCCACCTTTGAAAAGTATTTTGCCTTGTTCAGTCTGGCAAATAACTGTTTTGTGTCTGGTAATGGATCCACTTGTCCTTCTGTGACAGCATTCAGTTTCCTGTAATCTATGCACAGTCTGTGTTCCCCAGACGGTTTCCTCAACAAAACGACACTAGAACTAAAAGATGATTCACTGTGCGAAATAATCCCCTCCTTCAACAAATAATCTATTTCTTCCTTCAATGCCTTCTCCTTCGCGAACGGAATAGAATAGGCTCTCATACAGATTGGGTTTGAGTCTACCAGTTTCATGTCATACTGTAGCAAATTTGTATGGCCTGGTTTATCTGTTAGTACATCTGTATGTTCCTCCAGAACCTGTTGAACTCTCTCCCTCTGGTTTTTAGTCAGGTGCTTACTGACTTTTACCTGTGCTGCTGTTTCACAAGGATGTAATGGGTATTCATGTGAGGTGAGTGGTTCCTTTTGCATCTGGGTTGCAATAGCCAAGGTCAATAAGGGGGTGCTTTCCTGGAGTGGTCTGTCCAGATACTTCTTTAATAAGTTTACATGATAAACTTTCTCCTTCCCCTTTTTGTCAATTTTATAGTTTGTTCTAGACACCTTCTCTAGAACCGTATAGGGACCTTGCCAACCAATTTGTAATTTATTCTGGCTACCGGGTAGTAGAAGAAGCACCTTCTCTCCCACAGCTAGTTCTCGGTCCTTTGCCTTCCTATTAAAATATGCTGCATGTTTCTTCCTGGCTTGTTTCAAATTATCATTTGCCAGTTTCCATCCAGCTTTCAAACGAGTGGTCAGTTCGTTCACGTATTGATAAGATCAGGTAACAGGTTCTTCCGCCTTCTCATCCGTCCAGGTCCTTAATAAAGCTTCTAAAGGACCTTTTATTGGCCTCCCAAATAGCAGAGTTGCGGGAGCCATCCCGGTTGAACTATGTGGTACCTCCCGATACGCAAACAATGCGGCGGGCAGGAATTGATCCCACAGATCCGGTTTTTCGTGTGCCAGCTTTCTCAGGATAGAAATGAGAGTCCCGTTGAACCTCTCTACCTGGCCGTTCCCTTGTGGATGGTACGGACTACAATGAAAGTGTCTGGCTTGAAATAGTTTAAAAACTTCTTCCGTTAGTTTCCCCTTGAACTGAGATCCATTATCCGTCAAGATTTGATGCGGGAATCCTAATCGGGTAAATATTGTAAGTAGTGCCTCTGCTACATGTTTTGAATCAATTGATGGCAGGGCTACCGCCTCTCCCCACATAGAACAAGTGTCCACCAGAGTAAGGATGTAACTGTTCCTCCTCTTGGTCCGAGTGAGAGGTCCCACAATATCCACTGCAACCCTCTCAAAAGGTGTTCCCACTATGGGCATTTCCCCTAGAGTTGCAGGAGCAGTCCAGTGCCTTGGAGCTACCCTTTGACATTCAGGGCAGGATTTGACATATCTTTTTATATCCTCCGTTATCCCTGGCCAGAAGTAATGACAAGCTATACGCTGTCCTGTTGCGCTGATCCCCATGTGACCACTGAAGGGAATCGCATGCCCGAGTTCCATCACTTTATCTCTATATGAGGTGGGAAGAACCAACTGGTTGTGACCATTTGTTCCAGTTCCGGCCTTCCTGTATAATAGTTTGTTCTTCATGAAATATTCCCCCTTGCTCGGAGGTGTGTGGCATTTGGGCAATTTTTTAAAACATGGCTTGAGTGTCCTATCCTCAGCCTGCGCCTTTCTCATCTCCTCTGGATGAGCATTTATAGGTTCACCTTCTTCCTCCTTCTTCTGTGACCTGGTCTGCACTGTCGCCATGATCACAGGTTTCTCGGGATTCCCCAAGAAGACGTATCTACACCCCAATATCAGAGGGTAGATTGGTTCATCTATCACTGCTGCTCTGATTTCTCCTTCCACATAGCGAGTTTTCACCGTTATCCTTGCGATGGGAAGTGTCATGAGTGGTATGTCCTTAGTCGCCCCTTGTATTTCCACTGTTTCTGTGGTATACTGACTTGGGTCCACTAGGCTAGACTTCACAACTGAATCATAATCCAAACCTGTATCATAAAGGCACCTTATGGTGACCCCATTACAAATAACATCCTCACAAACTGGGGGGTGATAAGGTTCCTGTTGTCCATTAGGATTAACCTTTAATCTTTGCGTCCCCGACTTCATTGCAGCAATGTTTGAAGGTTTCCTTCTACAAAATTCGGTGTTATGGTTATCTTTCTTGCACCATTTACACCATCTTTTTCCTTGGTTCAACGGTTTTCTTTCATTGAACTTTTGGTCATTGAACTGTGAGTTTCTGTCGCGATAGTCATTTCTTGGCCGCTCAAAGTTTGTCCTACCTTTATTTCCCTGCTCTCTATTATCAAATTTATTAAATTGCTGTGGAGCTTTAAAAGTGTCTATGTGCTTCTTTTTAGCACCACTTACCTCTGCCTGGGCTGCCTGATACCTCTCAGCGACTTTTAAAACCTCTCCCAACTTCTCTGCACCTTGTTCCATGAGAAATTTTCTCATGTCTGGAGCCATGGACTCTCTCAATTGCTCAATCATGATCATTTCTTTAAGATCTTGGGTCTTCCCCAGAGCAGTCCATTTCTCCAAATAGGTTTCCAGTCTAGCAGAGAATTGGTGGTATGTCTCCCCAGACAACAGTTTGGCATTTCTAAATTTCTTACGATAAAATTCACCATTCTTCTCGTACCTTAATAACAAAGCCTGCTTTAACATGTCATAATTGTCTTGGTCTTCCCTGTTCATTTTAGCAAAGACTTCATAAGAAGTACCTCTCAGTCCTTGTGATAGCTTTAAACTCCACCTCTCTCTCTCTAACCCATATGTAGTAGCTAATAACTCAAAACGTCCTAGGTACCCCTCTATGTCATCGTCTTTTTCAACAAAATGGTCTAAATGAAACCCCATAGCTGAGTTTGAGGCTCCCAGACTAGGCGTAGCATCTGAGGCAAAAGGGCTGGCACCATTTTCAGGAGCCTGGCCTTGTAACTCCAGCTCCCTTAGTCGTAATTCGTGCTCCCTTTGCAACCTTCTATCTTCTGCCTCCCTTTCGGCCTTTTTATCTTCTGCCTCCCTTTGCTGTCGTTTGTCTTCTGCCTCAATTTGTAACCTCTTCTCTTCAGCCAACCTTTCAGACTCTAATTTTCTTTCAGCCTCTTTTTCTAATCTCCTTTCTTCCCGTTCAATATATTTATCACATTCAGCCGTTACGTATTGAATTAAAATCTGACCATCCATTCCCATCTCCTTTGCGGTCAGCACAGCAGCTGATCTAAATTTTGCTAGCTCCGCCATACTTTCTAAACAAATCTAGCAATAAGCAAAGTAAAATTTCCAATCTCTAAAGTAATTATAATTATTCTAGACCAAAATAATTCTAATTAACTAACACTGGCTGTGAAGATTCACCAACTTCTAATTGCCCTTTTACTTTAAAGGGACACTTTTAATTTTAAGGGAATTTTACAATTTTGTTCCCCTAATTTTATTTCTCCCACCAGGAGATCCTTATATTACTGTTTATGCTAATTATCCCTGGACAAGACCCCAATATATGTAGTGGTTTTGATGGTATTGTATGATGGTGATATTACTAAGTGTAATGTATGAGGTCAGCTGTGAAGGCTCCTGAGATAAAATGTAGTTGTGAATTTTCAGAAGGCCTTTCTTGCTACCACTACGACCTCACACCTATCTTTTTTCCTAATGAATGTGGCTACGTTATAATCTAGGGTACTGAATGTAATGTGTTGTATTGACATATACAAACACACACACACAGATATTAAATAATATATTATCAATAAAATTTAGAACACAATGAACTAAATCCAGCTGGTGAAATTTTAGAAAGTAAATCTTTTTTTAAATTTATTTGTTCTGAACCAAGGTTTTATTTGGCCAGAACATATGAAAAGATTTTGGAATTTATGAGTGAATGGCATGAATAAATGACATGATAAATAAAATGTGTGTACGTATACAAATTTTAAGATTAGTTAGTATTTCTACAGTTTATAATTTTATTTTCCCTGGGAGAACGATGAATAGATGTGCTGTTGGGGTGGCTTCATCCCTCCCTGTCTAAGTTTACCAAACATTGTCCATTAATGATGGAAGTAAATGGGATGTTTTAGTAGTAATTCACTTTGGGTGTTATGTCTATGAAGTTGGTGTAAATCCAGCAGACCAGCCTGCTTACGTAACTTTGAAGGTGTAGCGCTGGTGCTGGAATCTGGTGGCCCCACCTCTCCGTGCTTGGGGGCAATATATCGGGTGGCCCCACCTCTCCGGGCTTGGGGGCAATACAAGGCTGTTCTGCCGAGATGCGACACTGCACGGGTCCTCACTGTCAATTATCTACCCAGCATTTGACACCACCTTTTGGTGTCAACATAAAAAACTCACAGCTCTGAAATAAAGTATTGGTTTGGGTTCAGAACCTTACCTAAGGAGCCACTTCTACACGTAACAATTTACAATAACACCATTTAGACAGGGTCAGATCTCTCTGACCATACAACACACCTTACCAAGTTGGTTTCCCATAGGATAAGTTCTCCCAGACTACATATTCAGAAATATGTTTATTAGCTTCTTGCCCTAGGATAGGATAGGTGATATGTTCCACTGATCTCAACACTTGATCTGTCCTTCCTAATCATTGCTGGAGTTTATATATATTGTTTGTCCCTAGACCCTGAACTAGGGCGGGGGGTCTAGAGCAAATCCTTACTTGTTTGTAAGGCTAGATTTCGATATGGCAGTATCAAATCACTCGAAACCTTAAACAATATTCAAAATATACAAAGAAATAATTTCAATCTTACCAGATTATGAATAAAGAACACAGAAATGCTAGCAAAACTCAGCTGAGCTGCTGGCTATAGTATGGCGTCCCTGAACTTATTTCAATTTATTTCATTTGGAAATCACCACACTTGAAATTTACTGTGTCTATCACTGGACAACTATTGAGGAATGGCCCCAAATGCGCGTCTGAGCGCCGATAATATGATTGTCTGTGGCCAATCAATGCCTTGTGTTTTTTTTTAAATTCAAATTTCCTACACTAAAGTCATTTCAGTCATGCTTCAGTCAAGTATGGATTTTTATCTGTTAGTCCGTCCGTCTCTACTTGCGTTTTCACAAAAACGTACTTGTTTTTTTTTTGAACCAACCTATTCGTCCCCTCTACACTTTTTGTCTGTAAAGTTATTTTTAGCCACAGCTTCCACCAATTCCCCTTCTCTTTCATTCTAACTAGATTTGGACACTTGAGTCTTCAAGGTCGCGATTTTTGTGCAAATAGTGACTTGTTTGATTCAATGCAGTCTTTCGCTGATGTGAACAACAGTCTTTTGTCATTATCTTCATTATTATCTATCCGTCTGTATAAATAAAAGCATATTATTTCACTGCTCAGAATGGGCCATCCGGCCAGCTAATTTTTATATTCCTAACATTAATATTAAGAAAAAGTTACTTTTTAAATTTTGTAATATTTCAAGCATCTGCGTTTGCCGCTGAATTCAAATAAAAGGCTTGGTATCGCAAAAGCGTCCAATAAATGACTGTGGCGTATCATATCCAAGGTCCCTTCTGTCGAGTTCCTTACTTTATGTCAACTTGGGAAACGTGACTCTTTTTCCCCCCCAACCCCCCCCCCCCCCCCCCACCCCCCCCCCCCCCACCCAATTGCGTCTCCTTAACCTTGCTAGTCTCACGCAATTTTTTCAGTCATATTTTTTTCCTTTTGATCCGCCGTTCTCATCCCGTTCAAATGGTAACCGTTTTGATTTCCCGTCTAGCAAGTCAATTTTTATGGAGGGTGATGACCCGCGGTCAGGGCGATCATGTACTATCAGCAGCTTACGCATTATGTTTTTATCCTTACATTTTATCCTTTGGAGATATTTTTACGTTGTATCACTTGTTAATTTTATGACAGCACCTTCCAAACATCGATCATAAAGTAGCCAGCGTCGTTTACCCATCGCTAAATTCCATGTTGGCCGTCTAGCTATCTGACTACAAAAAAGGTCTTGGCCGTTTAACCCGTGCTGTCAGTAAGTGCGTTACAGTGATGATAGTAAACTGACCTAAACTTTACAACAGAACCCAGTATTGCCTTCCAACACGTAAATAAATAAATGGGGTGAGCGTCATTTCATGATTTACTTTCTCCGCAAGGCGATGGCGCCTATGGGTAAGTCCTAGGTTTGATTCCCGGCAAGCATTTCACTTATATTTCCTTTTATGCTGTCTAGTGTGATCCTTTATTTATGAGCTTTCAACATCAATAGATCTTGAGGTAGGTGAATAGTGTTTCGGCAAATGTGTAGTACACGTTACCAAGATCACAGTGTGGTATATGTTATGACCTGATGCGACTATACACATCCACTTGACACCTCGCTACCACGTTGTAGTTAACATGGCCTGAGTCCCGAGTTAGGACAATTACTGATCGCCTGATAGATGTCTGTCAGACCACTGCAATCAATGAATCAACAAGGCAGGATTGGTGGTAATGGTATCAAACGTGAGACTAACAGGGATGGAAGTATGAGAGGTTACATCAGGTATGTAAACAATAAGCGCGCTATTGGAACAGCGAGGAACATATAGGAACAGTGAGGAACATATAGGAACCATATTAGCACACACGGAGACTGAGCACGTGTAGGTCCCGCTAAATCGGCTTGTGTATTCATCGTCCGATCTACAACTTTCATTTGAAAACAATACAGTAATAAATCACTGAGATTTTCAATCAAATGACACCTGATCCGCAACCAGACGATATGTCATGACCTGTAAACCCATCCCTTGCAGACCAGACTGGAACAGTCCCAATAAACGATGGTTTGGCAATGTCTGCAGAATGGGAGAAGATTGGCTACCATGACAAATATGTGAAACCAACTGTCGTAGATTTTATCAGATAGGTAATAGTTGTTTATAGCCCTGTCTGAGAAGAGGTGATACTGATGACAATGATAGTGATGACGGCTCCTGAGATAAACCCTCTGTGGATGGGAAGGAGCGAAGCTCTTGACCGGGTTGGAAGGAAAGTCCTCAGGTTCCCCAGGCTCGCAATGACATGTCATTGGGCCGAAGGGCTGAAAGCCCAAGTGCCGCTGGTTTTAAAAAAAAAAGTGATGACAATGTGAAAGTAAGGGCTAAGAAATAGTTTTATCACGACGTGATCGTGTAAGAGAAAGGACAGTCTCTGGATAGAATAATTTATCTAATCCATCCTATCTGGACGACTAAATTTAAATCAGGCGCACTTTCTCTCCTTGTACGAAATACAAGTTAATTACACTACACTCAAATGCACACAATTCTGTGACAAATACGCAGGAACGTGAAAACAAACTATGAATAACATATAATGTCCGACACGATAACTAAAGATTTAATAAAGTTTATTATCAATAGAAGATCACAGCAATAAGCATACACATCACTAGATCATGGTTTACAGACAAAATTGCAAGAGAAGAAATTAATCAAATAGGTTTCCCCCCTCTGGTAAAGGAAAAGAAAAGACGATCCCAACAGAGGTTAGTTAACCCAAAAGATCAAAAGTTAACAATAGGTTATGAAATAGTCAGTATGGGAAAAGAATAGGTTCCTAATGTAATCTATCCAGTGACTACTCAGATTAGTGAGATAAAAAAAGAAAGAAGAAACCACATAAGTATATGATGCTAACAAAAAGGCATAAGTTTCTTTCTCCGTTCATTCAATTCACACCCATTCAGTGGCCACTTTCAGATTTGCTTACCCCAGTAGTTGTCACAGGCATTCCAATGAAATACACTAATAAGTAATAAGACTATTTAGTGTCACATTTAAGATTGCCAAATCCAGCCTCAGACTCGCAGTAGTTGCTGACTACAAATTTCACGGGAGTCGCTAGAGTCGGTGATTTAATTTGTCCTGGATACAATAAGTTATCTGTGCCTTCAGTTGGTTGGAGTAAGGTTCATGCGTGGTGATCGCCGACGTAGGATGAATAGAACATATATAGTTCCTATGTTGTTTAGCCTCGGGTGGCTGAGACGCTAGGTTAAGTTACACAAATGTTTCTGACAATATTTTTCGCCACAGCTGGTTGATGAGATTGATAAGTAAATCTGGTAATAGTTCTGGTCCAGTTAATATTATAATTTAATGGTTCTATTCTGGTTTCTCTCATGAAAATGAGGAAAATTGGACCACACAGGTCACACAAGAAGCTCATCAATATTAAATATCCCTGGATGCTTATAATAATATGAGTTCGTATGATCATTAGTTCATATGGCCATAAAAAACCCGCTATTACTCAGGTTTTGATCAGCTTCATTCAGAAAAATGAAACATTCCACGAAAATCTAATAATT
Source organism: Oreohelix idahoensis (assembly GCA_024509875.1). NCBI lineage: Eukaryota > Metazoa > Mollusca > Gastropoda > Stylommatophora > Oreohelicidae > Oreohelix > Oreohelix idahoensis. The sequence goes on from JAMPIV010014737.1 coordinate 220,203, forward strand.
TTCATTCTGTACGAGAAATCTAAGATATCGAGCTATTGAATTTTCAGATAGATTTCTGAGCAACTGATAATGGCTATCGGAGAGACATGGTATATATCCGTAAATTCCGTTCTTTCGCTCTTTAATGCGAAAGTCACATCTACTGCCAGACCCGAGCCAATTTGCCGTTCGATTCTTGAATCACAGGTAATTTTACCACCTCTGCCGACAACAACCTCTGTGGCTTGACTTTCATTATCTCCGCCTTGCCGAATATCAGCTACGCAATTAATTCCCCTGAAAGTTTTACAATCAAAGGTCCGTCTCAGACTTAACATCGCCCCTGATCAAAGAATCTATTACGCCATGCTGCTCACTTCGCTCTGTTCTACATTCGTGCTTAATTGCCAGATGGCTGGCGTGTTAATTTCGATAGTGAATCGGGCGTTCGTGTAGCAAAAAATATAAACCTCAGATGGGGAGGGGCAAAGGTGGACGGAGACGGCTGCACTATTTCCATATGTGACACCAACAGCAAAGGATCCAGACCTCCATGACGACCCAGTGTTCGGTGGGAGGACATTAGGCAATCTCTGAAGGACCGCGGACTAGATTAGTACTAGGCCAGAAGGAAGACAGCCGATACGATAGAATGACGCTCTCTCTGATAAACCTCCACACCTGACGGTAGAAGAGCAACTACGTCAGTGAGTTATTTATTTAATCAGTCTCTTCGGTGCATTTCTTCATCATCAGAATATATTTTAATGTCATGTCTAATTTCGTTGTATGTTGTTTTATTTTATGTGATGTTTTTTCCTTGTTCGGTATTTTAATTACTTATTTTTTGTACTTTTTCCATGCGTTCCTTATATTTGTCTTTGTCGCCAGTTTGAAAATGTGACTGACGAAGGGGAAACCCCGAAACGTTCCATGTTTCCAGTGTACCGTTAAATTGTAAAACTGATTCCATTTACACACACACACACACACACACACACACACACACACACACACACACACACACATATATATATATATATATATATATATATATATATATATATATATATATATATATATATATATATATATATATATGTATATATATATATATATATATACCGTAAAATCTCGCGTATAATACGCACTCGTGTATAATACGCATGCTTGATTTAGCCCAACATTTTATGGTAAAATGGAAATTCGTGTATAATACGCACCATAATTTTTCAAGATTTTATTTTATGAAATATTTGTTAAAAAAACTGAAAGTATAATAACAAACATAAATAGGTACGCAACACCTACATTTTAGGTACTTTGGACTGAAAGACCATGTCGCTTCATAAAACGAACTGCCCATCCATATGACGCTTTAAATGTTATTGTGCCTGTACGAGATTTTGTAAGTTCCAGAGCTTTAAGTCGTATTTCAATGCATGAAACACCGATGCCTTGTTGCCTTCTATCCACTACCCACTCCAATAATGTTTTTTCTAGGTCTGGAAGATCTGGTGGTGACCCACGATTCGCCTTTTTCTTACTAGGCAAAACTTGCAGCACGTCTTTGTTTTGTTCGCCATAATCGAATGATAAACTCGTTAATGGAAAAATGTCGACTTCCTGCCCGATTGCCGTTAGATTCTGCATATTTTACCACTAAGAGCTTTTCTGCTGCAGTACAACATGTTCTCGAATTCATTTTTAGGGCTCAAAATAATAAAACGCCAAACTTCACAACGAAACTTAATATCAAAACGGATTGAAGACCAAGAGTGCGAAATGCGTTTTGCGACAATGTCTGACACATAAGAAAACACAGGGCACATTCAATTTCGCGCAATTTTCACTGTTAAATTGTGACAAAAACTTGACAGACTTTCCAATGTAGGTTACTTTCGAAATCGAAAATGACGTATTTTTTAGTACTCGAGTATAATACGCACCCGAATTTTAACGGGCAAAAATGAGTAAACATTGTGCGTATTATACGCGAGATTTTACGGTATATATATATTCAAATGTTATCTCAGTGTTAACATACGGCTGTGAGAGTTGGAAAATAACAAAATCATTGGAGAACAAGCTGAATACATTCGAGAACAAATGTCTTAGAAAACTCATGAACATCAGTTGGAAAGAATTCAAGACTAATCGACAAATAAGAGAAGACTCTAGGCAGAAATATGTCTCCGACTATATAAGGAAAAGACGATGGTCATATATCGGTCATGTCCTACGAATGCAAAACAACAGAATACCACTACAGGCGCTCACTTGGGTTCCTGAGGGTAAGCGGAAAAAAGGAAGACCAAAAGAAACACTCAGAAGAACAATAATAAGAGAAGGAAGAACGTTGGGCCTAAATAATGTGCAAGAGCTAAGAGGAGTGGCGTCACAACGAACAACCTGGAGAGCACTGGTTTCTGCCTTATGCGCCGTGTTTGGCGCTTAAAGAATTTATTATTATTATTATTATTATTATATATATATATATATATATATATATATATATATATATATATATATATATATATATATATATATATATATATATATATATATATATATATATATATATATATATGTATATATATATATATATATATGTATATATATATATATATATATATTTATTTATTTATTTATTTATCGCGAATCCCAGTGTTTCTATAGAGGAATTACACATTCTATATATATTGTCGTAGTGTGTAAGTTTCCTAATTCTTAAGTTTTGCCAGGGCATCGGCCGTATTGCCTACTCTTTACTATTTCCAACTGCAGAGGGATTTTTAACCTGCGCAACTTGCACACGAGACCTGCTATTGTTTCACTCTTATCTGAGAAGGTTAGGCATCCGATCTCACTACCCAGGAGATCAGAGGGAAGTATGACATCATTAAGAACTACTTGTTCTTGACATAATTTCCATCAATTATAGTTGATAGTATTACAAGACAAGCCTTGCTCTAGCATCCCTGGGGTAGAAGAGATAGAAAGAGAACTAAAAACAAAGAGATGGAGAAGGAAAATCAAATAAGAAATGAAGATGATAAGGAAGACATAAAAGGACGTTGAGCGAGTGGCTCAGGACTGGAAGACTTGGCATGAGCTGGTCAGAGGCCCGTGTTCCACAAGGTGCTCATGAGTAATTAAAGGGACTTGGGGAGCTACAGTGAAATGCTATTATCGTCAATAACTGCGGGATATTCGACACAAACGAACAAGGCTGACTTACAATAGTCATAGCTGTGCACACTAATGCTATTATCGTCACTAACTGCGGGATATTCGACACAAACGAACAAGGATGACTTACAATAGTCATAGCTGTGCACACTAATGCTATTATCGTCAATAACTGCGGGATATTCGACACAAACGAACAAGGCTGACTTACAATAGTCATAGCTGTGCACACTAATGCTATTATCGTCACTAACTGCGGGATATTCGACACAAACGAACAAGGCTGACTTACAATAGTCATAGCTGTGGACACTAATGCTATTATCGTCAATAACTGTGGCATATTCGACACAAACGAACAAGGCTGACTTACAATAGTCATAGCTGTGCACACTAATGCTATTATCGTCAATAACTGCGGGATATTCGACACAAACGAACAAGGCTGACTTACAATAGTCATAGCTGTGGACACTAATGCTATTATCGTCAATAACTGCGGGATATTCGACACAAACGAACAAGGCTGACTTACAATAGTCATAGCTGTGCACACTAATGCTATTATCGTCAATAACTGCGGGATATTCGACACGAACAAACATGGCTGACTTACAATAGTCATAGCTGTGCACACTAATGCTATTGGTTGCCATGGAAACGGCTACCACGTTGGATTTTACTCCTTTATTACAATTCCCTAAGGCTTTTTTTTATTTTTGATTGTCGCGTTATGAGCAGAAACATGAAATGGTAGCATATCATTGTGTTTTAAAACTTCTATTAGATTGGGTTTTAGATAATGAAAGTAGGTACTGCGATATAGAACTTTAAAGTTTGTATCTCAAAATAGAAACTTTTTTCCCCACATTTTTTGCAATAAATCAAACGTTACATAATCGCATCGTTTTATTGTCCAATTGAAAGTATTTGTACCAAATCTCATACTGTATATCTGTACCAAATCTCATACTGTATATTTGTACCGAATCTAATACTGTATATTTTCCAAATCTCATACTGTATTTTTGTACCAAATCTCATACTGTATATTTGTACCAAATCTCATACTGTATATTTGTACCAAATCCCATACTGTATATTTGTACCAAATTTCGTACTGAGTGACTCAAAAATACGCAGGTTATTAGAAAATTAGTAACAATAAAACAAAGTTCTAATACAATAATTGTTTTCTTCATAGGAAAATCACAATGTCTAAAAAATGTACAATTTACAAAAAATACACTTACATAGAATGTGTTTTGACAAAGAATTTTGACATATTTAGATTCATGAGAATATAAACTGTCCAAATATGGACGAATGCCAATTTTTTTTTCTCTATTTTTGACTTAAAACGCGCTGAAGCTCCGCCCTTTATCGAATGAATCGTGTCTGGTTCTGCCAGTTGCCTGTGGCCTAGTCGCTAGTTGTATTGTGCTAACACATTTATGCTACATTATTTTGTTAGCTTTCTAATTAAAGTAATACTGTTGATTAGACGCCCCTCTTTGTTCTTGTGAACGACGGGGTAGATAAATCAAGTCTTCATGGCAGTTCAAAACATCCCTTTTCTTTATTTTCAGTTATCCCGATGCCCCTTTTTATAGTCCCCAATCTATCAGATCTGGAAAAGAGCTCTTGAAAAGTCGATCTGTATTTTGTGCTCATTTTAAAATATAGAAAAATATTGACACTGGAATTAATAGTCTCAAACAAAAACCCAAATGACCATGTTGCAGTGAATAAAGTGGCGTAACTGCCGCTGATGCTGAATTCAGGTACAGCAAAGGTGGTGAAAAATAGAACAGCACCTGGTGTGTAGCATATTATTAGAACACAAGCTATAAGCACAACAGTCTGGATCGTTTTCCTATCTCTGTTGGACATAGATTCATTTTGAGCATGGTCCAGACTGGCTGTTTTTCGCCATGTGTTTTTATCTCCTAGCTTTTTAATTAAAATCATTGTAAATATCACCACAGCCAGAAATGATAAAACTCCGATAATCGCGTGAATCACCAGAACTATCCCTTCCACGTGATCTCTGTTGCTTGTAAAGGAAAGTCCTAGAAGAGTTGTGTTCCTGTCTGGATAGAACTTCCAGTCAAAGTAGGTTGTGTAGCACAAAGGGGCTAGAGACAACAGTGTTATACCGTAAATAGCAATCATAGCTATGGTTGTTCTCCTGGGAGTTATCATCTGTTTGACATGTAAAGGAAAGGCTATACACAAACATCTCTCAGCTGCGACATACACCGTAATCAAACAGGTAATTCTTGCAAACGATTCACGAGGCACACCTGCAATGGAATATTGAATCTCTGAAGGCGCTACAGGTAATGCTGAATTCTCAAACAGGGGGTTAACAAACATGTTGAAAATTTGTTGGAAAATTAAGCTGCAGAGATCTGAAAGTGCCAGAGAAAAGAAGCTAATATTGATTGTTATGTTCAAACCTTGCCGATAAAATATAATCATATTAATTACATTGGTTATCGTTCCAAAAAGACTGATAAATCCACATAATATGACAAAATTTACCACATTAATTATTTGTCTTTGGCTTTCTGAGATATCGTCTGCTAAACGTGTGATTCTCGAAGAGTTTGCTTCCTGTGCAAAGTGATCAATAACTTTCTCTAATATATCCATTGCGTAAGCTTTCTACAACTAATTAGCGTTCCATTAAGCTGATTACTTTTTTCTTCACAAACTTACGCTTATGGCATGTTGTTCGTGTGCTTGTTATAAGTCCTTTTAGCATCGCTAGGGATACACATGAGCTACACGTAAATTGCAATGTTAGTATATGTTGGTCATTGAAATTGAGTTCTACAAAAATTGTCAGAAAATTCCATAGCTGTACATGTTAAAAACAAGACTTTAAATACGTTCAGCTTGTTAGCGGAAAAGAAAAAAAACACACACAGCTTTACATTCATCAAAAGAGTTGTTGCTTTTTTTTTTTAACGCATTCCGGAGTTTATTTGGAATTATATCTTACAAATATCTTCCAACAGAGTCATGCCTTGCTATTGGATGTATACACAAAAATTAATGGTACATTACTGCTGGTGACTAATAAAATATTTTCACGTGATCTATAATAATAAACATAACAATAGGTTTATTAACTTTTGAGAATCTGTGGGAAGATGCCTGATAATTATATGTTGTTAGCAAATGTCACACACTGCCTTGTCTGAAATTTGAGAAGTTTCCTTTACTGCGTTTGATATTGAAACCAAAATGAACTTGTCTTAATGCTACAAAAGTGGTTCTGAATTGGAGTTTTCTACCGTTCACCTGTGACACATATATGATTAGTTAGTTAAATATCCCCCACGACTTGTAATAAAATGCCCATGGGCGTGCTCGTAGCAGAAAGGGGAAAGACAAACTGTAATCAAGAGTCAAATTAAATGTTCGTTGAACGAGACGTGCCTCGCCAAAACGAGGCAAAACGTTATTTTTTTAAAAAAAGTGAAATTGTGCTCATGTAATTACCTCTCGCTTTTCTGTCAAACGATGACTGGTTGCACTGACATCGACATACATAAAAAACGTATGTAAATAAGTCTAACGACTTATCTCTAGAGCTTTAAGCTCATTATGATCTCTTTTCTGTGAGGCACATAAAAAAAACATGGAGAAATCAATAATTATTACTTTGTACCTGGAGTTCTATAAAATGCAAAGTCACTACTGTGATACTATAAAGCTTGACTTCAATTACAATTATAATAGCATGTGAAGATTTTTTAAAATCTAAAAACGCCAATGAGCTTATGAAAAACATATACCGAATAACTAGAGACTTTGAATTTAAAAAAAAAATAAACAAATAGGGTAATGGTTTTAAAGGTTAATTAATTTGTCTATAAAACATTACTGTTACAGTTGGTTTTTTGTTTTGGAATGATTTGTGTAATAACAGATTCTTAGAACAGGACTGACTTCAAAAGATCGGGCTGATAACGTAATAGAATGCAGTGAGTGTCCTCACGAACAGGCCATCAAAATATACTTGAATAATTCGTAGGTGGATGGGTCCACATAACATGACATGTTTAATTATGACTTGACAAGGTACAGTGCATGGCATTGGCATTAAGAATATGACATGAATAATATAACGTCTCCAACCGTCACGTCTCATCAATCCATGTCTGGCCGCCGTACTAGGAGTGACTATGAAAGGTTAACACTCAAGTAATATGGACCAGATAATGAAGATAGATAATGAAGATGCAAAAAATTCAATCTTAAAATTACTTTCCTATTAGGCACGGAACTTTTCCATAGTCCGGGAATCTTCTTTAACAAGTGGCGACCTTCGTAGTAATAACAGCCACATAAAAATACTTATTTCTCCAACATATCGGGAGCTAGAAAAATCAACGTCCTTCTTTGACGGATACATTTCACGAAAGGCCAAGAAACAACCGTTTGCATATATTTAGTGCAACACGGATTACGTCATAAACTCGTAGTGACGTAATAAATATTTCGCGTTCAATTATAGTAAAAACCCGTGCAACATCATGTTACACACAGATAGACTTATTACCGCGTAGATTTAATTGCTAATTGACTAATTGTGGTCAACATGAAAAATTGCTTTAATAATTTCTCCGGACGGTGGGGTTTAAAAAAAAATCAAGAATTGATTTTTTTTTTTTTTTTCAATATCACAAAAAATTTAAATAAAAAATTGCAATGAGTTAAAGGAAATCGCGAAAAAAATCGAACTAACGGCCAAATATGATTAAATAAATATGTCAATGGTCGTGGTCTAAAACAAAATGTAAGCTAAGAACTTAAAGCATATGTAATACGATGACTAAAGTTACCCGTGAGAAAGAAAATCGTCAACAGTCAAATAGAGAACAACGTATAGTATCAAGGAAGGCATGCATGAATGCTGATAAATAACATATTAGCTAAGAATCAGTTCTTTCTCTATCAATAACTAAGTAACGATAGTGAGTTAAATATGTGCGTATACTAAACATCATGTACCGTATGGTTAACTAGTTAAGACTATGAAGTAAAGAAATAAAATATATTGCAATATTAACAGTCAAAGAAAACAAAATAGTGTGTGTATATACGATATATATTAAGGTGTGTTTTTGAAAGACCTTAAGAAAATAGAAAGTTGAGAGGCAAAAATGAACCGGACAAAAAAGGGAAATAACCGTAAAAAGTTTTTGAGGGGAAAAAATAAAACATAAGTTATCTCCCTTAACAAATGACATTATGGACAAAAAAATAGAAATCAAGTGATTGCAAATGTTAGAATTTGTGATTAATTAATATAACACCATCATAATACTAAGCTTAAGTAATAACCAAGCAATTAAAGTTCAAAGTAATAAAAACATTAATAGTATATCAAAGATCCATGAACGATTATACAGTTCAATATCATCCGCTTTCAAGGAAAATTCCTTCACAATTCGCGTACATTATTACGTTAGAATCAACAAATCATCAATGTTATTTGTATCAATGTGAATATGGTCATGGAAGTTCATAGAGTACAACGTTCTAGTCCAGTTCAGTATAATCCTGGCAAGTAATTTGAGTCCATTGAAGGTGTACATTATTGATACAAGGCAGTTCATTCAAAGCTCGGTCAGCGAGTGCTGGTAGATCTCACTGAATTTGTCAGCAAAATGTTCATTGACAGAAATAATATGATGTACATCAATGTAAGAAACATATACCATTTGAGAATTCAAATGTGGGGAACTGTCAAGTATCGAAGTCCTGTTTGACTTTAGTAAGCTGTACTGAATTATACGAATGTTTTGTAGAATAAGTACAATCAGACTACAAGGTACAGATGGTGGATTTCTTGATAACGAATCTGCAACCAACACCATTTCAACAATATACAAGGAAAGCAGCAAATCATGCTTGGGATTCCAGGAAAGGAAGAAGCATGACTGGATAACACCAGAAGCATTAAACACCATAACGATGAGAAAGGAAATGAAAAGAAAGAAAACAGAAGCGAAGTCCCCCAGGTTAAAGCAACTATATAGCGAACAGTACAGCTTGACAAGGAAGTTAAACGCCAAACCCGAGCCAACAAAAGGAATTTCCTAGACGATCTTGCAAGACAAGCTGAGGAGGCAGCACTGAGAAATGAACAAAGCACAGTTTACAAAATAACTAAATTCATCAGCGGAAAACGAGGTGATAACAATATTAGATTAGTAAGAGATAAGCAAGGAAATCTCATCACGACAGCAGAAGGACAGGAAACAAGATGGGCAGAGCACTTCAGAGAAACTCTGAACAAGGAACCATCAGAGACACAATTGAATGTTCCTGAGGCTGAAAACGATCTAGATGTAAATACAGACATTCCACGAAAAGAAGAAATCATCACAGCAATCAAAGGGTTAAAGAACGGAAAAGCTCTTGGCCATGATAACTTAAATGCAGAGCTATTTAAGACAGACCCTGAGCTAGCAGCAGAACTATTAGAACCACTATTTGCACAAGTCTGGAAAACGGGGACAACACCATCAGAGTGGAACAAAGGAATAATTGTCAAATTGCCCAAGAAGGGAGATCTTGCAGACTGCAATAATTGGAGAGGAATCACTCTTCTCTCAGTTCCCAGCAAAATACTAGGCAGGATAATTATACAGAGAATTTCAAAAGCAGTAGACCACAAACTGAGGAAAGATCAAGCAGGATTTAGAAAGAACAGAAGATGTGTAGATCATATATTCACTCTCATGAACATTATAGAGCAGTGCTCAGAATGGCAAAGACAGCTTTACATTAATTTCGTTGATTTTTAAAAGGCTTTTGACAGCATACATAGGGACAGTTTATGGAAAATACTGAAGGCTTATGGAATTCCAAGCTGCGTAGTGTCAATCATAAAAAGCCTCTATGCCAACTTTACGTGTAGTGTTGGGCAGAGCAATCTAACCTTTGAGGTGAAGACAGGAGTATGACAGGGATACCCCTTATCAACCACTCTATTTTTAACAGTCATAGACTGGGTGATGCGTCAGACAACAGAAGGCAGTCCAAGAGGAATAAGATGGGCAACATTTTCTACATTGGAAGATCTGGAATCTGCAGATGACATTGCACTGCTAACACATTCACATCAACACATCCAGGAAAAACGGATAGACTTAATAAGTTTAGCCAGCAGGTATGCTTGAACATCAATTTAAAGAAGTCTGAGGTCATGACGCTCAATGTGAGCAACCCTGAGCCCATATCAGTAAGGAATCAGCAACTGGTACAGATAGATACCTTCACATAACTAGGAAGAATAGTAACACCAGACGGCGGGGCAGGCAAAGACATCAACATCAGAATGAATAAGGCAAGAACAGCCTTCTTTTGCCTAAACAACATCTGGAAGTCCTCCCAATACAGCACAAGCACAAAATTAAGACTATATCAGAGCTGTGTGCTTTCTGTGCTTCTCTGTGGTGCGGATTGCTGGAGAGTTACAGAGAAGGAAATGTCGAAATTGTCCTCTTTTCACACAACATGCCTAAGAAAAATTCACAGAATCTTTTGGCCGAATACCATCACTAACCAAGATCTGCTTACTCGTAGCAAGCAAGAGGACATGCACACCATCATAGCTGGCAGACGCTGGAGCTGGGTTGGCCATGTCCTCAGCAGAGACCCCGATGCCATCACAAGAACAGCTATGCTTTGGACCCTGAAGGAAATCGAAAGAGAGGCCGACCAAAAACAACCTGGCGGAGGACTGTGGAGGCTGAGATGCAAAGAATGAACCAGAGTTGGGGCACTGTGCGAAGGATGGCCACCGACCGAGCAAAGTGGAATCAATTTGTTATTGTCCTACAAGACGCAACTAGGCGTGATGGCCACTGACTGCTTTGACGGTCGGCGGCTAAGGAACAAAGAAGAAGAAGAGAAGAATCTGCAACCACGTTAGCTGATCCTAGTATTGATTCTATTTCGAACTGGAAAGGCTGGAGCAAGATTGCGAAACGAGCTAGTTTATGGTTCCGATGATTAGCTCGCTTTAAAGCTGCGACTGATTTCTGATCTGTCTGGATAATGAAGGGCGCTCCAAGAAGGTAACGCTCCAATTTTTGGATAGCACTGACAACCGCAAGAAGCTCCTTCTCGATAACTAAGTATTTCTTTTCAGTCTCCGATAGTTTGCGAGAGATATATAGGGTCAGATGTAGAACATTTTCGTAGTCTTGAAGTAGACAGGCTCCCAAGCCGAAATTACTGGCATCTGTACGGAGTACACAAATTCGATTTATATCAGGCAACCTCAAAATAGGAGGTGATGAAAATATGTTTAAAATATTGCTAAACGCGACCTGACATTCTTCAGACCAGCGTACTTAAGTTGGTAAACCCTTACGTAATAAAGATGACAGAACAGCAGTGATGTCTGACATATTAGGAATAAATCGACTGTAATATTGAACCCGTCCTAAAAGACTACGTACTTGTTTTTTCGTAGTAGGAACTGACAAATTAAGGATTTTAGAATTATTTTGTGGTATAGTCTGAAGACGACCAGAACCAACAGTATGACCAAGAAAAGTAAGTTCTTGAAAAGCAATGTGGAATGTAGTAAGTCTTACCGTAAGATTATGGAAACGAAGAGTATCCAACCGAGAGCGGATCCCTACAAAGTGTTCTTCTTAAGATGAGCTACACACACAGATATTGTCTATGTAAGTTATAATGTCAGATCTATGAGAAAGTATTCTGCGCATCATTCGTATGAATGTGGCAGGTGCGTTCATAAGCCTGAAAGGCATGACATTCCACTGGTACAACCCACGTGGAGTAGAAAACGCAGTAAGAGGTTTGGCTCTCTCTGTTAACGGGATTTGCCAATACCCTTTTGTAAGATCTATTTTTGTGAATAGGTTAGCAGTGGACAGACGAGATATTAGATCATCAAGCAACGGATGTGGTTCCGCATCTGGGAGAGTCTTAGCATTAAGTTTGCAATAATCTACACATAATCGGATATTATTTTTCTTCTTGCGGACAATAACCAGTGGTAAAGAATATGGTGAAATACTGTTTTCGATAATACCCAGACGCAACATCTGTTCCAACTTGAGTTCAGTCTTGCGCTGGTAATGAAGGGGAACTAAATAAGGACGCAAACGAATAGGAGTATCATCAGTAAGGACGATGTTAAGAACAAAATAGGTTGTCTAGGGTTTTCTCTTTTACTTGTTTAAAAAACTGACCAGAATGTTTCTGGTAATCGTTCTTATACATCTTAGTAATCGTCTTCCTCCACAAACTAGAATAAACTGTCAATTGTTGAATGTTTAAATACAGAATCCAAAAACTTACAAATATTCTCTAAAGACCTCTGAACGACTTTCAATTTTATTTATCACAAAGACTTTCATGAGCGACACATTGCTCCAACATAATTTTACATCTTCAGTTGAATATCGATTCCTTCCTTCGATATCTGATTTATAAAACATTCCACACATCTGCAAATTTCTTCATCCTATTAAGAATAATACCTTCGTGCTTTTATAGCATATTTAATAATTGTGTCCGTTTACTTTATTTTTTTCCAAATCCTTCTTGACATATTATACTTTCCATCAATGTCCATATTATTAAAATTCGGTGCCTTCCTGCACATTTTCTTTCAGTCGGCAATTACATATATTCTTCAAATATTCATATCTTTATATGCAGGTTATGCTAACCTTGACATGTCGCTCAATCCATACTTCCGTGGATTTCATATATCCTGAAGAAATGTGTTTGTCCCATACTGAATTATAATCTCACTTGATTTATTATTCGAAATCTAGACTCTTCAATACATTATATAAGTAGAATTCTCTACATCTAGTTAATGGACTTTACCAAACAAAGCGACACTCTTCAATCCTCAAAACCTACCGTAAAATCTCGCGTATAATACGCACTCGTGTATAATACGCATGCTTGATTTAGCCCAACATTTTATGGTAAAATGGAAATTCGTGTATAATACGCACCATAATTTTTCAAGATTTTATTTTATGAAATATTTGTTAAAAAAACTGAAAGTATAATAACAAACAGAAATAGGTACGCAACAACTACATTTTAGGTACTTTGGACTGAAAGACCATGTCGCTTCATAAAACGAACTGCCCATCCATATGACGCTTTAAATGTTATTGTGCCTGTACGAGATTTTGTAAGTTCCAGAGCTTTAAGTCGTATTTCAACGCATGAAACACCGATGCCTTGTTGCCTTCTATCCACTACCCACTCCAATAATGTTTTTTCTAGGTCTGGAAGATCTGGTGGTGACCCACGATTCGCCTTTTTCTTACTAGGCAACACTTGCAGCACGTCTTTGTTTTGTTCGCCATAATCGAATGTTACACTCGTTAATGGAAAAATGTCGACTTTCTGCCCGATTGCCGTTAGATTCTGCATATTTTACCACTAAGAGCTTTTCTGCTGCAGTACAACATTTTCTCGAATTCATTTTTAGGGGTCAAAATAATAAAATGCCAAACTTCACAACGAAACTTAATATCAAAACGGATTGAAGACCAAGAGTGCGAAATGCGTTTTGCGACAATGTCTGACACATAAGAAAACACAGGGCACATTCAATTTCGCGCAATTTTCACTGTTAAATTGTGACAAAAACTTGACAGACTTTCCAATGTAGGTTACTTTCGAAATCAAAAATGACGTATTTTTTAGTACTCGAGTATAATACGCACCCGAATTTTAGCGGGCAAAAATGAGTAAACATTGTGCGTATTATACGTGAGACTTTACGGTAACTATGCACCTTTTCGTCATGCTTCGCTACCGTGCTTAGTCATAGTCAATGACTATAGTTTTTTTGTGTTTTGGTGAGACACATCATGGTGCATAGTGATATTTCCAAATATACTTTTTCAAGATCGCTTCGCCCCATGATGCGCTCTTAACAGATGATATCGTGTGAAATAACAGATGTTTGACCGGGAAGGTCGGTAAGAACATCAGCAAAAGATTCCAATAGATGTTGATCAGACGATAATGACGAAGAAATAGAAACATTTCGCCAAGATTCTGTGGAATGCAACGGAAGCATAGGAAGAGTCGAGTGAATATCAGGGAAGGGATATTCTTCCTCATGAATCACAGATAAACTAGAAAAATGACAGAAATTACTCACATTGTTATCAATGTTATGGAAGATAGAATGTAAATGCTCTGGTCTAGTATGATATTCCTTGAGCATATTAATATGAAATATCTTTCTTTGCCCCTTAACATCTACCACGTAATCAACATCTGAAATACGAGATATGACTTTGAAAGGGCCATTCTATGCAATAAGTAGTCTATTATCTTTCCGAGGAAGCAATACAAAGGCTTCATCACCCGGAAAAAGTTGTCGTAAACGTATATTTCTATTTTGAAAAAGACGTGATCTCTGTTTGGCAGCTTCAGACGAAGCTGTAGCCAATTAACATGCGTTTACAATCTTCCGCCGAAGATTAACCACGTACTCGTAAGATGACTGAGTGTCCTCAGTCATCTCAGAGTCAGTGAGAAGATCATTGATTAACCCCATAGGACCTCGTGGCTGAGCTCCAAAAACAAGCTCAATAGGGGAAAATCCGGTCTGCTCGTGCGGCACTTGTCGATAAGCGAAAAGTACAGCCGGCAGGACCCTGTCCCAATCTTGAGGATATTTGTCAGCTACTTTGTGTAGCAAATGTTTAAGTGTCATGTTGAGCCGTTCCACAGAACCATTGCTCATAGGGTGATATATACTACTGAGAGATCTATCTATGTTAAGAGTCTTCATAACAGTTGACATGGTATCAGAAACAAATTGTGAATCATGATCAGAAAGAAGTTTGCGAGGAAACCCCCAATCTAGAAAAGATGAGCAATAGTGCATCAGCCACTTCAGAAGTGGTTGTGTGTTTAAGAGGAATGGCCTCAGGCAACCGAGTGCATAAATCAATGCACGTGAGAACATATCTATGACCTCTAGCAGATGGAACAGAAAGAGGACCGACAATGTCCACGGCCATCTTATCAAAAGGTCGAGTTGAGATATCTAATGCTTGAATAGGAGCAACATGAAAAGCTCCTCTAGATTTAACCTCCTGGCAGGTAATACAGTAACGTACATATAATGATACGTCCTTGGAAAACCCCGGCCAAAAGAAAGAAGACAACACTCGGGAACGTGTACGAGTGTAACCCATATGACCGGCACAATGTGAGTCATGTGCATGTCGTAAAATGTATGGGCGAAGTTTAAGAGGCACCATAACTTGGTGTTTAATGGTAAAGTTACCTACAAAATTTCTCACCAATATATCATTTTTACAAGTAAACCAGTGTTTAGGACTTTTATGTAAGTCCATATCATCATCATGTATGACCAGAGAGAACATTTTTTTAAGAGCGATCCTCTCTCTGAAGCTTAGCAAAAGACACTCTGTTTATGACCGAATGTACCTCAGTGTCATCCTGAGTTATTGTGTTAAGCTCCAAACCATCATCATTTTCCAATGCCTGTGCTTGGGCGCGTGTGGTAACTGCAAGACCTAATCTTCACACTCAGACAGCTGAGTGAAAAGGCCCTTGAGTATAAGTGTGAGATCCATCTTTGTTTCATAGATCTGGAAAAGGCATTTGACAGGGTCCCATGGAGCAAACTTTGGGACTGTTTGACAAGGAAGAACATTCCAGCACCTCTGAATCATGCTATACAGAGCTTCTACATGTCTTGCAGAAATTATGTGAGGACAGCAAACCATAAGTCAGAAGAGTTCAGGACCACCACTGGTGTAAGACAAGGTGATATCTAGTCACTTTATCTTTTCATACTCCTCATGGACGATGTTATCAAGTCATGTAAGCAGAGAACAAGAAAGTATTCAGTGGGGTACTGGAAGATGAGACAGGTATGTATTTCAGAGCTGGCATTTGCTGATGATGTTGCACTGATTGCTAAATCAGAGGCACATCTCCAATCCAACCTGCAAGTCTGGAAGGAAGAGCTGGAGAAGAGAGGGATGGTCATAAGCAGCTCTAAAACAAAATCCATGGTGATATCACGAGAAGAAAGAAGACATCAGATTAAGCTGGGAGAACAGGTCCTGGAGCAGGTCGACCACGTTAAATATCTCGGAGCTATTATAGACCGAAAGGGAGGCATCAAAGAAGAGTTGGCCACTCAAAAAGCAGCAGCTGAGAGACTTTTTCAGGCCATAAATCGAGGATTCCTCAGCAAGAGAGAGGTTGGTAAGGAAACGAAGATGGCTGTATACCGCTCCACCTATGTCCCAGTCTTGACATATGGATGCGAGTCATGGGCAATGACTACAACCCATAAAAGCCAGATCCAAACCTCAGAAATGAGGTATCGGAGGAAGGTGGTTGAAGTAACAAGAAGAGACATGGTCCGCAAACAGACGATACGTCAAGGCCTAAAATCCCACCCCCTGCAGACCCAAGAAGAACAGTCCCAACTAAGATGGTTTGGCCATGTCTGCAGAATGGGAGAAGATCGGCTACCACGACAAGCATGGGAAACACAGAGCCAGGGATCCAGACCCCAGGAAAAGCCTAGATTTACATTGCAGATAATGCTAAGTAGTCTTCAACTTGGTAATGACTGCAAAGAACGAGAAGCTTAGCAGCCCTAGTTAAATAACTACAGCAACAATACTAGGTTTAAAATTCTGTTGCCTCCCTCAGACACCTACATATCTACCGAATGATGCCTTGGGATCTAGCAGCAGACATGATCGATCGCTTGCTGACCAGTGCTTTTTATAGAACAGAAATGACAACGATGCTTCAGTTTTCGTATATCTAGGGAGCTAGTGTGAAGATAATATATCCGTTTATGAAGCTGTGCGCTGTCTATGATAAATAGTAGTCTCTTTTAAAGATGGTTTAAACGAGTGTATAAATCGTCAGCAAATAGAGATTCATGTTGATCACGCTAAAACTCGGAAAGGTCAAATGTAATTTTATAGGTTTTAGAGAAAAGGTCTCCGATCGAAAAATGTGCATAAAATAGTATGCAATGATTGCATTGTCTATGTAATTGTTAAACAACTTATTAAAGTTTTTTAATTTTAATTCATTTATAGCTACAAAGTCCGTGAAAATTTCGTTTCAGTCACTGTTCAAAAGTTTTTGATGTCTCAAAATCCCCATATTGGCCACCAATTTCTCTCTGTTACAGTTGGTGTTTGGTATAGAATGATTTGTGTAGTAACAGATTCTTAGAACAGAACTGACTTCAAAAGATCGGGCTGATAACTTAATAGAATGCAGTGAGTGCCCTCACGAACAGGCCATCAAAATATACTTGAATAATTCGTAGGTGGATGGGTCCACATAACACGACATGTTTAATTATGACTTGACAAGGTACAGTGCATGGCATTGGCATCAAGGATATGACATGAATAATATAACGTCTCCAACCGTCACGTCTCATCAATCCATGTCTGGCCGCCGTACTAGGAGTGACTATGAAAGGTTAACACTCAAGTAATATGGACCAGATAATGAAGATGCAAAAAATTCAATCTTAGAATTACTTTCCTATTAGACACGGAACTTTTCCATAGCCCGGGAATCTTCTTTAACAAGTGGCGACCTTCATAGTAATGACAGCCACATAAAAATATTTATTTCTCCAACATATCGGGAGCTAGAAAAATCAACGTCCTTCTTTGACGGATACAATTCACGAAAGGCCAAGAAACAACCGTTTGCATATATTAGTGCAAAATGGATTACGTCATAAACTCGTAGTGACGTAATAAATATTTCGCGTTCAATTATAGTAAAAACCCGTGCAACATCATGTTACACACAGATAGACTTATTATCGCGTAGATTTAATTGCTAATTGACTAAATGTAGTCAACATGAAAAAATTGCTTTAATAAGTTCTTTAACAATTACATAGACAATGCAATCATTGCATACTATTTTATGCACATTTTTCGATCGGAGACCGTTTCTCTAAAACCTATAAAATTACATTTGACCTTTCCGAGTTTTAGCGTGATCAACATGAATCTCTATTTGCTGACGATTTATACACTCGTTTAAACCATCTTTAAAAGAGACTACTATTTATCATAGACAGCGCACAGCTTCATAAACGGATATATTCTCTTCACACTAGCTCCCTAGATATACGAAAACTGAAGCATCGTTGTCATTTCTGTTCTATAAAAAGCACTGGTCAGCAAGCGATCGATCATGTCTGCTGCTAGATCCCAAGGCATCATTCGGTAGATATGTAGGTGTCTGAGGGAGGCAACAGAATTTTAAACCTAGTATTGTTGCTGTAGTTATTTAACTAGGGCTGCTAAGCTTCTCGTTCTTTGCAGTCATTACCAAGTTGAAGACTACTTAGCATTATCTGCAATGTAAATCTAGGCTTTTCCTGAGGCTTTTCTGCCATTCCGAAACATGTTGATTTGAAGTCATGAGCTCCAGTTTCTCCAGCTTAGCTGGTATTAAAGGATCATCACATCTGGTCCCAAGCTAGGAGTAAGAAGCCTGTGGCCTATTGTACATTCCGCGCCATCGAATGGAGCTCTCCAAATGAGCAGAGCTAAAATATTGTTTTATGGTTATAGTATCTCACAAGGAATTCTCCCGCCCCACACAGAGTTACTTCGCAGCCCCTCCCCCCTTTTCCTCAACTGCCTAAACTATATGTTTATTCTTTAGCTCTGTTGGTTGTCATCTAGTTCTACAACACAGCTCTGAAACTGTTAGCACATTCTGATTTGTAGATGTGGAAAATAGGACGCCGAGATATGTTGATAACTTTCTTTAGTTCAGACCTGATCACATTCCATACTTATGAGCAGTGTTCGCTTTAATGATTAAGGGGTTGTGTGCATACATTTTAAATATTTATTTACTTAGTCGTTTTTCTTCTACCATGAGGTGTAGAGGTTTGGAAGAGAGAGCTCCATAGTATCCTAGCGGCTGTCTTCGTCCTGTCTTGTTCAATTCTAGTCCTGGGAGATTGCCTAATGTGGTCCTCCCAGCGGACCCTGTGTCATCCTAAAGGTCTGGATCCCTGGCTCTTAGCCTCGCATACTTGCCGTGGCAACCGATCTTCTCCCATTCTGCAGACATGGCCAAACCATCTTAGTTGAGACTGTTCTGCTTGGGTCTGCAGTGGTTGGATTGTTTTAGCCTTGACGTATTGTCTGGTTGCGGACCATGTCTCTTCTTGTTACTTCAACCACCATTCTCAGACACCTCATTTCTGGAGGTTTGGAGCTGGCTTTAGTGGGTAGTAGTCATTGCCATGATTCGCATCCATACGTCAAGATTGGGACATAGGTGGGTGTCACTGTTAAGGTGGGAATATTAATGTATACCCTTCAAAAGAAGTTAAGGACCAGTAGGTGAAAATGACCCAAAAATTATAAAAATTATATTTCATAAACAATTAATCTGACATTGATTTTTCTCGAACGACAATCATTCAACACGTGCTGCATGGGCCACCAGCATACCGTGTGGCTAGTGTTCAGCTCAGCAAACACGCTGAAAAAATACTGCTGAGACGCCAAAATGTGGGTGTTTTTAATGATGTCTGAGCATGAAAAAAATACCTGCTATTCCAAAAATACGTGATGCATGTGGGAGACTATAGTGTTGGTCTTGAGCTGTACTCACAAAATTGTCTTTATAAGCAACACAAGTGCTGCATAACCACTGCACAACAATATGCCTCAACGACGAAAGCTGAGTGTTGTGGATAAAGGAAGAGCCATTGCGTGGTTGCAGGGAGGTCTTACTGTCCGAAATGTCGCTCAGAGGCTTGCAGTATCTCATTCAGTTATTGTCAGACTGCAGCAGCGCTTTGCCCAGACTGGAATCGTCGAGGAACGGCAACGCACAGGTCGTCCTAGAGTCACTACACCTCGAGAAGATCACTTAATTCAGAGGCAAGCACTGCAACGGAGAACTGCAAGTGCAAATGTTATCAGACAGTTCCTCAGAGATGCTACCAACACTGTAGTCAGTGATCAGACTATTCGGAATCGCCTTCATGATGCCAACCTTCGTGCTTGTCGTCCAGCCATTCGACCAAACTTGACTGCTGCCCAGAGAGCAGCTCGTTTAGCATGGTGTATGCAGCACGTGCAGTGGCGACGTGCACAGTGGGCTAACGTTATGTTCACGGATGAGTCCCGATTTGTCTTGGAGCCTACAGATGGACGAATCAGAGTATGGAGGCATCGTGGTGAACGCTTTAGTGATGCTGCAGTCATCGAACGTAACCGATATGGTGCTGGATCAGTGATGATGTGGGGAGGCATTAGTTTACTCCACAGAACCCCCCTCTATCATGTGATTGGGTATCTGAATGGTGACCGCTACCGTGACAAGATTCTATAGCCTCTTGCCATCCCAGCCCTGCAAGTTATTGGGCACAATGCAGTCCTTCAAGATGATATTGCAAGACCACACAGTTCTCGTGCAGTAAATGCTTTCCTGCAAGAAGCGGGTGTCAATAGAATGGATTGGCCTGCAAACAGTCCTGATTTGAATCCCATAGAACATCTTTGGGACGAGCTTGGGCGACGAGTTAAGCAACATCAGCCATCTCCTGCAACTCTGCATGAACTGCATCTGGTACTTCAGCATCAGTGGCAGGCAGTGCCCCAATGCTTCATTCGCAAGCTCATCATTTCCATGCGACAGCGGTGCCTTGAAAGTATCGCCAATAATGGAGGACAAACACGCTACTGACAATGTTGACCTTTGGTGTTTGTTAAGTGTTATCTTTTCTCAATAACACTTTCAGTGGTAGGTATAAATCACCGACCAGGTAATGCTGTAATTCTTATCAGTTACGTTACTGGTAGCGAAGAGACGGCCACCAGTTGTATTGCATGTTTATGTTACTAGTTATGTTACTGCACTTTTGTTGTAACGTGGTTGTCGTTTGGGTACACACTGACAGCTGACGAACACTGTAGAAGTAAACACCAGTAAAAGAAGGCCTTCTTGATAGGACACAAGGTTTGTTGTTGCCATATACGCCCACTCAGGGCTACTATAAATGAGTCATTAAGAAATCATAGTAACACATGATGAAGTCAGGAAGCGTTAAACGACTGTTGACGGTTCAGACAATTTATTAGGGACAACAGTAACATAGGCTGACATCGGACGATTACACTGTCATGTAAGCACATATAATCACGTAGAAAGCATCAATTCATAGTACTCATCATCATGGAGACTTTGCATGTAAACCTTGGCTGCAACAAATAAGCCGCGCAAATGGCGCGCTTTAAATGACTACTGTTCTTGGTTCCTCATGACCAAGCAGGTCGTGTAGATCTAAGCTACAAACTCAGCCGCACAAATGGCGGGCTACTTCAAAATATCTAAACTCAGTCTCTTTATATACTTGTAATACTTCTCCTCACTCGGAGTAAGTCACCTTAGCAATAATGTTCTGGGCTACACATGAGCCGTACAAGCAGCGAGGTTTTCAAAATGACTAACATCAGTCTCTCCTATTTAATATGTCTCCGCACTCGGAGAAAACCACCTTAATAAAGTTCTTGACTTCTCGTGACCAGACAGGTCATGTAGATCTAAGCTACAAAGGAATAAGCCGTACAAGCGGCAAGGTTTTCAAAATGGCTAACATCAGTCTCCTCTACTCAGTACATCTCCGCACTCGGAGAAAGCCATCTTAATATTGTTCTTGACTACAAGATAAGATTCAAAAGTCTCTTTACCTGACTGCCGTCTAGAAATAAGACACCACACATTTCTCACATCCATGGCTATTCAGACACAAGCCAGAAATATCACAGGGGAAAAACTTAAATATCTTTTAACACCTAAAAGGCTCCATTCCCCAAAAATATAGACAGAGACGAGCGCTGACTTCTTGTCAGCTCGGAGACTTCACATCGACTACAGGAAAGACAGTCTTCAATTTCCGCGCAAGTTCATCGCGCATGCGTAAGCCCTAAGTAGAGCTAGTCACGGAACAATCCAGACCTTTCCGTGAAAACAGAGCAAGACCGCTCCATATATGGCCAGCTGTATGATCGATATCCTAATATAGACATACAGAATAATGGACATTGTCCAGACAAGGGAGATAACAGATAAATCTCACCCTGAACTAAAAAATATACAATTAATGGTTTCCCTTTGACCACAAAATAAAAAGTACATATATTCCTATCTTAACAGTGTTATTCTCATTAATTTTGAAAATGAGGGTTGTATTGATTGCTGTGCTGTCATTTTACACACGTTAATGCAACCGTCATGAAAATAGTGTTGATTTTCACTGATAAGCTTGTCATGTTTGTCACAGACGAACTCAGCTGGCCCTGAATCGTTGTATGATATGGTACGATCCTTTGTAACGACCCCTTCGTATAGCACCAGAGCCCCCGAATATTTTGGTAACTCTTCATCATACGGGAATTTGTTTTCACCTGGACTCATTAGCTATGCAACCGTTCCACGCAGATGGCCAACACGTTGGCTGATTAATATGTGGACAGTCTATCTACCGTTCATTCTGGTCATCGCATTGATTTAAGGAGAGATTAAATCACGCCCACGGACATCGCTGGAGCAATGATATGAAGTTATTTTCATTAACTTGGGCAGTGGAGGCGTTGCCTACTTCAAACAGAGAGAGCGGAACAGGATCAAACAGACACGGAAGTGGTTTCAGGAACGTTGAGCGGGAGAGATCAAAGCAGTAGTGGTCCCTGAAACGAACGGGGAAGTTTCTTGCCGGCATTTTTCGCACCTCCATGTTAGCGCTAAACCGACCGCAGACGGAGCGAACGGGGGAAGATGTCGGATGCAAGGAACGGGGAAACGGGAAACCAGGGGACGGCATCTCTCTTTAGTCTGTTTGTCAGATCCCCGAAAGTCTCCTGAGA
Organism: Oreohelix idahoensis; assembly: GCA_024509875.1. Lineage (NCBI taxonomy): Eukaryota > Metazoa > Mollusca > Gastropoda > Stylommatophora > Oreohelicidae > Oreohelix > Oreohelix idahoensis. The sequence continues at coordinate 243,359 of JAMPIV010014737.1, forward strand.
TCAAAAAAAGTGTCAACTTTCTCATGCCCTCCTCATCTTTAATTCCATTTTAAATATATACAGACCACTAGAAAGCCAGGCTATCATTCAGTGCCAGAGATTTTAGATTCACTAGCTATCGTAGAAATTTTGCTAGATTCCCATCTGAATTGGTGGCTACCATTGGAGTGTTTCTTTTCTGTGCACGGTATAATATATTTGTTAAAGTGATCAGTGGTCTAGTGCTTTCATTTTATTTCACTGGATTTTGTGTTTATTTAATATATTTAATTAAACTCATCCCAAAGTTCCAGTGGTAAATTTAATGATATATCTATTATAACATTTCCAAAAATAATAGATGTTTAAATGTTAAAGTAACTTTTAAAGTCGCGAAGGAATTTATAATTAATAAATTTAGTTAAGTCCTATATATATATATATATATATATATATATATATATATATATATATATATATATATATATATATATATATATATATATATATATATAGATGAGTATTTTAACCATTAGACTCGTGACGTGTTTTCTTAAATCATAATTAAATACGCGAGTGTATATATAATATCCTTAACGGTAAATTTATCGCGCGTTAAGAATATTATTTGATTTTTGAAGTATGATTATGATTGTCATGGGTTTTATATCGTTTTTTCTAGAATGATCACCTTTGCGATCCCAGCATTATTAATAAATCATACAGAGAGTTTCCATACTCGGTTCTTAAACTTCCAGACAGTTTGATGAGACATTTTTTTAAAATTTAATCTTGTGGCGGTCCGATGCGGCCTAGCTGTCATAATTACATGAAGGAAAGCCTACCCAAGAACATTTAAAATATTATCATCAAATTTAAATTTCAATCTGTGAGATAAACTGGAAGATGAACAGTGCCAGTAGCAATAATTTATGTACGGCTCTAAATGTGAGAGAATACCGATTTACCTGACTGTGACCGAGCCTAGTTTTTCCTCACTGGATTAAAAACTTTACCGGTCAGTGGCTATCATCACGCATTGAAGGATTATACCATCACCTCATTTTTCACCCCTAGGTCGATCTGCGTCAGTGCCATCCCATAGACTCCTTTTTATATAATAAACCACCAGAACTCTTAGGCCTTCAAGTCCGGCGATAAGTGGGAATTTTTTCTATCAACTAACCTCACTACATCTGGGGCGGGACACCGAAGGACTAGACAGTTTTACATGTAAAGAGTTTAATTACTGTGTATATCATTCTATGGATTGTCTGATGCTGCAATCGGTAAGTGTGTGGTGTATATGAGTGTGGATCCTCACAGAGTGTATGAATGACAGGAGATTTATTTTTTGCAAAACCATTTGTTAACTTGCCTACCGGGTAATACAATTTTCTGTATACCCTGCATTGTTCCTTTAAGTGGGATAATTTGTTAACTCTGTTTCATTCCCCCCCCCCCCTTTTTTTTTCTTTGCTTAGTAAAGGGAAGACACAATTGGGATAAAAGTATTTTTGTCTACCACCATACCTAATATTGTAACACCTCTTTCAGAGTAATTAACTTCACTGTTAGGTTACATTACCTACGTTCCTGATAACTATCTATCTTGGGACTGGGTTTACCTTTGTCTAATAAGCGGGAAGGCATTAGTCGATACCAATCTTCTTTACCCCCCTCCTCACCTTGTTAATTGTATTTTTCGGTACTTATGATACTTTTTATGTAACACCTGTTGGATGTTGTGATTGAGTTTAATGCTAATAAACAGCATAAACATATATAGTACTGTGTTGGACTACCAAGTCCCAAATCCCTCATATTTGTTTAATATAGTTGTATCCACGTTGTCTGTGTGTCTGAAGCACAAAATCGGTGTGAGCGCAGATGTGTGTCTGGAAAACTGGCAAATAATTGTTTGACCAGGAGAGTGGAAGAGGAGATTGAGAGAAACGATTCGTCGTAAATAAGTCTGTCTTTACTCTCCTCCAGCACTCTGTGGAGAATCAACTATTTACTCGTTAACCTTTTCCTATCACTGAGCCTTTCACCACCATTCTCCACTCAAACCGGACTACTATTTCTAAGACTCTTTCTCTAAAAATAAATTTACGACAATGTTATATTTTGAAGTGCTGTGCTTTTATTTTTCATTTTCATTTCACTTAGCACCCTTAATAAAAATGGTCCTTAACTTCTTTTGAAGGGTATATTTTGTATCTTCACCACACTTAGGCTATTAGCAGTTAATACACGCGGTAATATGTCTCTCTGTGGTTGATCATGTATTTGCACGGGTTTTCACTTATATTGAACGCGAGATATTTAATACGCCATCGGTTGTTAATGACGTAATGGGTTCTGCACTAATTTATGCAAACGGTTAAGATTCTTGGCCTTTCGTGATTTGTAGTCTTCAAGGAAGGACGTACGTTCCAAGCTCCCAGAATCGTGGAGGAATATTGTATTTTATGTGGCATTAAAGTAACTTCGAAGGCTGCCACTTGTTTCTAAGATGGTTCCGAACTTATGAAGAAGTTCCGCACTTTGTAGAGAAGTATTCTATAATATAATTCAGCGTCTGCATTTATCTGACCCACATTACTTGGGTGATCATCGTTCGTATGCACCCCTAATACAGCGGCCAGAAATGATTTTGAAGAGACGTGACTGTTGAAGGACTGGAAGAAGAACATGTATAACATGCCATGCCATGTCCATGATGTTATTATCTGCAAGTATTATTAAACATTACCCATGTTATGTGGACCCATCCACCTCACGACATATATTCGTCAAGATGGATGTTATGAACGTTCGTACCCGTCTCCAATCGTGTTTGTCAGTACGATGCCTGTTCTGTCATTGAACTTTGTGATACGTTCCACAAGTTACTACAAGAAATAATATTACCCGTAACAACTGGAATATATGGTGCCCTCAAGTGTGGGGAACGAAATTGTAATCAAGAACGTTTGTCATATGCCATGAAAAGACTCTTTGTCAGTGCAGAATTTTTTTCAAGTACCATACATGACTTGTCACCAAAGACCCTAATCTACATATTCTGGTACCTTCTGCGCATGTCCGCCGGCTGAGCTGCTAATCGTCAATTTTCGCCATATTTCATTCTATGGATGCTTCACCTCAAGTCCACTTCGAGATGTCATTTCCCAAGTTTGCTGTCGTGTTCAAGTGATGTTCGTGGCCATTGTCTACTGTTCCATTATCTCCTACATCTCTGTGTTGGACCACGATTCCATGGCAACGCTGGATTCATCTACGAACTAGCATCTGGAGGATCGCGGTTTTTCAGATAAGTGGCCTGTTTCTTTTATTGCATAGTAAGCAGCTACGTTTGTTAAACCCTTTCTTTCATTTTTTCTTCGTGTGTCTATTCATGTTATATTGTCTTTGCGGGCGGTTGGGAGGAGATTCAATGCAAGCGAGAACATGTCATTGCAAGATGACCGCCGCACATTGAACGTTCTGTAAGTGTTAGATTGTAAATTTCATTTGAGCGGTAAGTTCCGGTTCGAGCAATCTCGCCGAAGTTTTTCTGACCGCTAGATGATTTTTTCAATAATTCATGTTAGTTGTGATGTTTCGTTTATTCGTTTGTAAATGCATTGTTGTCTAGTTCCATTTTCCTTATTTTTGTAATAGTTGTGTTAGTGCCGTTGTTCTCATCTGTCTTTCGTTTAGTTTATACAAGTAATCTGTTTATACATTGTCTGGGTCCTGTGTAGTCTATTTTCAGCAGTGAGATTGACCTGTTTGCTGTATTCCTTTTTATTCTCCATTAGAATTTTCTTTTCTTACTGATAGTGTTTCACTGTTCGTCCATTTTCTTTGTTTATGAAATTACTTCATATATAACTTTTTCTTGCACTCTATGTTTTTTTCCTGCTTCACTACATTAATAAAATATAAATTGGTATTGCTGTTATTGCTAAAAATTACTGCCACAATTTCTGCTTACATCAAACTATAAAGCAACAAGCCATTATATTTCGACTGTCACATTATTAGTTAACATGGCTACATTGGATTACTTTGTCTAGCAGGGCAAAGCTTTTGATTATAAGGGTGAAGTTTTGAAGGACTTTGCCATGACTGAGTTGGCTAAGGCAAAACAGGAATTAGACGAACAGAAAGCTGAAACGAAGCGTGAATTAGTGGAACAGAAAGCACTAGAAGAGAAGAGACGCGAATTGGAAGAGAAGAAGGCTGATAAGAGGCGTGAATTAGAGGAGCAGAAGGCTGAAAAATGCGTCTTGAAGAGTTGGAGGAGAAGAAGAGAATGATTGAATTGGAGGAGAAGAGACTTATTGCAGAAGAGAGAAAAATGCAACATGATAGAGAAATGGAGGAGAAGAAAACTTTGACATTAGCACATGAAACGGAAATGATGCTTCTTCATTTAGAAGAATTAAAATTAATGGGTCCAAATGGACATAATGGTAATTCCGATGTTCCTAGTTCCTCTGGTAAAAATAACGGAAATGCAAAATTTCGATTACCAATATTCAACCCAGGTTCTGTTGACATTTCATGCTTCCTAAGCCGCTATGTCTGTGAGGCACACAAATCGGATAAATCTCAATGGTGTGCTAAACTTATGGAATTCTTAAGTGGGGAGCCATTGACTGCTTTATGTACCATGGATGAAACTATTAAGAACAATTATGAAGCTGCAAGAGCTCTGTTATTAAAATGTTACCAGCTTGATGCAGAGGGATATCGGATGAGATTTAAAATTATGACTTCTGAAACTGGGAAGGACTTCTCTGATTTCATCTCTGGCATATGACTAAATTTTAACAGATGGGTTCAACTCTCAGGTATTGAGAAAACTTATGATGGCCTTATGGATCTTCTGTTAAGGGATACGGTTTTATCCTCTGTAAGTAAGCCATTTTGGTCCTTCTTGCATGAACGCCAGCCCACTAGCCTATCTTCACTTGAAGAAATTGCTAAACAATACTGTACCGCACATCCTGGGGCTTGTATTAGTAATAACTTTATTAAAGAATCTCTATCTGTTGCTTCAGCCGCAACTTGGAATAACAATAATTTTAGACAGAGATCTAATAGCCTTGACAGGAATTGTATGCCAAGGAGGTACAATGATAATAGTTTCAACAGGAATGGAAAATTCAACAGAGATGGGAGTTACAACAGAGGTAGGCAACAATTCAGAAATCAATCGCCTTAATTTAGAACCAACACTTCCCAACAGAATTCAAATTGGAGAAGACAAACCAATTGTAATAATAATAATAGCAATTGGTATAATAATGGTTCTAATAATCAAAACTTCCAGAATAGAAATAACACACAAGGCTACAGGAATCAAGATAATTCTTTTGATCGCCAGCAACAACGATCACGTTCTCGTGCTCCAATACGTCCAGAACGTAAGGCTGGTTCGGCTCTTACTGGTGATACACCCATAATTAATCAGAAGATAGGTGTTCATATTCAATCGGCTGCATGTTGTGCGTTTGATTTTGACGTTGCTTCAAATTGCAAAGATTGTATAACTCTTTTTCAGCCAGATAGTACTTCGATATTGAAGTGCGGGCACCCTTTACCTGCTGTAACTGGACTGTCGGCTCATGATGGTATAGGCACTCTCATTTCTCACAGGGGGTTATTGAATGGTACCCAGGTGTCCGTACTCCGGGATTCAGGTTCAACTACTGTTGGGATCAGACAGTCGCTGGTGCACCCTTCTTCCGCCATGGGTGGATTTGTAAAATGTGTTACATTTGGTGGTACTATTGAATTTTATCCCGCAGCAGTTGTTGATATCCATACACTATTTTTTCAGGAAAGGTGAAAGTATGCCTATTAAAAAAAACCTATTGCTGATTTGACGGTTGGTCGTATCCACGGGTGCAAGGATTGCTCGCCAGAAGAGGTTGCTCTGTGGGAACGGCGACACAAGTTCACTGCTAACGCAGGCATTGCTAGGGCTCATTTACCTGCCAGCAAATACCATGCCTGTGGCACTATGTATTCCAGTTTTGGTCTCTTTACCATTTTGGAAAATGATGAGGTTAATCCTCATGAGTATAATCACAGTGAAATCATATCTGATTTTTCTGTAGATAAAGGCCTTGACTCTATGGTTACAGAAGGTGTGACAAAGTTTGACAATGATGGACCTACATCCTATGATGTACCCATACATAATTACACATATGGCACATCTACAAATTTGCCTACTATTTTTTTCTTATCCTTATGGACTCTGTTCACTGGGATGCTATTGTCATCTCTACTGACATGCACCCATGTAATTGGGTACTTGTTTTTTCTTAACTACCACCATTTTCTTCGTAGAATGTTTTTGGTTATTTTGTTCATTTTTGCTTTTAGTACCATGTCTTGTGCTAATGACAATGGTCATTCAGCATTGATGGTTCATTCCACCAATGACATGTCTGTGACTTTCATATCACTACCTGTGATGACTCAGCAATCTCAGTCATCGTTTCTTACTATACCTCGTCATGTGCTCCTACATGACTTGTTTCTTTTGGGTTTCTCTTGTCAAGAATACTTCTTATGACCTTTACCCTTTGGCGTAATGTCTTTATTTCCCTATATTTTTTATATTTCACCTATACTCGACATTGTTTGCTTTGATTGTTACCATCATGCTCAGCCTATACAGTATGATGAACCTTGTCATTCTGTTACTACATGATGATTAGTAATCATCACGTTTCCTTTTTCACTGCGAAGCTGCTTTCGCCCAGCACACTATTTCGTGCGGATAACGCGAGTCGTGGGTTCGATCCCACAAATGTTGCTCTCTTTACTATCTCTACTGACCTATCCTTTCTATTAAGAGAAGTTTACCAAAATACGTACACTGGTCGCAAGATTGCAAGGCCGCGTTTGGTCATATCTTACATATTTTTCTATGCCACCTATTTTGAGGTTGCCAGACATAAATCGTATTTATATTCTGCACACAGATGCTAGCTCTCTAGGATTAGGCGCGTGTTTGATGCAAGAATTTGAAGGCGTCCTACATCCTACGCTGTATGTCTCCCGCTAGCTGTCGGACACTGAATGATAGTACCCAGTGTTGGAGAAAGAACTCTTGGCCGTCGTTTGGGCCATCCAGAAAGTAGAACGCTACCTGCTGGGAGCACCATTTATTATACAGATGGATCAGAAATCTGTAGCTGCTCTCAAGCGTGCTAATCATAAAAACGCTAAACGTGCATGCTTCTCGATTTTGTTACAGCCCTTCCAGTTCGAGATGCAATCTATCCCTGGGTGAACTAACGTTGTTGCCGATACACTCTCAAGATGTGCTCCATCAGTATAATATACTTGGACTATCACATCTATATCACTATGTTACATTACGGCTCGTTTTTACAGTTCTTTGAAGCTATTGAACAGAATGACAGAATGTGTTGCTTGAAATTTTCTCACGTTTGATGTGGGTATGCAACTTATCATGATACATGATGCATACTTTGAAATTCCAGGTGATTATTCTGTGACAGGGTTTTTGACTTTTACGATGCAATCTACCGGCATTTCCTGATTCAGCTTTGGTTTGATTGCCGTGGTTCATAATGCACCTGATATGTATATATTTTAACTGCTCACACGGATTGCCTTATTTGGACTAAGACTCTATGCACTCTTAATTACGATCTGTATATTGACTATGATGAAAAAACTAGATTTTTATGGTGGCTTTATCAAGCACTCAAATAGTGACTATATTTTCCTGTGCAGTAAATTCGCAGTGATATTTCGCACTGCATTAATGCTGTGTTATAAACATTTTTCATGCTGACTATCGTTATCCGTTAGACATTACTTTTATATTCGTTACCACTAGGTATTATTATATTGTTGATATGTATCCATTTAACTCTTTAAGTCCCAAGAGCCAGTATACTGGCTCTCCTCCTAGACGCATTTGGCCCAATCAACAGTATACTAGCTTTCGTATCTCTTGATCCTTTCTAGAGCTGTTTTCAATGAAAGCTTTCATACTTGTAGCACAAGAGTAAAGTACATCCAATTACCTTCAGTGTCATATACAACAACAAAGTTATTTATACATTTGAACATTTTAAAAAATTATTTCCAAACAACAACAATAAAAACACACTGGGTTGACAATTTCCTCTGTTTTACAACAATATGACCTGTTGTTGTAATTTGTTAAATTAACAATCTTCTGAGTGTTTATTGATTAAAAACTGATTTTACTTTCCTAGAATACTTCTGTTTGTGACATTTTGAAACTTTACACTTGGATATTCTCATGAGGAACAATTGTAGAAGAATTTTCATGAATACTTTTCCTCTATTTTTGCACTGGCTTCTTCGTTTGTCCTCCATTTTACCATGCATAACTAATCATTTTTCAATGAAATCTTTTATACTTGTAGCACAAGAGTAAAGTACATCCAATTGCCTTCAGTTTCATATACAACAACAAAGTTATTTATGCATATGAACATTTTAAAAAATTATTTCCAAACAACAACAATAAAAACGCACAGGGGTGGCCATTTTTGCTTGGGCCGAACCCACTTTTTTGCTTGGAACTGAAAGAGTTAATTACCAGTTCACATTTGGACATAATTTGGTTGTATTTTGCCTTTTAATGCATTTTTTGCACCACCTTTCAAGTTACATACAGATTCATACAATAGGGGAGGTAACACATGATAATATGTTTTGTACTATCCGGTTATCAGTTACTTCTCATTTCTTCTGATTTTTCTTTTATATCACACACAAACATGTTTGTGTATTACGTATTATTTTCTTTGTTATTGTTATAGTATACTTGTCTTTCCTTTTCTTCACTCATGATACACTTCTTTCTTTTGTCCACCATGAATTACATTTTATGTATGTATGCACACAGAGTTGATTTACATTGAGTTACATCGCATATGACTATCCTATTAACATATTATGTTCTCTCATATCACATGCATACACTTGTGTGTTTCTTTCCATGTTCTTTTTTCCATATTGTATGATTGTAATATTCTACATTGCTTTTCTTTCCTTGACCGTTGACGGACTTCTTTCTGCCTTGCATCGTTACTTCCATTAGTACATATGCATACAGATGTTGCTCACAGTTTATACAGTTTGACATTGACCATGTAATTGACAATTTAATGTGATCAATTCTATCCGTTCGTTTTTTCCGGTTCCGTATGTTGATTTATTGAGATATTCTGTTTCATTTTGCGTGATTTTTTTCAACCCGACCGACAGAGGTATTGTTCAGGTGAGAATATTAATGTATTTTGTATCTTCACCCCCACTTAGACTATTAGCAGTTAATACACGCGGTAATATGTCTCTCTGTGGTTGATCATGTATTTGCACGGGTTTTCACTTATATTGAACGCGAGATATTTAATACGTCATCGGTTGTTAATGACGTAATGGGTTCTGCACTTATTTATGCAAACGGTTAAGATTCTTGGCCTTCCGTGATTTGTAGTCTTCAAGGAAGGACGTATGTTCCAAGCTCCCAGAATCGTGGAGGAATATTGTATTTTATATGGCATTAAAGTAACTTCGAAGACCGCCACTTGTTTCTAAGATGGTCCCGAACTTATGAAGAAGTTCCGAACTTTGTAGAGAAGTATTCTATAATATAATTCAGCGTCTGCATTTATCTGACCCACATTACTTGGGTGATCATCGTTCGTAGGCACCCCTAGTACAGCGGCCAGAAATGTCTTTGAAGAGACGTGACTGTTGAAGGACTGGAAGAAGAATATGTATAACATGCCAAGCCATTTCCATGATGTCATTATCTGCAAGTATTATTAAACGTTACCCATGTTATGTGGACCCATCCACCTCACGACTTATATTCGTCAAGATGGATGTTATGAACGTTCGTACCCGTCTCCATTCTTGTTTGTCAGTACGATGCCTGTTCTGTCATTGAACTTTGTGATACGTTCCACAAGTTACTACAAGAAATAATATCACCCGTAACAGTCACATAACGTCTGAACATGCTCTTTTGTGTGATCTCTCACGCCTTCAGCCCTACGGCAGTATCATTTCTTTTTTTTTATATTTTGTCGCACCAATCTCTTTTATTTGACATAAATCTTGCCTTTTCATGCTTTTTACTCTCTATGTTGGATCAGTAGGGTGAAGTCTCTAACACTCTACTCCCCTACGGACGTATCTGCTTTAAACGCTGAATTGTTTACGTTCCGCAAGGTAAATGCAATAATACCAGGTAATTATAACGGTCACACGCTTATCTATTCTCCCAGTCTGACCGTCTTTTGAAACGCGTCGGTCCAACATTTGACCCCAAGGTGAAAAGCTGGTTACAACACGGTCTCCTCAGATCGACATGAAAAGAACCCAAGATTGTCTGTCTTGGTTGCTGACAATAATGTCTGTTTGTCTGCCAGATTACACAGAGAGTAGATGCGTTTATCGCTTTTTGTGGGACAATCCCTGGTGATTGTTACAGATAATCTGTCTGGGTAGACATCTTGGCGAAAGACATTACACCAGGCAAACATGGTCACATGTTGTCGTGAGCCGGTGGATATATTACCGCATGATTTGAAAGAGGTCATGCATTGGAATATTAAATGTAATATTTTAAAACACGTGGGGGATATTTTGAAATTAGACACCCCATCCAAGTGCTAAAGAGCTTACGATTGGATTAAAGTAAGAAGCCGGAATAAACTATGGATCCTATTGGAATATCCGACGGAAGCACCATATGTGATGTGAACTGAGAACTGCACATATAATGTAGTGAAATCAGAGACACAGAACAGAGAGACTGCAGCACACGTTATATGAGCGACCCCCAGAAGGCTGTGAGACATCGGACTTAGAATTCTTATATTATAAGTGACAGATCGAAGTATTTGGGAAACTTAAAACCTAAAAAGAAAGCCCGCCTTTATAAATACAGAGACTGAAAAACTTAAGGGACCTTGACTTTAAATACCAAGACTGGAAACCTAGGAAATGGATCACCCGTCATAAGAGAATCTTTACCAAGACCAAGTGTTTCGCAGATTCACCAGTCATAAAAGGGATTCAAAATTTCCAGACCCACTGGTTCGAGACCATATAACCTAAATTGCTCGTGTCCATTCTAACCTGCGCGAGGAGATTGTGTATTCCCAAAACTTTGGGTTCGTGGTTACAAGCTATCAGACGGTTTGAAGTACTCTTGTGTGAGCAAAGTAAACTCGTCACCAAGAAGTGACGAAAACCACAGCTGCAGGACTCCATTATATGAGTTAAGTGCTTATAAAAAGGCACCAGCAAAAAGGACGTACTTTTCGGACTATATTCTCACCCTAAAATCTCTGTGTAGAGAAAACTTGATTCCAGTATAAAAGTCATCAGCATTTTATTTATTTTAAACTGTTAATACTAACTGATTATTGAATTTGTTACATGTTATAAACATTTTTCATGCTGACTATCGTTAGGTAAATATATGTCTAGATGTGTGTATATATATATACATACATATATATATATATATATATATATATATATATATATATATGTATGTATATATATATATATATATGTATATATATATATATATATATATATATATATGTATATATGTGTATATATATATATATATATATATATATATATATATATATATATATATATATACACATCTAGACATATATTTACCTCTAAACAGAGCTATACCATTATAAGAGGAAATTTGCTGAATTTACATTAACTCAGCCGAGGGCTTGAACGGGCTAAAAACCATTGCTTACATCCTTCACAAAAGGCGACGGACAGATATAAGTTAAAAAATGTTCAGCGCTAAGCAGCATTGTTCTTGACTTCTGAATTATCTGGTGAAACCTCCCTTAAGGTGGATGTGTCATTAACCTTCTATCTACATCTCTGCCAAGAGTAATCTTGTGCAAAGGTAGACACCTTTGAGGCCCTATTAGATACTCTTGAGTTTTGGCTACTGTTGGGCCACTACTTCAAAGCAGGGTAGGCAATCCGTGAAAGTGGGGCGTTATACAGCCATCTTCGTTTTCTAGCCAACTTCTCGTTTGCTGAGGAATCTTCGATTTATGGCCTGAAAAAGTCTCCCAGCTGCTGCTCTTCGGGTAGCCACATTTTCTTTGATGCTCCCCTTCTGGTCTATGACAGCTCTGAGGTTGACCTGCTCCAGGAACTGTTCTGCCAGCTTAATCTAATGCCTTCTTTCCTCTCGTGATATCACCATGGTTTTTGTTTTGGTGCTGCTGATGACCATTCCTCTCTTATCCAGCTCTTCCTACTAGACTTGCAGGTTTGGATTGAAGATGTGCCTCTGATTTAGCAATCACGGCAACATCATCGGCACATGTCAGCTCTGAAATACAAACCTGTCTCATCTTCCAGTACTTCACTGAATATTTTCGTGTCCTCTCCTTACACGTTTTGATGACATCATCCATAAGGAGTATGAACAGATATGGTGACAGGGTATCATCTTGTCTTACACCAGTGGTGGTCGCGTGCAAATGAACTAAACGTTTATTCGTGATTTACAAAGATATACAAAACTATCAGATACAGGTGTCCTCATTTGTCTTTCCAGGCTCTCATTTTCTTTTCTTCCATCTTAAAATTTAACATTCGTTCACTTCTCGCATTTTCATCCGCCTCGACCTTATTTAACGATATAATTTCGCACTCGATCCCCCTGTTTGTTATGGTCACAGTGTCAGATAGAGTCTAATAAAGATATTATGACAGATTTTAATTATATTCATTCATAACTCTTCACTCCCAAAGGAGCACAGGCCTTCAACAAACACATGCCAAGTCCTCCTGTAAAGTGCCATTATCTCAAGTTCTTTCCACGTTCTCCTCATCATTTTCACCTCTGTTTCCAGCTCTCTTCTCCATGTGCTTCTTGGTCTACCTCTGCCTCTCTTTCCCTGAGGCTTCCAGAACAAGGACTGCCTTGTAATGCTATCAACAGGTTTCCTCATTGTGTGTCCTATCCATAGCCATCGTCTTCTTCTCATCTCTTGTTCCACTGGCACTTGTCTAGTTCTTGTCCTCAGTTCCACGTTGGTAACCTTGTCATACCATTTTAATCCCTCTATTCTACGCAAGCACCCATTTATGAAAGTCTGTAGCTTTTTGGTTGTTGTCTTTGTTGTTCTCCATGTCTCAGGGCTATACAATAGGACTGACTTGACATTTGAGTTGAAGATTCTTATTTTCGTGTTGGATCCGATTTCTCTTGATCTCCATATATTTTAATTATATATCTCTTTAAAAAAAACTCCCATATATATTCTGGTATTCCAAGCTAACCATCTCTTCTACTCCCGTTGTATATTGCACGAGGGAACTCTACACTAGAGAGCTAACATACTTCCTTGCTTCTCAATAAGAAGCACTTTATTACAGTCTATATGGCCGCCAGTGAGATACATTATAGGTCATACGGGACTGCGCCTGGCTGGAGGAAAGATCTTTAATAGGTCGCAAGTGTGAATGATGTACGACCTACATTATATTAGTTTCAAAACGGCGATAGGCAGGGATTTGTCATTACTTTAGTTTTATTGGAAAGTGACCACGACCTGATCCACAGCGAAAAGGATACAATTTAGCAGGGGCTAAAGTCGTATCACTGTTTTCATTTCAAATCCCACCGTTAACTCAGAAAACAGAGATCAGTGCCAAGAAGGACATTTAAGTCTGTCTGGTAGAAAAGACTGGAAAAACAACTTATTGTGTGGGAAAAAAAATCCTGTTAGGTAACAATACTTACTTGACTTTTCTGAAATGAATTTATCACTTGATAGAAGAGTTGAGGGGAGCTGTAGTTTGCGTACTTGAGCCAATTGTGTACCATTGGTTCTGTGAGCCCGTGTTCTTGTAGGATGTCTGTGATGTAGTTTATCCGTCTGTCTCTCAGTCTTCCTTCTACCATAAAAACCCGATCTTATGTTGCTGTAGGCGTGTAGTCGTAGTTTATATGGCTCCAGTTTCATGAGATGGCCACACCACTTAATTTTCTGTCTCTCTGTATACTTGATGCAGGATGTAGTTCCTACACATTGTCTGATGACATCATTTCTCATTGTTTTTTTCTGGCAACATTAAATGCGTTTCTTGAAATCTCGTCTCACAGGATTTGATTTTTTTCTTTCCTGTGCTTGGGTCAAGGACTATATATGACAATGATAGCAAAGAGTTGATTACAATATACTATTATTCAGCTGTCATTTTTGTTTCCATGGTGACGTTTGAGTAGTGGTGACAGTTGGAAAAATCACTGCGCTGGTTTTTTCACATCTTGTTTCAATCTCTCTATCTCTCTCAAACCTTCCATTTTCAGTAAAGCGTTCTTCCTAGGTATTGCAACTCTGGAAACTGTTTACACCCAATGGTGTTTGCATGTATCTTAAGTGGGTCGCACGATCTGCTAATCTTCCTAGTTTCCGTCCTTGATGTATTGATCTTCATGTTGTATCTTCCATACGTATTTTACTATAGAAGCTTCAGTGCTTGATAAATCGCTTCACCCAAGCATGCAAAGCCATTGGCCTCACAATAAGTCTAAAGAAAACAAATGCGCTGGGTCAGGATGTGGATGTTTCACCAGCTATTACTATCGATAACTACGAATTGGCAGCGATGCACCACTTCACATACCTGGGATCTACGATCAACGACAAACTCTCTCTGGACACAGAAATTGACAGCCGCATTGGTAACGCTGCAGCCACCTTTGCCCACCTCACAACGCATGTTTGGGGAAACTCCAAACTCACAACGAAAACCGAAGATGCGGTACATAACGCATACTTCTATGTGGCAGCTAGACATGGACAACCTGTGCTAAGCAAGAAAGAAGGCTTAATACCTTCCTTCTACGGTATCCACACCACATCCTCGGTATTTCATGGAAGGACAAAATGACTAACGTCGAGGTGTTGTCACGTGTTGGCCTTCAAAGCATGAGTACAATGCTTAGACAGCACAGACTACGCTGGCTTGGCCATGTCCGCCGCATGGGACAACTGGCAGATGGCAAACAAACAGTTGGGCAACCGCAGATGAGGCTCAAAGATGTGTACAACATCTTATTTAATACTTCACCGGTTGTCAAGTAACGCTTTTGCGCTAATTTATTCTAACGGCTAATGTTCGTGGCCTTTCGTTACTTCAAGTCGTCCAAGTAAGACGTGTTTTTCAAGCTCCCAGAATTGTGAAGGAATATTATATATTTAAGTGGCCTAAACTAACTTCGAATTTCGCCACTATGTTTTCTAAGATGGTCCTGAACTTATACAGAAGTTCCACCTCTTACAGAGAAGTATAACTCAAGTATTTTATATTCACATTTTTTGGTCCACATTACTTGGGTGTCGTTGCCTGACACGCACTTCTTAGTACAGCGGCCAGGACTGAATAATTGAGACGATGTATATTGATGTTGCTTTTGACGATTCGCATATTTATTAACATGAAATACATACAGATGAGAACTGGGATAACTAACAACGGGTCATCATCAGCCTTGGGAGAGAGTGTAGAAATTGGGGGAATGGAATAGCAGAACGGGAAATTAATCACCTGATTCATGATCATTCCCGGGATGGTGATGCCATCATGTATACAGATGGGTCGGTGATCCGGGATGAGAAATCCGGTTGGGGCTTCTCTGCTTGGGTACAGGGCCGAATCGTCGCCGAACATAGCGGGGCTTTCAAGATAACAACTTCCAGCATGAGAGTGGAGGTCGAGGCTGTTACTGCAGCCTTAAGGTGGATAACTGAAACTTCATTTAACAAAGACTATCATTGTGTCCGACTCTCAGTCTATGCTTCGGATGGTTCGAAGTGGTTGGTTGCGGCATGAATAGAAAACATTCATAGAAGCTTCCAGTCTACAAGAGCTGGTGTGGATATACTGTCCTGGTCATGATGGGGTATGTGGTAATGAAAGAGCTGACAGACTAGCGTCAAGAGCACCCATAGTGGGGACACTGGATATGGATAAGGGAGATATACTGAGAACAATTAATGATAGCCTATTAGAGAATGACACTGCAATAGATGAATCATCAAGGTTAAGACTGTTGGAATTTGGCATTAAACGTGAGGCTAGTAGAGATGGACGTATGGGAGGATACATCCGTCGTGTTTACAACCAGCGAGCTACATGAACAATTAGTATTCACACTCTTCGACATATACTCATGGAGACTGAGCACCTATGGGTTTGCCCGGAGTGCAATGATGTCAATTCTGCAAAACAATAACATACGTTAACACCATTTCACGATAACCGTTCTACGTATGCTTATTATCATTTTCCACAAAGTCATTCTCTCAAGTTTATTTGCTTTAATTCACCACTGTAATTTTCATTAAAGTGTTATCTCAATATATCTTATTTCATTTTCAATTTTCACCTTATTCATTTGCTCCGATACATCTCCTAATATTATTCTCCAGAACTAGATAACATCTTCTAGTCAATATTAAACATCTCCGTTTATCGGGGGATTTGGCGTCCCGAAATAACAATCATTTGGTATCTCATCTTTTATCTCCTCAAAATTAAACATCTCCGTTTGTCGGGAGATTTGGTTTCCAGAAATAACAATCACTTTCCATTACTTCATATTTAACTCCATTAATTAATTAGAACACTCTTCCTTACCGGAGCTTCTTTATATACACCTTATTATTACACTTTCAATAGAGGCTTACACATGGACGCTATGGCGTCACACATCCATTCTCCTATTTGTCATCACTGGATACTCATATCCTAGTAACCTTTATTATACTCTCGTCTCTGCAATGTTCAGTTGAGGTACGATATGGTGTGAGCAACAAACCGGTATTAATAATAATTCGCCGTGGTTAATTTCACACCATGAAGTTGCCTCAACAACGTTGTTGTTGTTTTGAAACGTTGATGGGTGGAGAGCGGGCACTTAACAGCTGACCATTATTGCCTCTTCTCGTTCCATCTTGGTCTACCCTGTTTAACCTGAAAATTGGTTATAATTGGGGTATTTAGTGTCATTTTATTTAGTAATTTTGTATTCAATTTAAATGACTATTGTCTTTTGAAGTTGCTGGTTTTAATTTATATTAGTATTCGTCATTTTATTTTCAGTTTGTTTGTATTGTATATAGATAGCTATTGTCCTTTGCACTTGGTTTTAATTTGTATTAGTGTTTTGTTTTTTTAATCTCTTTGCCTTTCCTTGTCCTGTGAGTAGTTAATGGGTTTGCTAATTTTCTGGTTCTATTTATTTTAATGATTTGTTAGTTTTTGTTGCATAATTTCTATTTGCTTGAATGTCTTTTCTGAAGTACTAACCTTATATGTTTTCCTTTGTTTTATGTATATATCTTTTAAGTATTGATTGGGCATCTCTTGGGGCATCTATACTCAAAAACTTATCACCTGTCATGCCTATATTGTGACTTCTATAGTAAGTTTTTAATTCTAGCCTTTGTTGTTCGTACTTTTTACAGTGGATCAGATAGTGGTCTATGTCGTTCTCTTTCTGACATTCTTGGCAGTGAGGTTCCTCTATCTTAAAGTATGCTGCACCGAGACGGAGACCCCACAGTTTTCTGTTCGGTGGTATCTTTAAATCTTCTCTGACCTGGCACGTCCTTGTTGGTTCTTTCAGCAGTTTGAACGCGTGTCTGCCTTTTCTACTGTTCTTCCATGTTGTCTTCCATTCCTCGTTTATTGTTAGCTTCACTTGGCTCTTGATCTCCGACCTTCCCAGTCCTGCTCTTATTTTGTTTTTACTCATTCTTCCATTCTTGGCGTTCTGGTCTGCCAACTCGTTACCAGCTATACCTATGTGTGCTGGAACCCACACTAGCCCCACACTACATCCTCTGTTCCCTAGGGATGTATTAATTGCTAGAATTTCTTCCTTTATGTCTGGCCGGCTACATTTACCTGGGTGTTCTAGTGCTTGTAGTGATGATAGTGAGTCTGTAAATATTGTAACAGCTTCTGGTGGGTTATCTTCAATTATTTCTAAACTTTTAAGAATTGCTACCATCTCTGCGGTAAAAATCAACGCCCCTTCAGTTATACTGTAGCTTTTTTTAATTCCCCATTGCGGTATTACAACTCCTGCACCTAGTTGCCCACTATCACCCTTGGATCCATCAGTGTAAACGGTCAGACTTTGTTTAGTTAGTTGATCTATGACCTTTCTACTTATCATTTTGGCTTCCTTATCTTCTATGTTTTGTTTGATCTTTTCAGTAAGTGAGTAGTCTATGATTGGTGTTTTTAGTTCCCAGGGTGGTATTTTGCTTCTATATTTATTACTATTTTTAATTGTGTTTGATAGTTCTTTGAGCTGCGTTAGATCTTCTATAGTTCTCCACCCTGTTGGATATCTATCTTTGTTTAAGGGGACGTCCACTACACTTGGTTGGTTTTTGACAAATGCTTTATGTGCTGGGTGGGTCACTTCTTGTGCTACTTTACTCCAATAATTAAATCTTAGTTCTTTCCGTCTTAGACCAAGGGGTGGTATGCCAAGAGCTACTTCTAGCGCTTCTACTGGTGTTGATATAAATGCACCTGTGTTGCTGTCATTTTTGACGGTTTCATAAGACGTAAATCTATTTAATACTTTTGACGATCGAAGGTAGAGAACTGTATGTTAACTCTCTGGGACAGGTTGATTTGGGGGTTATCTTTCCTGTGTTTATTCTTGGTTGTTGATTTGTCTTAAGATGAGGTTAACTGTTCTCAAATCTGTTCTGTCTACGCATGCGCTAGTATTTAGCGCGAACCGAGAAGACTTCCGTCTGGGAGTGATGAGCTGTTTTCTGACCGGACAAGATGTCCGTTGTTTCTTCTCTGCATTATCTGGGGAAAAGAGAGTCTTCAGTATAAACTGTGATCTTAGTGATTCCCCCCAGAGTTATTCTGTTCGTCTAGAATGACGACAGTGGTTATTTTGTGTATTTCTCGGATTCTGTCCAAGGTAAAATAAACTTTATTATTATGCCAAGATTGCAGAACATTTAGCATGAACCTGTGAGTAGCGCTCACAGTTCTTGGGATCCAGAGTCCATTATGTGTGCTTGACGTAGCTAACTAAGTCTATTCGTCGAATTACATTATTGAAGCACAATGAACGTATATTAATATGAAACTCGCATTATGGCGGTATGTTTCGGCACGGAAGATAATACCTGCCTTTGAAAGTACACAGTTGTTCATCAATCATTATGAGGCCCGCCATTACGGCCTATATCTTTGAGCAGAAGAAGAAGTGTCTGGCGGGAGAAGCCAGATGAAGTCTTGACTTTATCAACAAGTTCACAGACTTCGATATTAAGCAACTATATTTGAGACTACCTGACGCGTTTAGTCAGGAGCTCTGAGCTACAGTATGAAAATATATATTATCAAGCCAACGTTACTACCATCATACATACGAGCTATGCAGGGTTGATTATGCTCGATGGTTATATGCATTACTACACATGAAATGTCCATGTTCCTTGTTTTACTGACTGTGTTGTCCGTCAACGTCCTATTGCTGTAATAAATGTTGAAGAGAAAGTCATCTGCATTAACCACATCTATGACTTCTACGTGTGATGGAGTGAGTTTGTGTGTTCCTCAATAAGAGCCTATATGACTTCGCGTTCTCGATCTGCTGTATACACACACCATTGCTCATTACAACATCTTATCAGTTGTTCTACACACCTGAGAAAACATGTATGCTGTTTGTGTGTGTGACTGCACTACATCCTGGCAGTGCCTCACGCTGGTGACCTAGATTCACGTCCATGTTACACTGTCCTGGTGATCAACCACACGCCCACTCAGCGTCACTTCAACACAAATACCAGATTTCACACGAGCAAACAGACTTTAACATCAGGTAATAAACAGTCACCAAAACCCCATGTTACATCGATCTACAACTAGAGATTTTAACATCTGGTGGACCAGATTCGTGGGTGTCTACATAACATTGTGGATTGACAGATACGCAGCGAACAGTGGTAAGCAGGTCAACACTTTATTATTCTTCATGGACCACAGCTACTTAGGAGCTTCATTTACGCTGTACGTTGGGGATAAACAACGTTCTACATTTTGACAGTCGTCAATGGACATATATTGTCAAGTCACGTTGTTTACGTTAAAGCTCAAGAGGTCAAACTGTTGTTTACATATTATTCTACAAACATATTGACGTTGGATCTTCGGGTTTCAACTGGTGTCTGTCTTTGTATTGTTATCGTATACATGTTTATCATACACATTCTATATATATATATATATACTTGGTCATGAACTATTATTGTTTATATGATGCACTTTTCAGATAGAGGTTATTTATGATCATATTATTGTAAAGAAACAAGGTGATCATACAAGTTTTTGATTAAAAGACTTGTCTCCCACGGAGATTGGGATAGATAAAGTGAAGTGAGTATACAAGTCAAGTATTACAGACTTGTCTCCCATTGAGGTTGGGATAAGGTAATTTATTCAATTTTTCAGGACTGATCTCATATTACTAGACATAATGTCTACATTAGATGTCTTTATTGAGCAAGGGAAATCCCTTGGCAAAACTGGTGAGAAATTGGAAGAGTTTGCACTTGCTCAATATGCCAAGGCACAGAAGGCTGAAGAGAAAAGGATGCAAATGCAGTTGGACAGAGAAGCTGAAGATAGAAGAATACAGCAACAAAGAGAAGCTGAAGAGAGAAAACTTCAAGCTGCTGCTGCTGCTGAAGAGAGGAAACTTCAAGCTGCTGCTGAAGCTGAAAATAAAAGATTAAACAGAGAAGCTGCTGCTGCTGCTGCTGAAGAGAGGAAATTTCAAGCTGCTGCTGAAGAGAGAAAACTTCAAGCTGCTGCTGCTGCTGAAGAGAGGAAATTTCAAGCTGCTGCTGAGGAAAGGAAAGCACAAATGGAACATGAGCAAAAACTGTTAACTTTGGAGTTGGAGAAGTTAAAGGTGATGAATATGAGTGCTCCTCAATCAACATCGGGTAAGATAAAGGAGAATACTTATAAAGTCAAATTACCTCCTTTCAACCCTCTAAAGGACGACATAACCTTCTACCTTGATAGATTTCAATTAACATGCGTAACGCATAAGGTAGATAAGGAACAATATGTCGGACAACTGATGGGATTACTTTCAGGTGAACCATTAAGTACTGTAATGGCAGTAGAGGAAACTGATAGAACTAATTATGATGTTGTCAGGGCAGGCAACATTACTTTAAAGATATCAATTAAAAGAAGAAGATTATCGTCTTCGTTTTAAAACAATGCTACCAGAAACTGGAGTAGAGTTCTCTGACTTTCTTACTAAGATTCGTCTTACATTCACACGTTGGATTGAGCTGTCTAAAACAGAAAAAAACATATGAAGCCCTTATGGACTTATTACTTCGAGATAAAGTTATGTCATCTGTCGACGAGTCTTTCCTTGCTTTTATTCATGTGCGTAAACCTAAGGACATAAAAGGCACGGAAGAATACTGTTGCCAGTACGTCACTGCACATCCCCATGTTACTGTTAGCAATGCTAAAGTGAAAGAAGAATTGCCGGTTGCTTCTGCAGCACCATATGGCCCTAACTTTATGAATAAATTCCAAGGTGTTCAACACAACTTCAATAAGAAGAGCATTCGTAATTATGATCAGAATCAGGGTAACCCATCATATAATGGGTCTTCTTCTTTAAAGAACTGGAGGCGATCAAATAGTCCTCGTTATTTCGGGTCCAATAATTATGGAAATTTGCGGAGAGGTAGTCACTATAGACACTTTCAAGGCTATCCTTCGCGGGGGCATCGAAACCAAACAGGTAAACACTATAATCAATGGAGTAATGACAATAGTGATTATGGAAACTGGGATTCGAACCAGAGCGGTGGTCAAGGTAGATCAAACCATGATAATTCCAGAGGGAATAATAATCGTGGTAGATCTCAATACAAGAAAAAGAGATCATATCACCAGGGAAACTCTGCACAACAAGATCCTCATGGTGCCAATAATCAAGTGAACGATAATAAAAATTCTAATGCTGTCACTTGTGCTGCTTTTGCCTTTGGGAGAGCATCTAAATGCACCCAATGCTCAACATTATTTGAACCGACCACTGTAACTTCTTTAAGTTGTGGTCACCCTCTACCCGCTCTCCCTGCTGCAATTGCGCATGACGGGAGAGGATCGCTTTTCTTGCATAAAGGTCTCGTGGATAGTAACCCAGTCTCAGTGCTATTTGATTCTGGGTGCACTACTATTGAGGTTAGGCAATCGCTTATAGATCCTCGCTTTGCCACGGGAAAAATAGTTAAATGTGTAACATTTGGTGGCACAGTAGAAAATTACTCGACTGCTATTATTCACATTGCTAGTCCTTTCTTTACGGGAGATGTCCACGCGTGTCTTCTACCTAATCCTATAGCAGATCTTATAATCGGTCGTATTCACAGGGTTAAGGAATGCACCCCGCAACAAATTGCCGCCTGTGAAGAACGGAATATGCAAACAGCCAATGCAATGGTAACAAGAGCACAAGCTCTTATTCCTCAAACTTCATCTACTAAAGTTAATGAAGTAGGTAGCCAAGAGGATCACTTGGAGATTTCGCATGACTCGTTTGTGAAACTACAAGAAAAAGATCCGTCTTTAAAGAAATTCTTTCTTCTCGCTAAAAACGGTGATCCGAGCCAGAATACGAATCGCAAATCATATATCACTATGAAGAATGGTATACTAGTGCGTATGGTACAACACTCAGACGCGACTATGCATTCTCTAATTCTCGTGCCCAAAAGTATGAGAGCTCAAATTCTTCAACATGCACACGATTCTCAGTGTGCTGGACACATGGGTTTTTCCCGAACTAAGTAGAGAGTTCTGGGGTTTATCTTTTGGCCATTTGTCAATAAAGACATACGAATTTATTGCCGGTCTTGCAAAGTATGTCAAGAGGTTAAATCTAGAGGTCCACGACATGCTGCGCCTATTCAGGCTGCAGACATTCCTATCCGGCCGTTTCAGAAAATGGTCATAGATATCATTGGCCCTTTTAAGACTAAATCGGCCAGGGGACATCAATTTATCCTTACGTGCGTTGATATGTGCCCGCGTTGGCCAGAGGCTATTCCTCTTAAGAGCATTTCCACTGCTGATATCGCAGACGCTCTTTGGCTTATATTTTCTCGTTTAGGTTTTCCTGGGGAAATATTGTCAGACCATGGCTCACAATTGATATCAGAGACAATGTCGCAAGTAATGTCTACTCTGCACATTAAAAGATCTTTAAGTAGTATTTATCACCCAATGTCTAATGGGTTAGTTGAGCGTCTTAATAGGACACTCAAGAACTTACTGGGGAAGATAACTGAGGATCATCCTCAGGATTGGGACAGGGTCCTACCCGCGGCTCTCTTTGCCTATATGGAGGTTCCCAACGAACATACAGGATTTTCTCCTTTTGAACTTGTCTTTGGCGCGCGACCGCGCGGTCCTATGTCTTTGCTGCATGATCTTATAACTGCTGATAATATCGACAATGACACACAATCTTCATATGAGTATGTCATTGCTCTCCAAAAAAAATAATTATTGAAGCATGCAAGCTAGAAACTTCATCATCCGAATTTGCTAAGGAAAAGGCAAGACAAAGTGCTAATAAGAAGAGATGCCTACGTCAACTTTGTCCTGGAGACAAAGCGTTTGTTTTACTCCCTTCCAGAGAGAACAGACTTCTTATTACATGGAAAGGTCCATGTGCAATAGTCTCGAAGATTTCCGATGTCGACTATGTCGTCGATATTGATGGAAGGCATAAAACCTTCCATATAAATATGTTTACGGAATATCATGAGCGACCAGACTATTTGCAGCCTATTTTCCAGGCAACGGACGACTCTCCAGTCCAACAAGGTCATATCTCATCCCTGTCAGTTATACAGGATGGGGAAACTTCTTTTTAGGATGTCAATCTACCTCTTCCTATGATTCCACTTACTTCTACGGAATCATGGAGAAACGTTACTGTTTCTTCTAATTTGTCTTTTGAGGAACAGCGACAAATATCTTCTACGCTACAAGCATTTCAGGATGTCCTTACCGACATTCCTGGACACACAAATGTCATTGAGCATGACATTATACTTACTGATCATACTCCGATCAGAGTAAGACCATATCCTATTCCTATTCATTTCCAAGCACAAGTCGAGAAAGAATTGGATGAGATGATACAATTGAAGATAATTGAACAATCCACCTCAGCATACTCTTCGTCCATGGTTATTGTTCGAAAGAAAGACAATAACATACGCCTTTGCGTAGATTATCGCAAATTGAACCAAGTTACGAAATTCGATGCTGAACCTATGCCTTTATTAGAAGATCTACTTACTAGACTTTCTAACTCTCGATTCTTTACTAAACTTGACTTGTCAAAAGGCTATTGGCAAGTTCCGTTAACTGAACACGCCAAACCTCTCACTGCTTTCTCAACACCTAGGGGTTTGTTTCAGTGGAATGTTATTCCTTTCGGGCTTATGAACGCCCCGGCTACTTTCGTACGCATGATGCGTCGAATTCTCTCATATCGTTCAGATGTCATTGCATACTTAGACGACATCTGTCTTTTCAGTAATGCTTGGGAAGATCACTATTTGGGTTTAAATGAATTACTGTCAACTATACGCGAGCATAATTTGACTGCAAAACCCTCTAAAGCCTATGTTGGGTTTAGTGAAATTTCTTTCCTGAGTCATCGAGTTGGTCATGGTCTATTGAAGTCAGAGGATTAAAACATTTCTAAGATATTAAATATCTCTGTGCCTAAAACAAAATAACAAGTACGTAGTCTCTTGGGATTAATATAATTCTACGGAAGATTCATTAAGATACTATCCTCTATCATGGCACCACTCTCAACCCTATTGAAGAAAGGGTCTCCTAACATGGTGCGCTGGTCTCAAGAATGTCAAGCTTCACTGGATCAGATTAAGAATTTGTTCTCATCTCCACCTATCTTAAGGCTACCTGTTGCTGATAAGACTTTTGTTCTTCGTAGTGACGCCTCATCCACAAGGATCGGAGCGGCACTAATGCAAGAGAATTCAGGAACTCTGCATCCTGTAATGTATATTTCTAGGAAACTGAATGCGGCAGAAAGGAATTACTCGGTTTTAGACCGTGAATTGTTGGCTATGGTTTGGTCAATCCTTAAGTTACAAAGATTCCTTCTTGGCGCGCATTTCATTGTGGAAACAGACCAAAAAGCTCTTACAGCTATGCAGTGTAAGAATTTGAAGAGCTCGAGATCTACTCGATATGCGATTGCTCTTCAACCTTTTCATTTCACGGTGCGAGCTATCCGTGGTCTGGATAATGTGATGGCAGACATACTGTCTAGATGCCCACATGAGTCCACTTAAGTCTTGTGTCCTAGATTTTCCTGATACACTGCTAGACATATGTCTCTTCACTATAGCAATATATATTAACACATTTGCTGTCACCATAGAGTGGTAAATTACTTGTTTGCTTTCTCTATTACCATCTTTAGTGTAATGGAGAAGGTTGAGTTGACATAACATAAAGGTCGAAAAAATTAATGCGGCCACATTTAACACGTAAACATGTATTTGTAATTATAGTACATTATAGCATCTTGCTAATTGTGTCATTTGTATTGTTCTCAGTGCAAACTAGTACCAGGTACAGAGTGCTTTTGAGAACCTTGATGTTGCGATATGTCTTCCTTACATACTACGTGGATGCTGCTTTCATGATCTGCGAGATACAGAATTGATTTATTCTATGTGGATGCCATCTTCTTTTTGTTAGATTATACACTTGTATTGTCATATGTATATAGAATGACATTACAAATTTTGAGTATGTCCATCCATTAGTTGATAGTCATTATATAACATGATACTTCTATAGATTTATATGTTTATATGACTTTTCCATATATAATCATTCGCATTACTATAACATTGCATTTTTTGATATGTATGTGATTTTTATTAGCATCGCCAGCAACTGATGTTTATTTCATGGTACCTGCCGGATATATTTTACATGGAGATAATATTTTCTCTTATTTTGTGAGGTGAATTTTTGTTCTCACTAGACGCGCTATTGTGCGTTGATTGGGTCTGACATTATGTCGTTATATTTATATTGATCCTTTCATCGGCGCATCATTCATGCGTTATGAGCTTGTTGCATCTCGCTCATTGATGTATTTCAAAAAAAAATGTTTCTTTTTTTTTAATCCGGAGGGTGTGGTACTCTGTTGCTGTTATTTTTGACGGTTTCATAAGACGTAAATCTATTTAATACTTTTGACGATCGAAGGTAGAGAACTGTATGTTAACTCTCTGAGACAGGTTGATTTGGTGTTATCTTTCCTGTGTTTATTCTTGGTGGTTGATCTGTCTTAAGATGGTTTAACTGTTCTCAAATCTGTTCTGTCTACGCATGCGCTAGTTTTTAGCGCAAACCGAGAAGACTTCCGTCTGGGAGTGATGAGCTGTTTTCTGACCGGACAAGATGTCCGTTGTTTCTTCTCTGCATTATCTGGGGGAAGGAGAGTCTTCAGTATAACTGTGATCTTAGTGATTCCCCCCAGAGTTATTCTGTTCGTCTAGAATGACGACAGTGGTTATTTTGTGTATTTCTCGGATTCTGTCCAAGGTAAAACAAACTTTATTATTATGCCAAGATTGCAGAACATTTAGTATGAACCTGTGAGTAACGTTCACAGTTTTTGGGATCCAGAGTCCATTATGTGGGCTTGACGTAGCTAACTAAGTCTATTCGTCGAATTACATTATTGAAGCACAATGAACGTATATTAATATGAAACTCGCATTATGGCGGTATGTTTCGGCACGGAAGATAATGCCTGCCTTTGAAAATACACAGTTGTTCATCAATCATTATGAGGCCCGCCATTACGTCCTATATCTTTGAGTAGAAGAAGAAGTGTCTGGCGGGAGAAGCCAGATGAAGTCTTGACTTTATCAACAAGTTCACAGACTTCGATATTAAGCAACTGTATTTGAGACTACCTGACGCGTTTAGTCAGGGGCTCTGAGCTACAGTATGAAAATATATATTATCAAGCCAACGTTACTACCATCATACATACGAGCTATGCAGGGTTGATTATGCTCGATGGTTATATGCATTAATAATAATAATAAATTCTTTAAGCACCAAACACGGCGCATAAGGCAGAAACCAGTGCTCTCCAGGTTGTTCGTTGTGATGCCACTCCTCTTAGCTCTTGCACATTGTTTAATCCGAACGTTCTTCCTTCTCTTATTATTGTTCTTCTGAGTGTTTCTTTTGGTCTTCCTTTTTTCCTCTTACCCTCAGGAACCCAAGTGAGTGCCTGCAATGGTATTCTATTGTTTTGCATTCGTAGGACATGACCGATATATGACCATCGTCTTTTCCTTATATAGTTGGAGACATATTTCTGCCTAGAGTCTTCTCTTATTTGTCGATTAGTCTTGAATTCTTTCCAACTGATGTTCATGAGTTTTCTAAGACATTTGTTCTCGAATGTATTCAGCTTGTTCTCCAATGATTTTGTTATTTTCCAACTCTCACAGCCGTATGTTAACACTGAGATAACATTTGAATTAAACAGACGAAGCTTGGTATGTATATTCAATGATCGTAATTTCCAAATGTTAGATAATCTATTGAAGGCGCTAGCTGCCTAGGCAATTCTAGTATAAATTTCTCTTGTTGTGTCACCATCCTGAGTCATTTTACTGCCTAAATAATTGAAACTTTCAACTTTCTGTAGTTTTTCCCTGTTCAGGATAATATTATTACTACACATGAAATGTCCATGTTCCTTGTTCTACTGACTGTGTTGTCCGTCAACGTACCATTGCTGTAATAAATGTTGAAGAGAATGTCATCTGCATTAACCACATCTATGACTTCTACGTGTGATGAAGTGAGTTTGTGTGTTCCTCAATAAGAGCCTATATGACTTCGCGTTCTCGATCTGCTGTATACACACACACACCATTACTCATTACAACATCTTATCAGTTGTTCTACACACCTGAGAAAACATGTATGTGTTGCGCGCATATTATTTTGTATGGAATTATGCGACGCAGAGATTACAAATGTATTGTATGACTATTTGATATGAACAGTATTTATTTTAAAATGCTCTCATGGTCAAAGTTATATCACCCATAATTAATTCATACTTTTTTGTATGGGTGATCTCTCTTGAATATTGATTTGGCGGATGGATCTAGACTCCGTTGATCTATTCTTTGTTCGGACAGAAAACAGATTATTCTTGCTTAGGTTTATGCAGGGAGGTTTATGGTCCGAGTCTATGTTTACTCAGTGTCTGTTGGAGACGATTCGGTCTTATATCGGGTTATCTTTGTATGTCTATGTCGGACTATTTTCCTTGTACTGTACTTTAGGGGTCAGGTGCTTTCGGCGCATGAAAGATACGTTAGGGAGTTCTTCGGTGATGTAGAAGCCCTATGGCGGAAGTCATGTCTTAGACCTGCCCAAAGTTTTGTGATACTCTTTTTGATTATGGGAACGAAGATATTTTCTTCTGGGATGATTAAATCCATGAGTTCCCTAGTGTTCATTCCATAACGCGAGGAGAAGAGTGTCTCTGTGTTTGCTAGTGGGTTTTTTTCCCTATGCAAAGGTAAAGAACTGTTTACCGAACTTTTTCCATTCCTAGGCCTAATATGGGCAGACAGCTACATGAATTGAACCATGTCAGTATGTCGGAACGACATGTTATCTAGCAGCACTGATTATGTATATATGCAGCAACTATGAGGAAAGAATATGCTGAATGTTATAGAAACAGTTATGTTCATGAACTGAATATTTATTAAAGATTCATTGTGCATCATTATCGTGAGCGAGGCTCACAAGACTAGAAGCCATTTTGGAATGCTATTTATTGTTGATCATTTACCAGAGAACAGGGACGCCCTTATTATCAGGTGATGATAAAGAGATCATACTTATGAAAGGAAAACCTACTATTGGTAGTTTAACGTTTTCTCAGAAAAATATTGGCTGAACTGTATTTAACGGAATCTTCGCTAGAATGCAAGTTACGTTTATGCTAAAGAGGTTCGGTCTAGGAATCAGGTTGGAGCCTTGAATATTAACTGACATGATCAGTCAGTAAGGCCTGATGAATATTTATATAAGATATGGAACTCTGAATGCTTGTATACTGATGTTCCATTGTGATTTTCCTCAACATAAATGCCAATTTATTATTGTACACCGTGGGTCAACAATATGCTATTGATGTCGACCTGTGTTCCTGTAACTGTACCCGTTCTGTCAAGTGTGTGCGTCAAATTAAACTATTGAAACGTCCACAGTAGTCTGCATCAGTAACTTCTAGATACGCATGAATGAGTGTTTGAACCTTTAGTCAACTCCACAGAACAGTCTACACATTCGCGTATTGACATTTATTGTAACACTCATTATAAACAATGCATTCTTGTCGGGGCCTCATTGTGTCCCAGGACAAGGTGACCTATATACCTGACACTGCGCCCGGTTATTAGAGTTGACCAGTTACACCAATACACCTTTACAACGTGCTCTGATGTATACCCAGTTACGATGAAGCAGAAACAGCGTTTATCAGTATGCTGTTTGAGTATGTGACTGCACTACATCCTGGCAGTGCCTCACGCTGGTGACCTAGATTCACGTCCATGTTACACTGTCCTGGTGATCAACCACACGCCCACTCAGCGTCACTTCAACACAATACCAGATTTCACACGAGCAAACAGACTTTAACATCAGGTAATAAACAGTCACCAAAACCCTATGTTACATCGACCTACAACTAGAGATTTTAACAACCTGTAATGGTTCTCATGGCTGCATTTTGAATCCTGTCCAGTTTTTCTTTGTTAGAAGCTGCAGCTGAAGCATAGACTATGCTGGCATAATCCAGGTTCCCCCTGATGAAAGACTTGTAGAACATAAGCATTATTTTATTGCTGCCCCCCCCCCCCCCATCCATTACCTTTTACTATCCTTAGTATATTTATGGGTCCCCTACAGCTTTCTACTAAATTGTCTATATGTTTATTATAATTGAGTTTTTTATCTAAAGTTATGCCCAGAAATCTAGTTGTTAAGGATGTACATATTTTCTGACCTTTAATTGTTATATTGATTTTTTTTTTTTGCTTTTTTTTAAATTTCCTTTGCAGAATATCATACCTACTGTTTTGTTTACATTAATTTAGAAGCCCCAACTTTTCATCCACTCTGAAACTTTGTCTATTTGTTTTTGTAGTTTTTGGTAAACATGGTCCAAGTTTTTTCCAGATCGCCAAATGGCACAGTCATCTGCAAATTGTGATACTGCATTCTTAATGTCATTAAATTCATCTGCTAAATCATTTACAGCTATAGTGAAAATTGAAGGAGAAATCACTGATCCCTGAGGAATCCCATTCTGTTGTTCATATATTTCTGACCTATCATTATTCACCTGTACAGCAAAATACTTGTCGTGTAAAAGGTTTTCTAGATACCTATAGGTTTTACCAGTAATGCCAATCTTTTTTCATTTTGTAAAGAGCTCCATCTCGCCAGCATTCATCATATGCTCTAGCTACATCTAGAAAGACTGCCACTGTTTTCTCTTTCCTCTTGAACCCTAGCTTTACATCATGTTCTAATCTTACAAGCTGGTCTACTGTACTTCTGCCTGCGCTAAACCCTGACTGGTTTGGGCTATATAACTGGGTTTTTTTTTTCTAGGTAGAATTTAACTCTTTTATTTACAACAGTTTTCAGTATTTTACCTAGTTGTGATGTTAAGGAGATAGGCCTATATGAACTTACATCATGGACTTAACCGAAAAGGGGGGGGGGGGGGGGGGGGGGGGGGGGAATGTTTGGGGGTGGGGGTGGGGGGGGGGGGGGGGGGGTGGGTGGTGTGGGGTGGGGGGGGGGGTGGGTGTGGGGTGTGTGGGGGGGGTGGGGGGGTGTGTGGGGGGGGGGGGGTGGGTGTGGGTCTGTGTGGGGGTGGGGGGGGGGTGTGATTGTGTAGCAGACGAAACAGAAAATAGGAAGAGAAAGAGTGAATATCCAGAGGTGTATATATATATATCAGATGTTGATAAATAGTGAAGAAAAGTTCAATAAACGACTATAGAAATCTCCCTGAAATAAACGTTTGGCTCACTGGATATAAGAGGATTCAATAAAAAGAAGACTACTATTGGTAAAAGTTACGTCAAATGAGTAAATTAATATTCATCATCATCATGTGACGTATTCTTTCCAGAACGTTGTCTCCATTACAGCTGCTCTAAACGCATCACGATTCTGGGCAAGTCGACCTGCATCAGCCAAAGACAAGTTCAGACTCTCTGTGATGTCCTGGGTCCACCGTCGTCTAGGTCGACCCCTTCCCCTTTTTCCAGGGACCATGCCTTCCATCACTGTTTTTTCCAGGCTATTATGTCTTTTTATATGACCGAAAAATTTCAGCTTCCTTATTGCGATGGTATTTAGGAGCCAATGTTCCTGTACGTTTAGTGAGTGCAGTACTTCTCTGTTGGTCTTTTGTTCTGTCCAGGGTATTCTCAACATCCTTCTGTAGCATTTCATTTCAAATGATGTAATCTTTTTTGCAACTGTTTTATGTTTGTCTAATATTAATTAACATACCTTTATGTTTGTCTAATATTAATTTACTGTTTACAGGCCTCGGGTTTCCCTTCCTTATGTGTTATTTATGTTTATACAATACCAGAAACCTACCCTCTGTTCTATACTAATGTCCTTAAGTCTTCTACTATTTACTGGACCCAGTATCAAGGTCTTTGTCTTGTTTGGACTGACACATACTGTTAATAGGAGAACAACAGAAGTGATTGCGTCATTTAAGGGCTGAGTTGCCCACTGTATACTTCCGGTGTTATCTTGTGTGTTTCGTACTGATAAATAGCCAGCAAAGCATCTTTTTTTGGGGATGCCTAGCTGGCCGTGGGGTCAGTGTGATTCGCTTGATAGCTAGGCGGAGTTGTCGTACGGAAGGTACGGGGTTCCAACCCTGGGTAAGCCACTCACGTCTGTTGTTTTTCTGTTGTCCAAGTGTTCTACTTCTTTATTTCTTACGAGTGCCTGAAAACATACCTTTATGTTTGTCTAATATTAATTTACTGTTTACAGGCCTCGGGTTTCCCTTCCTTATGTGTTATTTATGTTTACGTCAAATGATACTAGCTGTAGATGGTAGAAAAAACGTTAGAACACGCTAGTGTTATTCTCAAAAACTTTGAGAAAATGCAAAATGCAGTAAAGCAGTCAGATTATTATGTCCCTAATAAACAAATACAAGACTTGACTGAGATAAAATTGAAACATTTTACCTCAAATCTTGAATAGGATTTACCAATATTTATTTGTATATATTTATTACAAAATAGCACAATAGTTATATTCCAGTTACAAATTTCATCTAACAAAATAAAAAAAGCCATTTCTTAGACTAGTATAAAGTCCGTTTATAAAGGTGTTCTCTCTAATGTCTGCATCATTATAGGAAGCAGCATAGTCTCGTAAGGCGTATGAGTATGGCTTTGCTGGCGTAGCTCTGGTTGTTCTGAGAATCTTCAATTGTTGCAGTTTGGCACATGTTTCTCACTTCCTTCGCATACTGGAACTCAGATATATGGATTTATCTCACTGTAAAGTTTTCTGGATTTTTCCCACTTTGCTTCTAATGCCTGGTGGAGTTCAACAAGGGTCACACTTCTAAAGAATTTCCCAAAACAGAAACTTATTACTCAACATTTAGTCCACGATAAACTGTGGAATACACAAATAGTGCATCGGCCTTTAACTCTCAGCCTGTTGAAAATTTACCGCATACGCCTCAGGGACGTCAGTTTCAGCAAAGATGAGAAGAACCATTGGATGTTTATGATCGATGGGGTCAGTGAGGTTAGTATGTATCTATAAGTGTAGTAGAATGAGCTGTCTACAATACTGGTGTTGTCATTACATAACAGTTTGATCATTCGCTGTGGTCTGTCCGATAAAGTGAATACAGGCAGTCAACCGTCAAACATAAAGACAAAAAAGTAAATAGTTAATTGTGATAGAAAATTATTGTTGACGAAAGTCGCACAATTATGCAAGCGTAGGCATAGAAAGAAAGGTTACTGTGCTATCACCATTACTAATCAATTTATATGGACAGAATAACATCAGAAGCTGACTTAGAAGCAAACTCACAAGATGACGAAAATGCAAAAAGTAAAGAATACAACCTAATGAATGAGTTACTTTTTGAAGATGACCAATGTATGAATATGAAAACCTACTGCAAAAAAATAATAAATAAAGAAAGAAAACAAAATAAAAATAAACAAATGCAGATGTACTTCAACCTGTGGAAGATAATAACAATAATTTCCCCTTCGATCATAACTGACTATGGGAATACGCCTCTGAGGTGACAGACCTCAGCTGCTTATTTTCCTTTCGACGTTTTCTCCTCTCTTCTGCTTGCCATGAGAGCTTCGTTTCGCCCAATCTTAGGTGGCGCTGTAGAGAGCATCGCCACTCCGTGCGATCGACAGCTTCATCCTCCCAGGTTGCTGAATGTATGTCCAGTGTCCTCATGTCTCTCTTGTACACATCTTTGAGCCTCATCTGCGGTTGCCCAACTGTTTGTTTGCCATCTGCCAGTGGTCCCATGCGGCGGATATGGCAAAGCCAGCGTAGTCTGTGCTGTCTAAACAGTGTACTCGTGCCTTGAAGGCTGGCACGTGACAACACCTCGACATTAGTCATGTTGTTGTCGTAGATTTTTGATAGGAGAATTAAGACTTGGGTTGGTCCCTTCTGAATAGGTCAGAATAAGTGATAGTCACAGTGTGAGATAGAAATACTTAAAAATAGATTTCCACGAGTGAGGTGGTAGAATAGTGATAGAGGCTGTCTCTGAGAGCGGAAAATCTTCTCTCTCCCTCTCACCTATCTTCTACGACAGATCTAAAGTAGTCAGACAGTCTAACACATATACATTAAATATATATATATCCACTCACATGCATGCACATTCAAGTGACGACAGGTAGACACACAGACGTGGGAAACTATAACAAATGATTTTACAAATATTCTAGAACGAGCTGACCAACACGCTGATTAATTTATTGTTAAGTTTATTTATCATTTGTAAACTTACGTCACAACATGTAAAAATACATCAAAAAGGCATATACACAAAGTCATAAGCAAATCAAGGAATGCTACAAGAACTGGTAGACCCACAGTGATATTCTTCCCTCGATGGATAGCCCACAGTCCCGTTAGGAGAAAGATGATAACACAAAGAGTCCCCGATACATATGATTAAGTCTAAGAGTTTTCCCTGTTTAAGGTATGAACAGACCTGACATTATAAACTAGTTTAAGGAAAAATATTGTTAACAACACAACCTTGCATGAAGAAAGTTATGACAGCAAATAGGTGTCAAAATACAGAGGTGAAATAACACTCAGACTTGCGTTCCCTCTTATTCATTCAACCGTGGCCACGTGTACACATTTATACTTACAGCTTTGATCGCTGCCTCTGGGAACATAATAAATTCTAGGACCTTCACACAGACCCGTAAATGCAGCCTCGGCCAAGAAATCCCCAGTTCCAACAAGACGTACTGAATTCTCTGTCTCGGGGAACGATTCCTTGGGTGTTCTTATGTTTCGGATGTCCGTTAAGTCACATAAAATTTGTCCAGGCACGAAAATTAGCAAAGCACAAGGTCACTAGCTTTGGTTTCTAGAATTAAGGAATGTCAGATCGGTGTCTACTTTCAGGAAGGTACTATATTTGGTCACCACAATACTAGTCAAAAACTCTGTCGGAATGTTACTGATATTTTGCTTGCCACAACGGGCTGAACTGTACTGAAGTGTTATTCTGGAAGAATTAATTCTGGCGCGATAGGCCTCTTACTTCATTTAACTGTTAAAGCTTATGTAATGAAAGTGATTAGTTTCTTCACAAATAATGTTCACGTACTAGAACGCTGGCAAAGTTGGGTACCACAGTTTCACTATATAAAAATGGAAAGAACACATATCAAATAATTTACATATATGTACTCAATATAACTTACATTTTTAAACTGCAAGCGTACCGCTGGACTTATCATTTAAACTTCCCGTGAAGTAAGTTATATTTAAAAATCATCAATCCTCATGAATTAGGAATACGTGCGTATTCCGTCACCATTCATGAGGCTTCTAGCATTTATAAGTTAGTTTAGAAAATAATTTCTTCTTTGTCTGATTATTTAGCAGTAAATTTTAATTCATTTATAGCTACATTGTTGTTTAAGCTAGAAATTATAATTTATTCTGCTTTCCACTGAAACACGTCACTAGAAAATAATACAGACTTATTAATTTAACTCCCTGCACAAATCTAACTAGCAAAATGAAATAAGCGATTTAACACTTTAAACACTTCACAAAATACTAGATAATAATATATTTTACCTCACACAGAACTACAGGTAGTCGCACAACTTAAGAATTATATGCTTATATTTATGGAAGTCTAGAAGTTCGACAAATTGTCGAAACAAACTGAGAACTTCGCTATACAGCTTATACTGTTCCGAGCAACCTGTCTACTGCGAATATAGAGGACTGAATGAAAATAAAGTTTAACATTCTGGTTATATCTATTACCAGACAAAGAGGTAATCGTTTAATTTCACTAAACGAAATAATCCCCCCTTTCCGTCTATATCACTTACGTAACTGTCATAAACTGCCACTTTCTTACCGAGAGGGCGCGTGTCAGTTGCGAATCTCAGACAACTTGTCTGCAATGCAGGGGCAGTTTTTGCACCTACGTTTAACAAACTGACCGAGAAACGTGCGTGTCAATTGCAAAGGTAGACAACTTGTCTGAAATGCAGGGCAGTTTTCACACTTCAAGCTGACCATGGCCCACCATGAGTGTTGTGGCGGGTGAAAATGCAGACAAATTTGTCGCCTATATGTCTGGCGAAACGAATATACACGGTGTATTTCGTCAATCTCACGCCAAATCGTCTGGTCCTACGTCTGAGTATGAACCATAATCGCACCTCTCGTCAAACTGCGCTAATGACATCTACGTAATCAAGTTACTCGTTTCGTCAGCAATGAAATGCGTTTCTCAATGAGAAACTAGCGAAAGTGAGAATGGCAAAATAGTAATGTATTATAGTCGCAAACGAACGAATGCGAAAAAACACAGGAAAAAGGTAAAGAGCGACAATAATTAGAGAACATGGGTGGAAGAAAAGAAGAGGAAAATATAGAAAATTCAATGAACATAAATCTCCGTGACAGAACGTCCCCCTTTTAAGATATGGAAGCACTCCATGTCTACGTTATGGAATTTAATTTCCTATATCCGTAGCTTCAGGGTGTCTGTCTTCTTCCATCTCCCCCCTCCATCTCTCTCCAATTCCTACTCAAGTCTACTCCCAAAGTTTCCTTTCTCTGGAATGTCTCCCATGCGCGCTTGAAAGAGCGTCGCCGCTTTTGACATTTTTGAAAGATTTCGTGTGATTGCAGTGGAGTTTCCCTGCCACTATCGTCATTTTCGTCAGTTTTGGCGATCGTCAGGAGATGGTCGGAGGTTGGCACTGGTTTTTCGAAGTATCTCTTTAAGAGATTTAAATGGAAAAACCTTTTCCTTTCCTTCAATAGAGATCTGGTAGTTAGCCTTAGAAATCTTTTTGAGGACGGTAAACGGCCCTTGCCATCCGATCTTTAGTTGGAGTAACACCAACACTGTCTCTCCTGCTTCCAGTTCTCTCTTTTTCGCGACTTTCCTGTATCGGTTAGCGTGCTTTGTGCGTGCTCGCTTAAAGTTTGTCGTTGCTAGGTCCCATCCTAGTTTCAACCTATCCTTTCAATCCGATACGTATTTACTGGCTGAGACAACTGTCTCATCAGCCTTCTGGTCTGTCAGCGACCAAAGTAAGGCTTCCAGCGGCCCCTTGATAGGTCTGCCGAATAAAAGCGTAGCTGGCGGAAATCCTGTGGAAGTACGAGGAGATTCTCTGTAGCCAAATAAAGCTGCCGGAATGCAACAATCCCAATCTTCAGGTTTCACTTGTGCCAGTTTACTTAACATCATGTTGAGGTTTCCATTAACACGTTCCACGAGCCCATTTCCGGCCGGAGTATAAGGCTTTGTGTAGATGTGTTGGGTCCTCAAGATCTTAACGATCTCATCCATCAACAGGTTTCGGTATGGAGATTCGTTATCCGTCAACACTTGTTGAGGGAATCCCAACCGGATGAAAATCTGCACGAGGGCTTCTGCGACATGCTTGGCATCTGCGCATGTTAGCGGGATAGCTTCTGCCCATAAAGTGCAAGTATCGACTAAGGTCAGGTGTTGCAAGGGGCGGCCACCAGTTTTTACAGGCGGTTCGGTAAAATTAGCCCAACGGATTGTTGAGAGCTTGATAGTCAATCGTGTAATCTGGGTTTACAGTTCATCTTCTTTAGAGCTTCGTGCCTTTGATGTTAAGTACGCGAATGTGGGTTTAAATTAACTTGAGACCATGATAATGATGATTGAATTCCCAAATGTTTATAGACTGGATAAGTCATGGCTAGAGTCCAAACAAACAATTTATTATACATTCTGTAGACATCGTACGTTGATCATGAATTACATCACAAATATAAATTAGAATCCTATGTTGAATTAGCTATCTTGCATATCAGTCCTTTGTCTCGTAATCTGAATTACCGTAGGCAGAACGACATAACTATATGCACGCGTGGTTGGAAAATCCAACGACCGACAGTGAGATTATGCGTCTGGCACTAGTATCACTAAAAAAAGGACTGTTAATTCATCTCGACAAGGTTTAGTCAATTACTAAACTGTAACTTCATCTTTCTTCATCATAACAGTGGACTGACCCATGTCCATGAGAAAATACAATATAACCGTGTGGCTTTCCCTGCCCGACACTATAAGAATATAAAGACACGTCTTCTCCGTTTGACGGTCATTTGAAAAAGGGTCCCGTCTCTTGGTCACCGTGCGTGACTACCAACGCTGAAACGTCACAGCGTTCACTAGGCTAATAATACTTTTTACATTACATTAAACGTTGTAACCCCTAAAATCGCATGCTGCTAACCTCTAGCAGACAATGCCAATTAATCTACCGTAACAATTCCCTGTCCACCGGGGGAAAAAAATCTATTAGATAGATTTTTTTTCAAAAACCTATCTGAATGAATATCAAAAAATTTAACAATATCAAAAAATTTAACCAAAAATGCGCCATAT
This sequence comes from Oreohelix idahoensis, assembly GCA_024509875.1. Lineage (NCBI taxonomy): Eukaryota > Metazoa > Mollusca > Gastropoda > Stylommatophora > Oreohelicidae > Oreohelix > Oreohelix idahoensis. The sequence continues at coordinate 281,844 of JAMPIV010014737.1, forward strand.
GGCCTACGATGTTCTGTCTAGAACAGACGTCGTGGTCATGTCGACTAAGTAAGTCATCTAATATATTAATGATCATATTCTACATAAATGTTATACATAAATTTTATATGAACTAAAAGAGAATGGCTAATGTTGATATCTAATTAAATAATTAATTAACTCAAAATAGGTCGCAATGAAATGTCATGTCAGACTAATCTAAAGAGTTAAAATTAAACTAATTAATTATATTGAGTGTGGAATAAGAATAAAGTTGTTGAAAATCTAATGTAAGAAAAATGAAAGGATATGTTAAAGAGAGAAATAAATAAATAAAGAATAAAGTGGAGAAAAAAGTAATGTATAAATTTAACTTAGTTATGTGTGTTGGACATTAATTAAGTTTAGTATTAAGTTGTTAATACCTATCTAAATTAACCAATTTAAACAATAATGCAGTATGTGATGTATCCACATAATTATTAACTATATAATATAATAGTTACATACTATAACATTATCTAAGAATCATGTGAGTTCTTATTTTTTTTTCTTCTTTAATTTTTTTTCTCCAAATTTCATTTTTTTTTTCAATATTTATCTCACTTTCATTTTAATTTCCATTATTTTAACGACTTAATTAAAATTAATTAAAGTTGGATAAGATGATCCATACGTAGGCTTGATCCTTGTGAATTCCAATTAACAAACAAATGTTTAAGTGTTTCAGTTCATAAGTATCGACGTTATTATCAATAGTTCATGTCGCATACTGAGTTACTTTGATAGTGTTTTCTATTATGTTCACTTGATGCACGGAAATGTGTCCAATAGTTTTATCATTAAAGGATATCAAGCAAAGTCCTGTCGTAAAAATACGAACATAGAGTCAATTGATTTCATTCATTTCGTATATAAAGTCTTTAGTAAGCAGATACTTGTATTGTAGGCAATAGTTCATGTCTATATAGAACAGCCATTATAGTGCTATTCATTTTGAGTAAGTATCTGCGACGTTAATATGGTTCAGGACTCGACATCAGTAGGATTTCGAGATAGAGTATCTGCCAAGACGTTATCTGCTCCTGTGATGTACTCGATTGAGAAGTCAAAAGGTTGAAGGAGAATAGCGAATCTGGTGAGCTTTGGACTTTTATGATTCGCCCGTCGTAGTGATGCTACGGCTTTCTGGTCTGTCTGTACTACGAACGGGGCTCCCAGCAGGAACTTTTCCAACTTCGTTATTGCCCACACCACTGCTAAAAGTTCGCGGTCGACAGTTGAGTATTTGACTTCTGGTGGTTTCAGTTTCCGTGAGACGTACAAGTTAGGATGGAGGATATCGTCATGATATTGGAGCAAACATGCGCCAATTCCGTAGTTACTCGCATCTGTTCGGAGAATAAACTTTTTGGAAGCATCAGTTAGTCTCAAGATTGGTGGGTTTGAAAATATGGTAATAATATTATGGAAAACATTATTACACTCACTAGTCCATGTCACCTTCACTGGCATGTCCTTCTTTAATAATGAGGACAAGACAGCCGTGATAGATGACAAGTTAGGTACGAATCTACTGTAATATTGGACTAGACCTAACAAGCTTCTAACCTGTTTCTTCGTTTGAGGAACGGAAATGTTTAAAATTTTAGAAACCGCACTGGGTAGTGTTCGGATATATCCTGCTCCAATAATGTGACACAAAAAAGTTATTTCATGAAATGCTACTTGTAATTTTGTGGGTTTAGCAGTTAAATTGTTCCTTCATAATGTGTCCAAAACGTTTTCAAGACCCAAAAAATGTTCCTCAAAAGATAACTAAATAAGCATATGTCG